>OU426932.1:13490259-14007659 GCA_911387795.2 Apamea monoglypha
CAAACTTTCACGTTTATAATATTAGTAGGATAAAGATTAATTATTGTTAACTCCTTTTTAAGATTTCATTTTCATCATCCTCTGCCTAAACTTGTCCCAAATATTTTGGGGTCGGTTTGCAGTCTAATCGGATGCAGATGAATACCAGTATTTTTACATGGAGCAACTGCCTATCTGACCTCAACACAGTTACTGTATACCCCCCCCCCCTTTTCTGATGGTGAGTGGCCTGATTGTTAACTCTATTTAATTGAATTAAATTAATTGCTTTCCACAAGTGATGCAGTCCTTTTTGGTTTAATTAACTTCGCTATATTGCATAGTGTGACTAATAATCAAGTTCAGCAGCTTCGTTTAATTCGGTTTTAATAGAATTCATCTTTTTAATAAATAAAATCTTCTATACATGGTTTAAAACGAAGTTGCTTTTCGTATCTGGCTGTGTAACGGCGTTGTTCTTCTAAACTACGTACTTAACGGATGCGGCCTTCACTCACCATCATTTTGAGAATCTAATCCGAAAGTTGCACTAAGGTGTACTATTGTGTTTAATACATTAACATTTAAGTTAGGCATGACACTGAAGTCTTGATGTTTTGAAATGTGGCCACATCTGTTGATCGCTTCCGTGCGAAACAGTTTACTAGTTAGGAAAGAAATTATGTTTACAATAATAAAATCTCACTCACCCATACCTATCTTCCGTATTGTTAGGAAAACACCACGAAAATGGCGCAATTGTGATAGATTTGATCAGTGATAAATACATGTTTTTAATTTCGATACTATGTTTCGCGTTATCGCGTTAATATTGTGGTGAATTAAATGCGATTGCGTCGATAAGACGACATGATTGCGTGCGCGCAGCCAACCGACTGGTTTACTGCGAACAATGTTGCGTCAGGTTACACACATTATGTTTTAGTATCGATTTTCTGTTTTTCATAAATCAGTTAAAAAAGTTATGAAGAAGCGACTTGTATTTTAAAATTATACCTAAAAATCCCTCATATTTAAACCCTATTTACACTTTTTTATTCTTACAAAATACATTTGGGTTATTACTTTATATCTTAATGAATATAAACGTCAAAACTTTCAAACCAATCATGAAAATCGTAAAGCAATCCATTTCTGTTAAGATTTCGAGTTTTAGTACACTTCACTGCAGTTACCTTTTTAATACTAAGTTTGACAGGACTATAGGACTTCGTTATATAGCCAAGAAGACCACACAGTGACGTCAATCGATTGTTGTGATACAATAGTAAATTTTTAAAATGTTGGAATGCAATACAAATGTACGCTGATGATATTTACACACCTTTGTGCTCAAACAATCGTGGATAGGAAGATAATGAGGCCATCAGCAGCTGGATAAATAGTTTGGTCTACCAGTCGTTCTATGGCTTACTAGCGACACAACAACACAAAATGCGTGTAACACTATTATATTCTACCTAGCCTTTTCCCAACTATGTTGGGGTCGACTTGCAATCTAACTGGTGGCAGCTCGATGCCAGTATCTGACCACCACAACCCAGTGGGTAATACGATACACGTTGCTAAGACTGGTTGTCAGACTTTCGGGCTTCTGACGACCTGTAACGACTGTCAAAGATCTACAAATAACAGCGGAGACCAACGGCTTAACGTGTGCTTTCCGAGGCAAAGAGGGAATGGTATATGAAGATGGTCACCCATCCACGAGCCAACAGCGGCAAGCGTAACTTAACCTGATCGAACGGCCCGTGCAGCTGTTATTAATTAGCCACAAGCCCCACAACATCCTGCCTCTGTATTATTCGAAGTGATTGACAGAATTAGAACCATGTTTTAAATAAATTTAGCGCTAAATTAATTTAATGATGTTTGCAAGCTGGGCTTAAAGTAACGCAATACTCAATCATTTATTGCCCTTCATAATGTGTGGCAAACTTTTATTAATAATAATTGCGCCCCGCTGTTTCACCCGCACAAGTATCGATCCCGTGGCAGTATCGCGATAAAATTATCATATGTCCTAATCCTGGTCATGTACCTACCCATATGCCAAATTTTATCGAAATCCGTTCAGCCGTTTTAGCGTGAAAGCGAAACAAACAAACATACAAAAATCAAATCTTTTCTCTTTATAATATTAATTTACAAGAATTCATTATGCACCCCGTCGGGCCAAGCAAATTAGTAGGAGCGAGGAAGTTATAACTCAAGCAGGCCAATAGTGTTTGTTACTTTGATACATTACACGTAAGAAATAAGTGTCAATTTTGTGTGTACCGTGAAGCTCTCTACGAACTTCACGGTACACGGGACGTACCAAATCAAATACGGTTTATCCTTTTAAATTGAATAATTATTCCTAAATCAAAATACTACGTGTTTTTCATCTTAAAACATTTGCTTTACAGCCTAGACGCTTCTCTGACCCCTTTAGAATACGGTGTCAGAGAATTTTCGCTTGAATATTCGAATGGAACCCTCGCTAACTTATAGCCGGCCAGCACTACATAATGTTGCTTTCGGCAGACAACCTTTACAGTACCGCTGGTGATTGGATTCAGAAAGGTAAGAGGGGAAACATTAAAGAAACGACCTCGATTAGTGGCCGAAAAGTGGTTCGCAACTGTCGCATACTGGATACTTAATAGTGACTGGACTATTTCCTTGATTACGCTAAAATTAGCGTTGAATTACCAATTACGCGAATAGTAATCATTCAATTACGGGGCATGTTCGTGCAGTGTCTCAGTGGCATAATAAAGTCCTCCAGACCGTATTTCGGCCACGGTGGTCAATCTCAACGAAGACTATCCTTCGGTGCGGGAGATATTATAGTGCGCAAGTGTGCGCGCAGACACAGATGCTCTGCCTCTTCTCTCACTCTCTTAGTCCGATTGGACGGCAATCCGACATGACCGGAGAGAGACCAGGCGCAGGATAAAATTGTTAAATCTGGACAAATTCAAAAGTGTTTTGGTAAAAATTTTAGTCAATAAATGTTACTACTCGTTAAAGAACTATTTGGATGACAATTCTATAATCCCTCCTCCTCAACATTAAGATACCTGACCTGTTTTGACATTAATATTTTGTTTATTTTTATTTCTTTTTGACATTTTACATCGGATCTATGTGCTTTCTTAACATTTTTATTGTGGACATTCTGGAGGGGAATTATTGATCCATTACTCTGGTGCTTTCTATAATTTATAATAATCAGTAATTGTTATAGTACTTAATTAATTTGAATTTAAATTGATAATTATAATGTATTTGTACGCCTAATGGCAAAACATAAAGACCCTATGGAAATATTGTAACATCCCACACACTGTGTAACTCTACCTATGTTTACAAATAAAGATTCTGATTCTGATTCTGATCAACTTCTTAACGTGCTTTCCGGTGGCATAATATGCAGCAATAAAAGTGACGAAGAATGTGAGGCTGAGATCTATGAACGTTACTTTTTAGCTTAGATCTATGAGCGTACAGTTCACTCACAGTTATTTACCTATGATATTGCATCACTGTCAAAATCACAGTCATCCTTATAGTTGTTGTAACAAGGTTGTTTTTAGGTTGCTGATACAAAATCTGTGTCAAAATCACAGTGATCTTTATTTTCGTTACAATAAAGTTGCTATTGGGTTGCTGCTGTCGGGGTTAAAATCACTTTGAATGGAATGTACTTATGCTAAGCGTTATTGCTGTCACTGTCGCTCAGCTGTCAAACTACAAGTGCAAGATAGAGACGGGCACATGTCTAAGTCAACACACGAGCTAAATAAAGTTTTTAGATCTCGCCCTGAGTCTCAGCGATGTAGCCTTTGTGCCTACGTGCGCACGGACATAAAATTATCGCGGCGGGATTTTATCGCGCACTGGATTTTCAACTGTCGGTGTTGAGCCGAGCGTTGAGAATCCAACAGAGCGCATCCCAGGGCGTAAAAAAAATACTGTTGGATTTTCAACTCTCAGCGCTAAGCAGTACGTTGAAAATTCAGTGCGTAAAAAAAGACTCAGCGGGAAAAACGCGCCCGTGGGACCTGGGCGTACTCGCAATAACTTTTACTTGAATTCAGTCTTAGACCATCTATGTACATTAATTGCTATTATATCAATTTTATCAGCAATATGCAGTTAAAGTTGATTTTTGAGTGATATTGAAAATGAAAGTCCTAAATAAAGTTAAGTAGCAATGGAATTTGAACGTTGTCAAGTAAGACATTGAGTTTATTTTTCTAAGACTGGGTTATCTATTTTATTTTGGGATAAATTGAAGTTAGGCCTATAGGTGTAGTACTTACGGGTCATGTTCGTTGTGCAGTCTTGCATGTAAGGCCTCTGCGACGTGTGGTTGTGAGTCAGGTCGGCGTCGGGCGCTCGCACACACCAGACATTCATTTTCAGACTCCGTGTATGTCGTGAAACAACTGAAAACAAAATGAGTATTAGTATTTGTAAGCACTTGTTGATCAACACCAAACGTCAACATGTAGTTTCGATCTTTGACAATGACATAGATTAAGATTGTATACAAGGTAGTATTAAATTAGCTAGCGAAACTCCGCAGACGTGATAGGTAATAATATCCAACAAAACAAAAAAAAGGTTGGGTAGGTACTTGAAGCATGAGTTTTTTTTTTGTGTGTTATCATCCTACTATCCTACTTCCTACTAATATTATAAACGCGAAAGTTTGTATGGATGGATGGATGGATGTTTGTTACTCTTTCACGCCAAACTTTGGCACACAGGTAGTTTATAACCAGTATTAACACATAGGATACTATTTATCCCGATATTCCCACGGGATCGAAACTTATGCTATATGTGAAGTTTACAAAAAATTTACTAATTTTTTTGTGATATTTCATGTCACACGACCTGCGGTCGTTGATACCAGAAAGAATTTTTTTTTTTTTGTTTTATCATGTGTATGTAGATATCGCAACTGTGGAGTTTCGCTGTTGAACGTCAGTGCATCAGTGCAGAAAGAAAAAGTTCTGTCTACTTTATTAAGAAAAGGAAGGAAGATAAATATTAGTTTAGTTCTGTCAAGTTAAGACACTCCATAGACAAATTAGACGTGATTAAAAACATGGCTACTTAAAATACTTCAGTTTACGTCAAGCGCTGACTAATTTGACAGGACTAAACTAATATTTATCTTCTGTCCTTTTCTCAATGAAATAGAAAGAAAAAGATGCACTGAACTTAAATTTAGTTTAGTTTGTGAACAAGGGAATCGGCGCCATTGTTTGCTTAAAGGGAGGCTCCAAACACGTCTTAGTGCTTAATATGCTAATTGTGACAATAAACGATTTGTATTGTACCTCTGATGGAAGGAGTGTTGACATAGGAAGTGCATGGTGGGCAGTTCCAGCGGCTTGTTGCAGACGGCGCAGCGTGACGACTGGAACACGACGGGCTGGCTCTGCAGCACGGTGGTCTGTTCACGCATCTTCTCGCTCTCGGTGCGGTATTTCGATGACAGTTGTTGTTCTCTGATTATAACTTCGTTCTCAGATTTTAGGACGTCTGTTAGATACCTTGGGAAAACAAGAGGATATTTAAAGATTTTTTTTTTATATTGCCAAAATTAACATGAAAATACTACAGCTCAAATAAATGCTTCTAACTGTACTTAGATTAAGCTAGTTTGCATGTATTTATAAGTCCTCTTCCTAAATTTATTTTTGTTTTGCTGTGCCCGACAGGGTCCACGATTGTTACAACAAATGTTACCTACCACCTAAGCATATACATTGTGGAATGCAATAAATGTTTGAGTATTGAGTATTGAAATAGAGCATGCAAGCTAAGATAGAATTTCAATTATTAATAATATTATTCTCATAATATTTGTTCAGTTTTATTAAGTGAATTGAAGTGTTTTGTTTTGTTTGGGTTTTATTGTGATTGTTTATGTTTTTTTTTGTCTCCTTTACTCTTTCACGCGCTGTCTACATCTCTCTATCTATTGTCCTATCGCAGGTATGCTGGAAGACGATGGTACGATGTTTTCCTTCTCCGTTTTGAGGATGAAATAATTTACACGAAGGGTCCCGGGTTCTGGGTATGGGTTCGAACCTACGACCTACAACTCGTAAGTCGCGGCCGTTATCACTGGGCCACCACTGCTCTTCATTAACCTTTTGTGTGCGATGGTTTATAGAAAATGTACAAAAGTGACGTTGGAGGATTTTTGTAATGCGATGCGGCCCGCCCAGATGTGCGTCAGCCAACATTACAACTTAGTAATGAAAACTGCACTGCGAATAATGCTATTAGGTTTCTACTTGCAAAACAATAAATATCTACAAAATAAATATGGTAAACGTATACTTACTTTCTAACATCTCCTAATGTGTATGTAGGGGTACTAGCGAGACAGTCGATAACAAGAATAGGTGACAGTAACTTTTCATTGGCTGTGGACAAGATTTATCACATTAATAAAGAAATTATTTTGAAATTACAGCATTTTAAAAGTGCTCTTAACAATGTTCTGCTTTGTTTTCAAGTGTCTGTTAAGCAGTACGTCGTATTGGCAGCTTATTCGTACTAACTCGGAACTCGCACTGCTACTTGCTCCTACTGCGTGTACTGACCGATGACGTTGAGCAGCTCGGGCAGGCAGTGCGGCGGGGGCGGCGCCCACAGCACGTCCAGCCACACGCGCGGGCACTGCGGGCCGCGCCGCCTGCACACCGCTAGGGCGGCCTCTGCGTCTCCGCTGCGCAGGTGGACTGCTACTTGGGACCGCCAACTAGGGGGAAATTAAAAACAGTGTAATAGTTTGGTGTGTTAATATATTTCTTTGTAAGCACCTTCGCACCATTTTGATACTTTTGGAATCAGCGATCAGCTATTTACTAAATTCATTAACGCTTCATTTCGTTATAGCGACTAATTGAGTTCGGTCACGACAGCGAATTCGCGCGTTTCAGTGGTTTTCCAAAGTTTCAGCAGTCCTAATATTAGAATAATTGAGCATGGAGCCGTATTCCGCAAAGGAGATGGATATCGGTCCCATACAAGCTTGGCCCAGAAATGAACACAAATTAAAAAAAAATGTATTATGAAGCTATACTAGTGTTTCATAGCCCTGTATATTTTTGTTCGAGGGCCTTCCCAAATCTGATGACTTCTAAAATTAATTCAAACCTGTCGATCACGAAATAATCCACTGTCTTCCAACAGATTGAATTTCACTCAAATCTAACGAATGTATTCCAAATGATTAATTTGATATGCCCCAGGTTATAGAACGTAGGATCTCTATTGGAAACCAGGCAAAATCAGAGAGGAAGACGTGCTATCAGTTTTAGTAATTATACACTCAATGTCGAGGAGAAGACTAAGATTTCGACTCAGACTGTACTTACGACTTCGAAATTTTGACATTGACCAAGAGGTACGGATTGATGACCGGTTTCGATCGGGCAACTTCTTTTGTTTCCGAAAACAATTTTGAAAAATTGGTTTTACGTATCGATGTTCTCGTGTAATGTTTCGAAAAAACATGCGCAGGAGACACGGCTTTAGTTACAGGTTATGTGTGCAAAGCATAAATAACGCACGCACGCACGCACGCACGCACGCACGCACGCACGCACGCACGCACGCATGCACGCACGCACGCATGCACGCACGCACGCACGCACGCACGCACGCACGCACGCACGCACGCACGCACGCACGCACGCACGCACGCACGCACGCACGCACGCACGCACGCACGCACGCAGCCACACACTCACACACACATTATTAAATATCATGTTCATTACATGTTAATTATTCACAATACGCTTAAAATACATTTTTAATATTTTATATTCTAAAAAAACTCGTGAAATCAAATCAATTCTTAAAATAAGCATGTGAATTTTTGACAGTTCTATCATACAAAAGCTGTCAGACGTCAATTTGATACCACGACTAAAACATATCTGTGGATTGAAAAATCAGCTGTAATTATAATAATTAACTCTTTGTTTGTGCTGGGACAAACCTTGTCTATGCCCTTTAGTAATGCCAGTAGAGTATACTCACAGTTTATTCTCCTCGTACAGATACAGCACGCCTGCTTGGAACCCTAACATCTGACAGATGATCAGAGTCTGATCCTTGTCATAGTTAGCGTCAGGGTTCTTTAGTAAGCGTAGTACTTTTTCTTCGTATTCTTTCTTCTCGCTTTCTGAAGATTTTGCCCTGATGAATGAAAATTATCTGACCATTATTATTTGCTTCAGCTGGTTATTTTGAGAATTATTAATAGTATACAAGGTGATGCTTTAGGGACTAACCACACTTAATTTATCAAAATCGATTTTGTACGGATGCGTACGCATCTCCGTACGCATCCGTAAAGTTGAACGGATGCGTGCGCATCTCTATACAAAATGCTGAACAGAGCTGAATAAGTGTGGTTAGTCCCTTAGTCACCTGAAATTAGCACGGGGTTGATTCTACCTGTGATATATAACAACTGTTCCATTGAAACACTTATCCGTTTCGAGAAAAATAAAACGTAACTAAAACTTTTCATACATGAAGACATGTTACCCGTGTTCTGGATTTTCTTTTACATTTGAGTGTTAATTACTAAGAAATCAATTACATTTGCATCGGGATTCATGCTCGAGTGTGATAGAAGAAGAAAGAAATAAGTTTATTTGCGGTAAACATAAAAAAAAAAAAAAAAAAAACATAAAACACAAAATATATATATATATGTATAAGAAATAGTTGGGGGAAACATGCGTCACATCCACGCAAAGCGGCTATCGCTCGGCATTATGCTGCGACCCCCCAGCCCAAGACAGCCCCAGCGCTGGTTTTCAGCGACAGCCAGCGCTGACGTAATGACGTCGTCCGGTGCAGCAAACAATTATTAGGACGCTGTACCGGTGATACCAAAATCAGGATCAGTATCATTTGTCAGATCACGGTTAAAACATCGAATCTCCACTTACCAAACATGTATATAATGTTCTATCAGCGCATCAAACACAAGTTTGGAGCAGTCCTTCTGTTTCTGCGTCATGTGCTCGAGGAACTCTATGAGCCGCTCGGAGTTGCTCAGGAACATGGGTATGTAATCATCAGGGAGGGCACTGATTGGCTCCCTGACACCACCGGAAAGGGAAATCTCGTCGACCAATGGCTTGCTGCGGGGTTTGTAGTCTGTGCATAGTACTAGGAGAAGGAGAAATGAGTGACTTTAGGGTTTTTTTACACTGTCTGTGTTCTGTACAATACAAAACAAAATAAACTCTTTAACTTGGAGTTGGGGCAATGTAGATAGATAGATAGATAAAACGTTTATTCAGTGCAACAAAAGACACACACACACACACCTCCCCTCCTCTCTCTTCCACACTTCTCTATTAGTCTTCATCTCGATAGTCACCCGATTTCTACCCATATCTTCTTTCACACAGTCCATCCATCGTTTCTTTGGTCTCCCTCTAATCTTATAGCTAGACAAAATCATACTCATAACTTTCCTCAAATAACAGACAAATGCCCTAACAAAATCTAGTTAAAATATGCAATCTTAGCCCGCCGCAGTTCCTAGAACACAAAATCTCTACAAAAATTCATAGCAATAACCGCTGCCTGTATTTTAATAGAAGTTAATGAAGCATATCAGCGGGGTCATTGCGTAACACACTAACAGTAGCAATGGGTTTCATTTTGACAGTTCAACAGCATTCATTGCGTTATTTACGTTGTTGAGCAGACAAATTTTTCAAACATATGAAGCAATGGTTTAGTAATACGATTCAGTTCGTGATTGATAGTGTGTTACACCAATAAGGTGCAGGAATTACAGAGTTTAAGTATCATATAGATCTAATTATATAAAAAAATAGCATTTTTTAATGATAATTATGAAAATATATAAAGATTAACATTAGAAAGGTAAATAGTTGTGACGTCACTTCTATGGTAGTGCCGTCTTTGTCTAGCAGTTATTAAAACGTTTATAAGTTGGCAATTTTTTAAGCTTTTATACTTTTTATCATATGTATTGTTTGCACAATTTGCAAACAAATATTTTTATGACTTTAAAATTAAAAAAAAATTACATCATCCTATTGACAAACTCACACTTCAAAAACTTGGTGCTCTCCTCTGGCTCATGCTGTATGAGCCGATGGCCGTACATCCTCATGTACTGGTCGGCGTCATCGAACTCCAGCTCGACGATATAATCCAGAGCCTTGCGGTAGTCCTTCTTATCGTCCAGCATCATCTTCAGGTACCAGTCGTGACGCTTGTGGTTTGCCGCAAGCGATAACGCATCGTCAACGCTTACTTGGCGCATCACCTGTAAGGATTAGAGATAAGGGTTTATCAAAATGTCGTATAGGATTTTAACATGATCAACAAACATGCCACAGATCCTCGAATACCTTTGAAAATTGTCACGTACCGGCTTTTTTTCAGATCAGAATTGAAACGAAAAAGTTAGGGAACAACATACCCAATGTCATTCATGACAAGGTTCAAATTTCATTGCAACCAAAATTTTCATAACAACGAATAAGTGGCCATGGAATGTAAATTATCTACGATTATGTGTGTTAAAGTATAGTAAGCCAAAACATACCTTAATAGCGACATTAACATCAAAATCAATTATTTTATCCTTTGAATTGATGAACTCCTTCAGCTTCCCTTGTTGATCATGCTGGTCTATCTTCATATAACATGTTAGCAGTAACGTTGTATGGTCCTCAGTCGCACAGCCCTTCTTCTTGTGGAGTTCTTCTAAGTATTGTACTAAGGATTCTAAGTGACGAGATTCCAGATATTTCCGGATTACATATGAGGTTTCTAGCCAGCCAATAGTTTTGACATATTGGTCGATAGCACCTTTTAAGTCGCCCTGAAAAATAGGATAAGCTGTTAAGTGCTTCAGGATAAAACTGAATTATCTTTCTGATATTCATCATTGATATGATCAACAGTATTCATGGATAGGTAAAATGTAAAATACATAATAATTATTAATATTTTGTCATGTATTTCAATTATAATTATTGTTCATGGCAAGCTCAAGTCGGACTTCCGCACCAAGGGTTCCGTACCACAAAAAAGAAAACCGTTAAAATCGACAAACTGTTTTTCTTGGGTGTTAAGACTTGTGATTTTTGTATACAGCCCTTGACAGACCGACAACGGAGGATAAGGCCCTTTGTTAACACACATTTTTTTTTTGCCCTGAAAAACTACGGTTAATTCGCCGTGTGTAGGCACAGTCGTCAGTGTTGTATGGATCACTATGGAAGCTTGTGGACCGTTGTTTCTACGGCGCGTTTTATATGCCGTGTACAGTCACCAAAGGAGATAAATAACCAGGGTCGTCGGATATAGTTGAAGTTTAATAAGAAACCGATGGATGTTTTCAAATAAAATTTTATTTAATTAATAGAAAACCAACAGTTCATTTATCAAATTAAATTTCATTCGAAAACATCAATCGGTTTCTTATTAAACTTCAACTATATCCGCCGACCCTGGTTATTTATCTCCTTTGGTGACTGTACAAAAGGCCGTAGTCGGTACCATTTGGGTACGGAAACTTTCGAGTACCTAGAAAAATATAAAATTGAAAGTAACATACCTTACTATACAAATGATCGCCATACTGTTTGTAAATCTCCGTCAGCCCAGCCTCGTCATAATGTTGACTGCTAGCAATCCTTATGGCTACATCATACAAATTCTTCTTAAAAAGCAGCGTCAACTTCGACTGCAAATCCTTTTCCTCCAAATAGATCATTTCTTTATTCTTCGTGAGTATGTAGAAAGACCCCCACTCTGTCAAAACTGCATCGATCTCCTCAAAAGTCTTTGAGAAAACTATGAATTTGTTTTGTATGTCTAGGATTGTGATGTGGTGTGATTTCGGCGCAGGCGCAGTGCTGGTTGAGGCGGCCGTTTTGTTAGGTGTCTCGTTGGTCGTGATGACCAGGTAGCTACGGAACCAGTCGAGACGGACCTTCTCGCCTTCGAGGGCGTAGCACGGGCCCCGGCCTTCGGTCGTGTAGCAGTAGAGAGCCTGTGGAGTTAAGTTGGTGTTAGAGCGTTGTTCTTGGGGGGAAAAAGCAATTTTAAGAGATAAAAGAATTATGGGACACATAGATGACGTTCGGGAGACTGTCATCTGTGACTTTTGATCTTCAAAAAGAACTGATTATCTGTCTAATTTAACTAATCATTTATTTATTTATTTCAGTTGCATATTCATGGTAAATAGACTACCTAAGTGTGCATACACACGAGCGAAACGCGTCGACGGCAGAGGCAACTGCCACCGTAGACGCATGTCGGCAGCTGCCGCCGACAACATGTCGCTCGTGTATTTAAGTACGGTGCTCAAATATACGAGCGGCATGTGTGATCAAATACACGTGACACGGCCACGCGTCGTCCGTTGCAGTTGCCTCTGTCGTCGACGTGTGTCACTCGTGTGTATGCATACTTAATGGCATTCTGATAATTGTGTGGGTCAACTTAACCAGCCTATAACGTGCCCAGTGCTGGGAGTCAGGTTTGTTCCCTTTGAATAAACTGGACACAATCAATCACGCGGGCCCAGCGCGGTTTGTTAGATTCAAAATTTTCTTATTTTTATATTTATTGTTATGATTGATAGTGCGTTTACAAATGCGAGCTTAGCTCATTATTTAATTCAGTAAGGGCGTTTCCACAAGGGCATTGCTAATGCGTTGCGTCGGCGCTGTGACGCCTGAGCGCCTGACGCTCCGTAGTTCTACATATAAATTTGAGCGTCATGCCACACGGTGCGTTAAACGACGTGTGGAGAAGAAACGTGTGCGTATCGGATAAGGGGCCAGGGAGACGAAGCAGGGAGGGGGGCTGCGGTGAGACGACGATGCGCTGCGAAGATGCAACGCATTGGCAACTCCCGTGTGGCATCGCTCTTAGAGAAAGAAAGAAAAGAAGAAAGAAAATACGTTTATTTGCGGTAAACATGACGCAAAAAAGAACATAAAAAACAAAAAAAAAAAAACAATAAGAAAAGGTTGACATGCGTCACATCCACGCAAAACGGCTATCGCTCAGCATTAATTAGCATGAATAGAGCGTTTTGCGTCATATGCGAGTCTGTATGTCATATCTTTATCATGTATTTGTGTCTTTCTATAGAACACTTACTTCGTTGTTTGCCACAGTGAGGCGATGGTTGTCGGCCAGCACGCTGCACGCGGGCGCGGCTCCCATCGCGTCCAGCGTCACGCAGCGCTCCGAGCTCAGCCAGATCACCATCACACATGCGCGGGATACCACGAATAATTTGTCTGCACCTCTGTCATATGAACACAAGTTACAGTAAGTAAAGATTCATGAAAAATAAAGTACTTGATGCGGGGAGGGGATGCGCTAAGTTAACCCGCGAAATTCAAATTTTCTTACGTTTTTCTGCAATTTGCAGGTCAATGGCGCCGATTCCCTTGTTCATAAACTAAACTAAATTTAAGTTCTGTGCATTTTCTTCATTTATTTTTTTATTTGACAGGACTAAACTAATATTTATCTTCTGTCCTTTTCTTAATGGACGAAATTTAGTTTGATAAATTAACCGTTTGTTTTGTATTAATTTAATTAAATTTTATTCGAAAACATCCATCGGTTTCTTACAAAACTTCAACTATATCCGATGACCCTGGTTACTTATCTCCTTTATTGACCGTACACACGGCTACATATCAAGCTATACATTTCCAGTTTTAGCGCACGCGCATTTATAGGTTTTTCGTACAATCAGAAGGCCAATTCTTGTAATTTGAAATGTTCAAAATCTCGTCGCAGTTTCATCTCGGCGACAAAGAAACTTCAAAAACTTGTCAAAATGTAGGGAAATTAGAGGTATTTTTGACAGATTGAGACTGAGATCAGACTGTGAACTTTCTTAAAATAACGAGAATTGCGCCTCAGAAGTCAGCTTATAAGTACTGGTATGTATAGCTTGATGTGTCGCCAACGTACATTATAAAAAAAAACATTCCGACGTACTGAGGACCTCGACCTCCTCCTTCTTTTGAAGTTGGTCAAAACCGATCGACCGCAATCTAGTTGAAGATGACAAACAAATAATACTAATAATGCGTAACCACAACTTAGTTATGTTTAGATAGAAGAAAAAGGAGGACTATCATGGATTGGGTTATAGTGAAATGGAAAAATATGCGTTTTGTATAGCAAAGATTTAATTAAATTTGGTTTGGTAAGGTTTGCATGATAAACAAACTCTTTTTAATTTATTTATTTAACCATTTATGTACAGACGCCAGCACATCAAGCTACTACAATCTGTCAAATTTCTTTAATAGATTTTCAACTTTATCGCTAAAGCGTTAGGGTTCAAGGTTGATTGGGAAAATTTGACAGTTTCGGGTAGCTTGACCGACTGGCGTCTGTACACACAGTCATATATAAAAAGACAAGAAAAAAAAAACAGAACAGCAAAATAGGTACAGAGGTGATGCTTATTTCATAAGAATCTTTTTGTGGTTTTTTAACTGAATACACACACACACACACACAAGTTCATTTGCCTAGCTTTTCCCAAGTATGTCGGGCTTCCAGTCTAACCGGATGCACCTGAATACCAGTATTTTACATGGAGTGAATGGCTACCTCACCTCCACAACCTAGTTACTGGGGTATTACGATACTCCTTGGTAAGACTGGTTGTCAGACTTTCGGGCTTCTGACGATCCGTAACGACTGTCAAAGATCCACGAATGACAGCTGGGACCGACGGCTTACCGTGCTTTCCGAGGCACGGAGGGGTCTTAGTATGTAAAGATGGTCCTTCATCTACGGATCAACCGCGGCAAGCGTAGCTTAACCTGATCAATCAACCCGTGCGGCTGTTATTACTTAGCCACAAGCCCCTCTTACAGAGTTGAAAGGGAAAACAGAAAGGGGTGTGGCTACCGAGATGACGGCTAATAGAGATGTATGGTAAGATGAAGAGATGCAGCGCCAACCTCATATAACATAAGATAAGGGCAGGAGGATGTTGACTTACTTGAAAGCGAGTCCAGTAATTGGACTGGTCCCTGTTACGGGCAAGGTCCTCATTTTCCCGCTGCGTTGTCGTGCAATGACGCCGCGAAACAACGACACTGAGCCGTCCAAGAAACCAACGGCCAGGAGACTCTGGAAACGGATATATAACATCACGTATGCACTTTTTAAACAGGTGTGCAGAGGTGTTGTATAATACACACGACGACATATTGTGGCGTTGCTAGCTGACATATGGCAAATAATTTAATTGAATGTTCTTCGTCATGTAATGTTAATTACTTTGATTTGATTGATATCAAGCTATAAATTTCTAGTTTTAGCCGATCTCGCATTGTACAGACGCCAGCACATCAAGCTACCCGAAAGTAAAATTACCCCATTCAACTTTGAACTTGATGCTTAAGGGATAAAGTTAGAGATGTCAGCATGAACTGACGGGGTCCGCTAGGGCCGATGCCTGCCGGGGCCGCGGGTTGTTCGAAAGAGATACCGTGGCCCCTGGCACAGGCAACTGAAGGAATACGGGTGGGTTTTAGTTAGTAAAAGTCTGACACGCCCTCCCGCTCCGCCCAGAGCGGGAGAAGTCACATGATGATTTCCCACCAAAAAAAAAAGGGATAAAGTTGAAAATCTACTAAAGAAATTTGACAGATTGTAGTAGCTCGGTGTGCTGGCGTCTGTACCCATAGGCTCTTCGTAAAATGTGAAGTCAGCTTATACTGGAAATAGCTAATATCTTGATATGTTGCTGTGTACACCTACCCTTCAATAATAATTATTTTAAAATAAATATTAAGAAACATTAGGCTAGAGTCTAATGCTATTTACCTGGCACAAATCCAGTCTAGGTCTGCACAGAGCAACACTTTGGAACCCAGAACTTGTCTTCAGAGAGACAAACATTGATTTTTCTTAAATAAAAAAGTACCTTATTCTCGTGCACGGCCAGCGCGGTAGCCTGTGTGGGTCTCATGTGTGAGGGCACGGCCCGTGACACTCTTGCGCATGTCGGGTTGCCATGCCGGTCGCTGCGGGACCAGTCCCACACCTTGATCAGAGGGTTCGTGCCTGGTTCGTCATCCTGGAATTAGTTTGGATTGTATGAATCTAATTAAAGTAGTTGTGTCCATTCTGTACATCAAACTAAGATACGTTGAGCAAAAATATTTGCTGTGAAAAAACTTTTATTTTTGGTGTGAAAAACTGCTTGAAAAACTTTACGGCAATGTAACCAACGCAAAACATTGTGCTTAAGGGTGCATACAACAGCACAGGAGTTGTGGGGGTATATAAAGCGAAGTTATTATACAGAACTAGCTACTGTGAAAAAAAAATTATCTTTGACCAGTTTAATATCTCTGTAACCAGACAGTTCCCAAGTATGATCCAGTACAAGGAAATCACAATGACGGGGAGAGTGATCCCGGGCTTTATGGAAGTGATACCCGGCATTGTTAAGAATAAAAATATGAAAATTATCAAAAAAAAAAATTAACAATAATTAGCTTATTAATAAAAAAAAGATAACTGGGATTGCCAGTCAAACAAGTGAAGTTTCTAAAAATGAAACCATAACAAAAATATACTTACACCAATAGTAACAAGATAAGGGTCATGTGGCAGCTGCTGAGCGAGCGACACTGTCAGTTCGTAAGCCTTGAACGAGGTAACCTCCCAGGAGCGGGAGATGAGGTGGGCCCAGCCCGTATAATCGCACAGCACAACATGACCATTGCCGCTAGTTGTAGCAGTCACTTGTGTATCCTGAAAGTGCACAAACGTTGGTTATATGAGCTATGGCAATAAGACGAGCCAGCATGACGATAATGTGACGATTATGTCAGTATATCTGGAGTTCTGGGAGATGAGTGCGAAATTGATTGTCTAAATTATCTTTAGCTAATGTAATAGGCTACTTGACACTTATCTAATTTCATACAATAAATGAGTATTTCTTAGAGTATTTAGCTTACGAAAACGAAATATATTGATTTTAATAACAAAAAGCGTAAGATTAATTTATAAATTCAATTTAAAAAAGGTGTTTTTTTTTTTTAAATTTGAATCGCCGAAAACGCTGTCGTCCATGATGTGACGTCATACGAATTGTAAACAAAACGAGTAGGTACTCGTGATTTGACGTGGTGTTATTACAAGTATAAATATTTCGATAAAAACTCCTTAACACGTTCTTAATTTATTTGCTTTATTGAAAAACAATAATAAATTCATTATGGACGTTGGTTTCACAAAAGCAGACAGCACAAATTTGCCAAAAAATGATACATTAATGGTTGGTAATTTCTTTGCCTTCAATGATTTAAATAACGTAAAAAAGTATTTCAAAAGTAACTAAAAGTTTCTGTACTTTGGTAGGTACTTACTGATCTTCGCAAAAATAAATTTGAGTTACAGTTGATAATGATTCAGGACCCCTTTGAGCAAGTCTTAGCCATGTTTTGCGAATATTTGTTTCACTAGGCACTCTAATCCACAACTTTCCTGGGGTCTTTATCGATGTGTTTTTGCATTCTCGGACGATAATTACTGTATTTTTCATGTAAATTAGTTGAAATCATGTTTTTAAAGTAAAGTAAACTGGAAAATTGTTCACGTTTAAATGACATTGTGTGTGTCAAATGTTTGTTTACAATACGTATGATGTCAGAGCACAGATAATCTATGGACTAAAATGGCGGACAGCGTTTTCGCACCTACATGAAGAGTTTGTTTTTAAATTACAGTTTTGTAGTTTCATAGGTGTTGAAAAAATTTAGTAATATTTTTTTTACCTTAGTAGAACAAATATGAACTATTTAGGACCTAGTTTAAAAAAGAGTCAACTAGCCTATTGGCAGATGGCCATTTTATATTTAAGTAAAAATATAGAAATAAATAAATTACCTTATATAACAAACAATAAAAGACAGTGTGTGGCTTTTGCTCTATTGCTAGTGAGCTAAGCCTTTTAAGTAAAACAACAACATTTATAAATAACCAAAAAAAATCACTTTTAAAATTCATGTAATACAAAAAAACTAACCCCGTAGAAGATGGCTGGTCGAACTGGAGAAAACAAATGACCAGTGGTCCACTTTAGCATTGGATCGAAAGAGCTGGAAGTTATGGGATCACAATAACAAAAACAACAAGAAACGAAATAATTTATATACTTACACAGCTGTGTCATTAAATTGATACAAAATAGCATGTAGATATGAACTAATAGAACTTACTTGCAAACATTCAGCTACTTTCCCGTTGTCAACGTTCTTGTGGAGGTCGAAAAATGAAAACTTTCGCCACTGTAAATCAAGTACATTTGGTGAAGTAAATATAGGGATTAGAGGTTTCATATTTTCACTCATTATGGCTTGCTAGTACGCTATGCAAGATTAATTTAATAAAATAAATAAAGTCAATAAGGTAGGTAGTAATTTAACAGGATTTTTTTCAATTATTCAAACAAAAGATACAGAGCAACCAGACAACCATTTGTTAAGTTAGTTTTAGAATCAATATCCTTTTAATTACCTCCAAAAAAGCCATTGTTATCGTATATATAGTTCACGCACTGATCATGTTATCGATGTAATCACTGAAATTAACAATTTGCAGCGTTTTCCTCATTTATGATATAAATTGAACACAGTATTTTTTACAATAATCATTTGCTGACAGTTGAAGCAATATATCACTCTGTTACACGTTAGTAAGTTTTCGTGTAAGAGAAGGACAGATATCCGATTATTTCCTGAGCATAACAGTGACAAAATAAGCCAATAAAAAAAGAAAAATACAGATTATAATCGTGTAACAGAGTGAGAAACATGGAAACACCTCCCCCGATGACTCATGTCAACTGTCAATGTCAAAAATAATGTTGTCAGCTCAATATGGTCAATCTTACCACGCGCGGCGCGGCATCATTGGTAGTAATTTAATTACATGTTGCATACATGGCTTTTTAGCCAGCAAGTCTACCGACCCATGTTTCCACTATTTGGATAAAGTAGCTTTCAAACCGCAGCCAGTGGCAGTGCCTACTCCGCCGAGCCGTTGCGAAGTAAGCACGATAAAAGATTAGCCAAGAGTTGCCTCATCATCCCAGCCTTTTGTTTTGACTAGACTAGAATGCCACTGCCTTGCCCTTACTTACCAATTAATAATAGAAGGAACGACATAGACTTGAACGGGTAAGAAAACACTTATAAAAAATTAAAGCATGAAAGGAAAAGCGTAATAATTGGCAAATTTATTTATTCATGTCATGTCATAACTGTTTTAGTTCAGGTGTAGTTTTGTATGTAACCGAATTGAATAGTTTTATAAACAGTAATTTAGCTTTTGTTTCTGTTTCAACCATTACATCAATGTTCACTTGCACGTACGTAAACAAACGCCTCAGTTCAAATTTATCCACACTATGCGATAGAGATGTTAGGCCATCTAATAGATACATTGGAGATGGGGTTGATAAATATTCAGATCTATGGGAAAAACAAAACAATGATATATTACAAATAAAAATTCGTTCCAAGTTATGAATGACTATACATTACTATAAAATGGCAGCTGTACTTACTTAGACCATAAACCTAAACCTTTTCTAATCGTTTTGTATTTGCCAATAAGAGGGAAATTGTTTTCAATGTAATAGTTTGAGGCATTTATTCTGAAAACCAAAATAAGGACGTTAATTTACATACAAGTGCTACCGCAGATATTCCCCATAATTCACTTTTCAATTCAATTCAATTCAATTTATTTCAGACCCATGGTGTCCATTTTGTTAGTAACAATGTTCTTATAGACTTTTGTTGTGGGTAACACAGGCAGCCTTGGAAGGAAAGGTAGGGGGGTGGTAAGTGATGCGCTACCTTGTACAGGTGCACTGCGAGGGTGGTTTCCTCCATCTATGATATTAATTATTAGTACGGGTTAGAGTGGAACTAGCGATTAGGTTTTATACACAGAGAAGGCAAATGTTGTCCATGATTTTTCATTCCGCCAACGGATTTTTTTGTGGGCGTGTGTTTGTTACCTGATAAACAAATCGTAATAATCCGCATCGTTTCCCCAGTAGGCATTTGAAAATCCGTTCAATTTGCTAAACTGCTCCGGTGTGAAAGCGATCGCACCTCCGATTAATGGTTGGTATGGCGATCTGGGAAATAAGAAAACCACTCCAGTAACTTATGGCTAGCACCATCGTTCGTTCGCAGTTCGTATCTGTATTAATTCTATACTGTTAGCATGCTGCAAGGACTTCAAAGACGGCTACAATATGGCAGCATCTACTGGGGTAAGCTATAATCAATGGAACGACACTACAGTACCTAACATTATTTGTCTCAGTGTGATAGAATAGCATCATCCCTGTTATGCAACGGTACGGTTGTGGCTGCGGCTATTAGTTGTTACGGACTCTGGTGCAGTTTAGGTTTGGGTATGTGTGTTATACGCTGCCCACCATATAAGCGACCGTCCCGCAAAAGTACCTATATGCCTACTTTTAGTCCTCAAGAGTACCGCGCTTGGCGCTTACGGCAGTCGGGCTAAAAGATATTGAATACAAATTTCATACTTCACAGGTCTCTCAACAATCACGGCGAGCTGTCTCGGATACCAGCTGCACCGGTACAGGTTCCTGGTGTCCAGAGGCACAATGTTAGGCTCATGTAGGATGATGCAACGGAACCCGTCCTTGCGAGACCGGCTGGCTATATAGAAGCCAACGTTCAGAAGTTTGCCGCGGTTATACGGCTGGCTTTTGTTACCTTGGAAAAAGTTTTTTATATAGTTATTTCTTCAGGTAAATATGATTAAAAGTAGGTAGGTAAAAATTACGCATAAGGGGTGATCTTTGGCGAAGCAGAAATCTGGGCATACTGTAGTTATACTTTTTACTTCTGTTTCTATCATGAAGGTCAGAAACCTCATCGCTATTTTTGCGTTATGTATGCTTAGATAGATCCTTCATTTATATCCTACTAATATTATAAACGCGAAAGTTTTTAAGGACGGATGGCTGGATGTTTGTTATCCTTTCACGCAAAAAGTACTGAACGGATTTGGATGAAATTTGGCACACAGATAGTTTCGAACCAGGATTAACACTTAGGATACTTTCATTCCGGTATTGGCACGGGATCGAAACTATGCTGATGAAACCGCGGGGTGCTGCTAGTAATTTATAAACTACTAGCTTATGTCTTCGGCTTTACCCTCGTAGAGATCTGAAATTATCCCACAGGAATGTACCTACGGGATAAAAAGTATCCTATAACCTAACTCTAAGTCATGGTTCACCTGCTTTTTTATCAAAATCCGATCAGCCGTGAAGGTGAAAAGGTAACAGAAAAAATCTATGCCATTTCAACAGTTCTCAGAAAACGAAATACAGCTGGATACTTGATGACCGAAAAACAGAAGACACTCACTTTGTTCGACCACGAAGATTTGGTAATCCAATTGTTGTTTTATTAGGAACGGATGTAAGATATTCATAAATGTATTGAGGTAACTTTTGCAGCCTCTGCATTAGAAATAAAAATACGTTCACTATAAATATGGCTTCTTATTCAAGGTGTAGGTACGGACGCCAGCACATCAAGTTACTACAATCTGCCAAATTTCTTTAATAGATTTTCAACTTTATCGCTAAAGCATTAAGGTTCAAGGTTGATTGGGAAATTTTGACAGTTTCGGGTAGCTTGACCTGCTGGCGTCTGTACCTATAAGTATAGTCCATCCGCTTAATTAACGACATCCTTTGTAAACTACCAAGAGGCGCGTACCGCCAAACATCAAAGAAAGCCGCTTCGAGATCAAACTATACTGGCAGCGGCGCCGACGCAGGGAAACGTCTTACAATACGTACGTACTTTTACAATATTTACCTGTAAGCTATAATAATAGCAACACTTTGCAGAGATTTGCAATTTGACGGTTGGTATATACCACCCGGTTTCACATCGTCCAAATTGGCTTTCCAATATTGCAAATTCGTAGCGAATAGTTGCCCAGGGCCTGATAGGGTTAGAATAATATGTACTTTTAGTGGAATCTAACGACTGATTTCATAATAGATACATAAAATGTTTATTCAGTGCACACAAAAGACAGTATAACACACGAAATCACAATTAAATGATAACAAATTACATTAATATATGTAAGTCCATAATATATGTAAAAAGAAGTTGCCAATATACAGAAGCCAGCAGGTCAAGCTACCCGAAACTGTCAAATTTTCCCAATCAACCTTGAACTTTAATACTTTAGCGATAAAGTTGAAAATCTATTAAAGAAATTTGACAGATGACAGGGTAACTTGATGTGCTGGCGTCCGTACAAAAAGATAAATAATGTTAATATCAGTCTATAATGTTCCCACTGCCGAGTGAGACACAGGCTTCCTGTCTTCGAGAGGGAGCGGGCTGTAATCTACCACGCGGCACCAGTGCGGTTTTGTAGATGTCACATGTCTTCGAATTTTAAGTTCTAGGACATGCTGATTTCCTCACGATGTTTTTCTTTACAGTTTTGAGAGCAGTAGCGATGAAATTATTTATACAAAGTAAAGCGACTGCCGGGTTCGAATCCACGACCTACAACTCGAAAGATTTACCACCCTAAATTGCATATTATACAGGAGGATTGATAATTCGATGCATTCCTTGAAGTGGAAACAAGATCGAATTTGAAAAAAAAAACCGTTTAAAAACTAAACCACTCTGGGCGCTTACAAGCTCAACTGTTATAAATGAGATACAATTACTTTTTCTATTGTTACCGAACTTAATAAACTTGCCTAACAGACGTGGGGTTAACACTTTTCTGCCCATAAACAAATGAATCAGGCATGAGGCAGCTTTTTGTGTCTATGTAGAGTCAGCGTCAAAAATATCGGGACGAACAGACTGTTCAAAATGATCTTAACAACTAAGTAAATTAAACTTTATCTCAATTGGATAGGTACGGACGCCAGCACATCAAGTTACTACAATCTGTCAAATTTCTTTAATAGATTTTCAACTTTATCGCTAAAGCATTAAGGTTCAAGGTTGATTGGGAAAATTTGACAGTTTCGGGTAGCTTGACCTGCTGGCGTCTGTACAGTTCTTATCAAAATGACAGTTGTCGTGTACTGTCTTCATTCTGAAACTTTCCTTGTGTCATTGAGTTAATATTTCCTTTTCATAGTCGTTTGTATAGTTTGTACATTATTACAGTCAGCTTCAATAATATCGTTATTGAAGTTAAAGAACCCGTGGGTACATTGCTTTCTTAAAGAATCTTGTTGGAATTCTTACCAAGGCCAGGAGGTAGTTCGGGGCAGTTCTCCATTTCCTTAACAGCAGTGCTTTCAGGGTTTTTAGACATCAAATAATAAGCAGAGTGGCTGGTTAAATGTAATTCGCTATAGTTGTTTCTTCGACTGTCATTTGCGCATGATGAGTTTTTCTCATCGCATGCTATCACATCTGACCAGTACTTTGGTTCTAGTGTGTCACTGCAATCAATAGCCAACTGCTCAAACATTACTGTACTTTTTCAACTCTTGCCTCTTCTAAGCAAATACAGGGCGGAAGGGACATTCGCCGGTAATTAAAAAAAAAAAACTTGCTTTTCCATAATTATATTTTGACCGCGTAGGTATTGTACTTTTCTATGAAATAGCAGATATTTTTTTGATAACCGACGATCAATGTCTGCGTTAGGGTTATCTACTATAATGTGCTGAATTCCTGGTTACAGTTTGGACATCGATATCCCTGACACCCTGTATACTACTTTGATATAAATAGTGTCATACGGTGTTGCGTGGGGGGCCCGGGCCACTGCTATCTAAAGGCGGAGACTGACTTGCAACTTTTGTTTATAATGTATCATTCGAGGCCAGCTTGGTTACAAAACGGCGAAATACAAGAAGCGGCGAACGCTCGCTTCGCGCTCCATTTATTGTTACAAAACGGCGATACACTAAGTGTGATGAACGCTCGCTTCGAGCACATGGCTCAAGCGTGCTCCATTTCTTGTAACAAAACGGCGATACACTAAACGTGACAAACGCTCGCTTTGAGCACATGGCTCAAGCGTGCTCCATTTCTTGTAACAAAACGGCGATACACTAAACGTGACAAACGCTCGCTTTGAGCACATGGCTCAAGCGTGCTCCATTTCTTGTAACAAAACGGCGATACACTAAACGTGACAAACGCTCGCTTTGAGCACATGGCTCAAGCGTGCTCCATTTCTTGTAACAAAACGGCGATACACTAAACGTGACAAACGCTCGCTTTGAGCACATGGCTCAAGCGTGCTCCATTTCTTGTAACAAAACGGCGATACACTAAACGTGACAAACGCTCGCTTTGAGCACATGGCTCAAGCGTGCTCCATTTCTTGTAACAAAACGGCGATACACTAAACGTGACAAACGCTCGCTTTGAGCACATGGCTCAAGCGTGCTCCATTTCTTGTAACAAAACGGCGATACACTAAACGTGACAAACGCTCGCTTTGAGCACATGGCTCAAGCGTGCTCCATTTCTTGTAACAAAACGGCGATACACTAAACGTGACAAACGCTCGCTTTGAGCACATGGCTCAAGCGTGCTCCATTTCTTGTTACAAAACGGCGATACACTAAACGTGACGAGCGCTCGCTTCGAGTTCTTGACTCAAGCGTGCTCCATTTTTATTCAGAATGGCGGACGAAGAGGTTGTGTTGTGTGAGCTTCATTAATTTTATTTAGTTATTGTTATTGGAAGAAGAAGAAATCAACACGATATTGGGTGATCTGCACTGACTTGTTTGTAAACATGCGCTCGCGAGGCTCGCATCGAGCTGCGGGGTAATTGCGTAACACACTATCAGTAGCAATGGCTTTAATTTTGACAGTTCAACAACATTCATTGCGTTATTTACGCTGTTGAGCAGACAAATTTTTCGAACATATGAAGCAATGGATTAGCAATATCCTTCAAAATGATTCAGATTGAGATTGATAGTGTGTTACCTACGAAATTATGGTGCGGCTCGGCTGGATTCATTGACTACTGTAAACTGTGAAGGGCGGGCGTTTAGGGGGACTGTCTTATGTAATTTTGACGTTCAAAAAGTGCTGATTCTCAGCCTAATTTGAATAAATGACTTTTGATTTTGTGTTTCAAAGGAATTCACGAATAAGCCGACAGTCGAGTGGAGGATCCCGCGCTCGCATCGAGCGGCTCGGCTCGTTGCAAGTCAGTCTCCGCTTTTGTGTTGTCGATGTCATCGACACGTCGAAGAAAAACCGGTCAAGTGCGAGTCGGACTCGTGCACCGTCGGTGCACGAGTTCGACTCGCACCGAGGGTTCCGTACAAATTTGTAGGTGTGTAACTACAAATTTACGGTTTTCGGATTATTTCTTTTACTTGTGCTACATGACATTGCTTCTTGTCAAATTTCATGATTCTAGGTCAACGGGATTCCCTTGCGAGTGTCAAAATATACGGCATAAACGGAACATAAAGGCCCGTATCTTTTGATTACGTTTACTTAGAACTTTGATTTTTTCACTGCTTCAAGGGATTGCAGCCCTGAGTATTTGATATTAATTTCAACTTGATAACTCTACGCGTTCCTGAGAAAAAAGGTGTTGACAGACTGACGGATAGACAGTCGGACAACGAAGTCATCGTATAAGAAAAAACGGAGGTACGGAACCCTAAAAATGAATGCTATCGTGGCTATTTATTTGCTTCTTTTTCTATTATGTATATCCATAACACCATACGTACCTATATGTGTTCGCCCAAATAGCCCAGTATTGCCCAATGACCAGTAGGTACATAACTTACCTACATATGGCATTATCATCTAAGAATATATCGCCACAACTTTGCCTACGGCTTTGAGTGTTTGTAATTCTGTGAAACGGCATGATTTAAATAGATTTGGATTCTACCTGACAAGCCATAAGGTCTGTTTTCCATCTGAAAGTCTTTAAAAGCCGTAATAATAAATAGGTTCAGACATACGAACAAAAAAACGTCTAAATCTAGGCAAAGTTACAGGATTTTACGGTACGTACTTAGTTAAAGCAATATCTTTTAAAATTAGTATCAAGGTAATTATACTGCGTGCTTCGTTCTCGATATATGTTACTTTAACATGCAGCATTCTCGAGTCACTCGGCAACTACGCAATTTTCAGAGCTAAAACTAAACGTAAGTATTAGTATGCATGCGTAATCTGTGTCCTAGCGCGATCTGTCATTATTTTCGTTTGCGCGGCAACTGATACTGTGTTCTTAGAAGTATTTAAGTAAATTGGAGTTTTTAAAAGTGAAATCTTGCTTAATTTAACTATGCCTAAAAGGCACAACGAAGAAAAAGATTTACTAAAAGAAAATAAGAAAAATTTAACGAAAAATGAAGCGTTATTGTCGTCGTCGGGATAACTACGAAAGTGATTACCTCACTTTCGAGTATTCCAGGTAGCAAAACGTTGTCTTGTGATTGCTATTATACCGGTACGGCTACTGGCTTTTATAGCAGTTAAGGCCACAAGGTTTTCATAACCTTTTGTACCGGTTGAGACGGGTGGTGTACGAGATACATCGACGTGCTCATTGGACTCGGGTCGTATACGAGATGTACGGACGAAATCCTTAGACTCGGGGCGTATACGAGATATACGGACGAGATCTTTAGACTCTTATGAGAAGTCCGTGAGGCTCCAATAAGCAGTTTTTATCAATCACTTGTACAATTTTTCTGTGGTATGTTTATTATTTTCCTTTTCAGATTTTATTATTGATGACACTTCGAACGAAGTAAAAATAATTGAAACATTACCACGAGATATGTCACCAGAAACTATGACAGACCCGGTTCCAGAACAACCTGAACCAATGGTTGATCCTGAGCCTACCTCAGCAGCACCAACTATAAGTTCAGAGGTACTTTTAGCACTGGGTGATCTCATGCCAGATGCACCTGCATATGATCCCTCTATATAGTGACTTGGCTCGTATTTGGAGCAATATTATGAAAAAGGGTCTTATTAAAAAGACAAAACAATATCTAATGGAACAATTGATTCCAAAAAATCACCCTTTATTAAAGGCACCAAAGCTAAACCCAGAGATTTCTGCTTCGGTAAGTGACATTATTGTCAACAGACACAAAAATATAGAGTTGGAACAAAACCAACTAGGCATTGGACTGTCTATAATAAGTAATGCAATATCATTGTTGGTAAACAATGATACAGGAGACCGATTGAAATTGATCTCACTACTTAGTGATGCTGGAAGGATCTTGACTGATTTACATTTTGTCCAAACAAAATCAAGGAAAAACTTGATCTTCCCTGTGATTGATAAGAAGTTTTTGAACATCATTAAAGATGTTGAAAGAGACGAGTATACTCGTATACTATATGAAGCTAATTTTAGTAAAAAAAAATAAAGCTTTGTAAACTTGCCAACAAAGTGGCCAGTACATCAATAAACCTACATTCAATCAGCATACATTAAATAAGGGAAACTTACAAGGTCCGCCTCGCTACAATCCGAGGCCAATAACGAGGTACTGACACAAGAAGACCCAGTCCTCAATACAAGCCCGGAAACATCACGGGCACTATTATCAGTCCACGGCCAAAAAAGCCAAAAGCCTCACAGGAGAAACCTCATGCTCGCACATAGAGGTAAGTCATGCTGGAAAGCTCACACTTTTTTTACTGTGCTGGAACAAAATTTGCAAAGACAAATCCATAATTAATTATATCAAAGGATACTCAATTACCTTTGTAAAGAAACCTCATCAGAATTTAATAAATAATAATAATAATCTTTATTGATTCAGACTACAATGGTCTACAGTGTTAGTAACAAAGATAGCTAAGCCTATGTGAGTGCCACTTCCCCCTTCAGTGAAATCAGCTATGGAAAATACTGATATGCATACTGCTATCACCAAATTATTAAAATTGGGAGCTATATCCCCTTACAAGTCTTGTAAAGACCAATTTATCTCTTCTATATTTTTGATTTCAAAACATAATGGTACAAAGAGATTCATGAATACTAAACTTAAAGTAATTGAATAAATATGTAAAAACATCCCATTTTAAAATGGAGGATTATAGGACAGCAATAGCTTTACTTTCTCCAGGTGATTACATGGCAAAAATTGATTTGAAAGAATCATATTTATTAGTAAACATAAATCCACAGGATAGAAAATACCTACGTTTTCAATATGAAAAATTGTACGAATTTAATGCCCTTCCTTATGGTCTGTGCTCTGCACCTAATATTTTCACAAAGATCATGAAGAGTGTAGTGACACATCTAAGAGGAAAAGGGTACAAATCAGTTCAATGCCTAGATGACCTACTATGTACAGGATCTAGTTATCAATCATGTTTGCAGAATGTTCAAGAAACAATAGCTCTTTTAAAGTGCCTGGGATTTGTTATAAATTTTGATAAAAGTGTAATAGTACCATCACAGTCTTGCAACTTTCTTGGTTTTGTGTTTGATACAAAACATATGACATTACAATTGCCAAATAGACCAAGTATCAAATATTAAGAAGTCGGTTCAAAAATACTTAGATCTAGATCTAGAGATAGTTGTTTTATAAGAGATCTGGCAAAATTCATTGGGATATTAATTGCTGCCTGCCCAGCTACCACATATGGCTGGATTTACAAAAAAAAAAAAAAAAATTAGAACATCATAAGTATAAATATTTATTTTAAAATAATGAAAATTATGTTGTGAAAGCAGACTTACACTCAGATATAAAATTAGATCTACAATGGTGGGCTAATAATATTAGTACAGTATGTCAAAGTATTGCTTATCATAAACATGATATTGAACTGTTCACGGATGCCTCCAGGACTGGATGGGGTGCTGTTTACAAAACCAAAAGAGCCCATGGCTTCTAGAGCGAATATGAGAAAATATACCATATTAACTACTTAGAATTACTTGCAATATTTATGACATTAAAGGTTTTTATAAACAATAAGGAATACCTTAATATCCTGTTGCGTGTAGTTAATAAGACAGCAATATCATATATAAACAGAATGGGTGGTATTCAGCTCCCACATTTAAATAACTTGGCCAGATCCATATGGCAATGGTGGGAAGAGAGACATATTTGGCTCTTTGCCTCCTACAATTAAGTCTAGTGAAAATAAAGAGGCTAATGAAGAGTCCCGAAAAATCAATCCAGACAGAACGGGTGCTAAGCACCGGAGCGTTTCAAAAAATTGTATGTGAGCTGGTTTAACCCGAAAATTGATTTATTTGTATCCCACACAAATGCTAAATGTATTCTGTCTATGTCTCCTGGTTTGTCCTGGACAAAATAATTTATTTTAAAAATATTTTTTTTTTTATGCCTTTCCTCCATTCAGTTTAATTATTCGAATTTGAAAAAGGTTTACAAAAAATTAAAAATGAGAAGGCAACAGGTAATCATAGTCATGCCTCGTGTATATCATGGATGTCATGCTTGCATCCCTATCACATAATACACAAAAACAATATAATGTTACATATATAATTTGGTGGACCTTTTGCCAGGAGCATGGTATAAACCCATTCACTCCCATCTATACTACTTGTAATGTATTTCTTAACAAAATTATTTGACTTTGAAGCTGCCTATGGGACCCTAAACTCTCATAAATCAGCTCTATCTTTGATTATAGGCTCTAAAATTGGGGAGGATGATTGTATTAAGAGGTTATTTAAAGGATTCTATAACTCTATATAATAATCTATATCTATCTCTATATACTAATCACCGTTAGCAAAATACCAAACAACATAGGATCCAAATAAAGTTTTGGACGCAACTGGACTCCCAATATGACATTGAGTTTTGAACGTATCTCAAAGAAACTGATGATTTTGCTTGCACTAAGCACAGCTCAACGGGCACAAACCTTATCATTAATAAAAATATCGAACATAACACTGAGTGAAAGTTGTGTTAATATTGCCATTACTGATTTGATTAAAACTTCGGCTGCTGGACGAACCCAGCCTAATCTTTTCCTGCCCTTTTTTGAAAAACCTGAGATTTGTCCAGCCAAAACATTGTGTAATTATATGAGATTGACTAGAGATATAAGAGGTCTTAATGACTACTGGTAAATCCAGTTTCTTCTACTATTAGTAGATGGATTAAAAATACTCTTTCAGACTGCGGTATTGATACGCGCGTCTTCTCAGGTCATAGTACACGATACGCCTCTACATCCAAGGCTAACTTAAAAGGAATTTCATTAGATGTAATCAGACAGTTTGTCTGATTACATCTAATGGCAAATGCTGGTTGGACAAATAATTCATTAACATTTGCACAATTTTATAGAAGGCCAATTCTCAATTCAGGAGAGTTTGCCTATGCTGTGCTTAATGCAGAATAATATATTTTTAGTTACACTATTACTTATTATATTATTGTAATGTCACGATGGATATTGTGATCAAAAATGTGCCATTATTAGTTGATAAATAACGGATGGTTACCTATATACCTACCGAATGAGGCTGATTAATTGATTGTTAATATGATTACTGATTGTTAATTAAGTTTAATTATAGAGAAGAATTTAAGATGTCAGTTTTGACTTAATAAAAATATTTATTTTAAAGAACATAATGACTAAGGAGTCAGGGTTATCTCAAGTTTACCATCTCTCTAAACATCTGCATGTTAAAGTAACATATATCGAGAACGAAGCACGCAGTATAATAGATGATCAAACGAACTTACCTGTGTGAAGTTCGATCATTATTATACGAAGTGCTTCGTTCGAAGATATATGTTCCCTACCCATCCCACCCCAGGTAAAATCGAGATAACCTTTCAAGAATCTAAAAAGAATGACAGATCGCGCTAGGACACAGATTACGCATGCATACTAATACTTACGTTTAGTTTTAGCTCTGAAAATTGCGTAGTTGCCGAGTGACTCGAGAATGCTGCATGTTAAAGTAACATATATCTTCGAACGAAGCACTTCGTATAATAATGATCGAACTTCACACAGGTAAGTTCGTTTGATCATCTATTATTTATTCATGTGCTTACCCATTTTTTAGAGCCCTACAACATACGAAATTCATTGAACAACTCACTTCCGTAGGTAGATACCTCTAGGTATATCATTTTTATCGAAAAGTAAATACCTAAATGCATATTTACCTCAACATCCTTATTGGGATCTGGCGAGTCGCGTTGTAAACCCTCACAAACAAATAATTCGAGACATTTAGAATAAGTACAGTGAATAGGAGCACGATCAACAAACGGAGTGAAAAATTCGCCATATTTTAACTTGTGTATATCTAAATAAATTAAATTTAAAGGGAAAAAACTCCCAAGAAAAAAAGATATCAAAAAAAGCGTGCATATAAATGACACATAATTCTGTGTGGGTATGACAGACTTTTTCACTTTCTGAAGGTTAACAGATTAGCGAAACTATCCAGAAACTTTGAATGCATCCTGGCAATGTTCAAAAACTTCATAAAAAGCAAAAGCTATTTGTTATGTCAGAATTGTAATGTCATTTTGGGATCATCGTGAATGATGTTCGCGTAACATTTTTTGCAAAATTTATATTGAAAGATGCCGAAATACTACAGGTTTAGAGCGACAACGCCGACTCGGAAACCAAAGCGGAGCAAAGAAAAAGAAAAGGAGAGAGAAGTAGAGAAGTGAGTCGTTATTATATGAGCTCTTGGTACCGGTAGGTAGGCAGGGCTGAAATTTTAAATAACCACCGGCAACTACAGATCGAGGTTTGCCAGAGGGCTACGGAACGGAGTATTCTGGGTATCAAACTAACATTCCGGGTTAGGAATACGACCATCCGTTCCATCACAAAGATAACTGATGTCACTTGGAAAGCTGCCACGCTAAAATGGAACTGGGCTGCACACATCTGCCGCATGTCAGACGACTAAAGGGCTAAGCTTACGACCCAATGGGTCCCTCTTAATGGCAAGCGACATCGCGGCAGGCCCAGGCGGAGATGGCGGGATGAGCTGGACTCCTTCAATAAGAACTGGTCCTTAGCAGCTTTGAACAGAGAGAAGTGGAAAGAGAGTGGGGAGGCTTTTGCCCAGCAGTGGGACATCACAGGCTGATAATAGTAATAATAAGTACAGCTCGATTCAAACTTTATGGCGGCTTTGAAGTGCACTACTCGCTGCGGAGTACCTCACCCTCTCCCCCTGCTGACACGTGAATTTGTTATTTGCACAGCGACTCGCCTCATGTTTCGGGCCGTCATAAATTTTGATTCGGACTGTACCTGGACAGTTTTTTCGGGGAAGTCACTATAGTCGATCCAAGATGTTCCAAACTCGTTTTAAGGTAAATAAGGAAAGCTACATTATTTTATGACGAAAATCATTATTGTATGAGCCGAGTACAATATGATGGATATTTCTACTTACTGTATCCATACTAATACTATCAATTCGATAGTAACTGTCTTTTCACGCCTGAATCATCATCATCTGCCTAGCCTTTTCCCAACTATGTTGGGGTCGGCTTCCAGTCTAACCGGATGCAGCTGGATACCAGTATTTTACATGAAGCGACTGCCTATCTGACCTTGGTAAGGCTGGTTATCAGACTTTCGGGCTACTGACGACCCGTAACGACTGTGAAAGATCCACTAATGACAGCCGGGACCAACGGCTTAACGTGCTTTCCGAGGCACGGAGGGATCTTGGTATGTGAAAATGCTCACCCATCCACGGACCTGTTGTAATATTAGCTTAATAGAATTTTATGTCTATGAGTTACTGGCAGGTTTTGTGTCTATGGTAGTTAAAAAGATTATGTGGTTAAGTTTGAATTTGGGTAGATTGGAGAAGGGAGTCGTCAGAGACTTATGGAGATCTTTGGTTTGAGTACAGTGTTTAAGTTTTGAGTGTGTATTTTGATAAAGTGTATATTGGGATAATAATGGGTTAATAAATTAAATGTCGTAATTGAATATGGTGGTTTACTTGAAGGATATTCTCACAACATGATGTTTACAATAAGTAAGGTTTCAACAGGTTATGGGCCCAGCAGGGCAAATTGAATGTTGTGAGAAAGAAGAAGAGAAGAGCCTGAAGTCTTGGAGTAAAAGCTAAAATTATTTGAAAAGAAATTATCTAAAAAATTCGCTGAAAATGACTGATGATCTGAAATTGTCCAAACTGACAAACGAGTCAGAATATATCTTATGGAAACAAAAGCTAATGTTATTTTTGACAGTTAAAGAACTGGATTCTGTTTTGGAGGACGACGCAAAATCCAAGAAAGATTTTGCTAAAAAAGATGCTAAAGCGAAATTACTAATTATATGCGCTATTAGCGAAAAATACATGGTCTATGCAATTAATTGCAAAACAACCAAGGAAATTTTGGACAAATTCGATTTATTGTTTCTGGGACATCAAGATACTCAGATTTCACGATTACTAGAGGAATATTTTAAATTTAAATTCGAAAATAATGATTTAATGACGGACATAGCAGAAATAGAAAATAAAGCGATGAGGCTAAGAAATTTAGGATACAATTTTGATGACAAACAAATTATGACAAAAATTCTTTCAAATTTACCGGACAAATTATATCATTTTAGAACAGCATGGGAATCTACATCATCAGCAGATAAAAATTTAATTAACTTAATATCGAGACTAAATCTGGAAATAAGGATGAGACAAGAATATACAGAACGAGTTGAAGAACAAAAACCTACAACATCAACATCTGCTAAGTATGACAATGAACATCATACAGAAAATAGTTTCCATGTAAGGAGTTGCTTTAAATGCGGGAAGAAGGGACACATTGCAAGATTCTGCAGAACAGTGAATGGTGACGGTAAAGCTAGTGACAACATAGCTCAATGTCATAAATGCATGAAGAGTGGACACAGACATGCAGATTGCAACAAAAAGTTTAATTGTGTAAACTGTAAGGATGACACACATTTCACAAAGTTCTGCCTAAAGCAAACTGTAAGTAACTTCTATGCAAATAGTAGTGCAGAAGCAGAGGTCGAATTTATAATTGATTCAGGTACCAGCAGTCATATTGTGACATCCGATAGTTATCTTGAAGATACGAAGAAGATTAATTATAATATTATGACTGCAGATGGTAATATTCACCATGTCAACACTATGGGCAACATTTATACTAAAAATATTACTTTCAAAGATGTTTTATGTGTTCCCCAACTCAAGAAGAACTTAATATCTGTATCTAGATTAGCTGATGATAATTATTTATTAAAATTTTTCAGAACGAGTTGTCATATCGAAAGTGAGGGCTCTGAATGCATAGAGGTTGGTGAACTGAAGCAGGACGGTCTGTATTATTTGAATGTTAATACAAAGCCAGTATGTTCAAACATTTTTCAAATAAATGCTGATTTCTGGCATCGTGCATTAGGTCATGTACCTATTAACAGGACAAAGGATCTTGTTCGTGGTATAGATAGAGGCCTGGTAAAGGAGATTGACATCTGCGAAGTCTGCACACAGTCAAAATTATGTAGAAAACCTTTTAAAACAAATAGACACAGAGCTAGTAAGCCATTAGAAATTATTCATAGTGATATTTGTGGTCCTATTGAAACAGAAACATGGGATGGTTACAAATATTTTATTACGTTCTTGGATGATTATACTCATTTTGTTAAAGTTTTTCTAATCAAAAATAAAAACGAGGCGTTTTCTAAAATAGTTAATTATATTAATTTGGCGGAAAATCATTTGAAAACAACAGTTAAAACATTCAGATGTGATAATGGGGGTGAATATACTAGCAAACAATTTAAAATGTATTGTAGTAACAAAGGTATTAATATTGATTACACTATTTCCTATACTCCTCAGCTGAATGGTAAAGCTGAACGATTAAACAGGTCATTAATGGAACGAACAAGAGCGTTGCTTTTTGATATGCAGCTACCACATGTATTATGGGGTGAAGCCGTTTTAACTTCTGCTTATTTATTGAACAGGAGTGCAAATACAATAAATGTTAAAACACCAGCTGAAATGTGGTTTAATAGAATACCTAATTTAAAACATTTAAATATTTTTGGATCTTTAGCATATTATAAAAATAATTTTCAGTTACATAAACTTGACTCCAGGAGTAGCAAAGGGCTCTTAGTAGGGTTTACTAACAATGGTTATAAGATATGGGATCCTTCAAGTTTTAGAATTGTTTATTCGAGAGATGTGGTGTTTAATAATAATAAGAGTGATGTTGCAGATTATTTGGAAATGTGTAATTGTAGAGTGAAACAGTGTGATTTAGAAAATTTATTTAAACAGGTTAGTGTCGATATTGGTGGTGATGGTTTTCGTGGTGAAGGTGGTGATGATTTTTGTGATGATAGTGGTGATGGAGCTGTTGGTGATAAAGTAGTTTTTGGAAATAGAGCTGAAGGCAGTGATGAAGATGCTGAGGTTTTTGAAGGCAGTATTGAAGATGTTATAGTTGGAGTTAGTGGTGAAGATGTTGTAGTTGGAGTTAGTGGTGAAGATGTTGAAGTTAGAGGAGTTGGTGTTGAAGATAATGAGATTTTTGAAGATAGTGTTGAAGACATTGGAGTTGGTGTTGAAGAAAATAATAGTTTGAGAGGGGAAGTTAGAGATGATACAGTAGTTAAAATTAGTGATGAGTTTGAGGATGCAATTGAACCAGTTATTAATGATGGATTGCGGATTTTACCGAATAGAGAAAGGAAATTGCCATCTAGGCTGAAAGATTATGATTTGGAGACTTCGTTTTTGACTTATACAGATGTTTTTAATAGTTTTGATAAAGATTTATGGAAACGAGCAATGAATGAGGAAAAAGATTCCTTAGAGAGAAACAAGACTTGGGAAATCGTTAACAAGTGTGAAGCAAAAAATAGGAAAATAATTTCGAGTAAATGGATATTTACTATAAAGCCTGGTGGAAGATATAAGGCTAGATTAGTGGCGAGAGGTTTTCTACAAAAATACAATATTGATTATAAGGAGACATATAGTCCGGTGGTAAATACTACTAGTGTTAGGTTGTTGTTGGCGATTGCAGCTCAAAAGGGTTACAAAATTAAGCAATTTGATGTAAAGACAGCATTTTTATATGGAGAATTAAATGAAGATATTTTTATGGAAATACCTTTAGGATATGATATAAAAGATAAAGAGAATAAAGTATGTAAATTAAAGAAGAGTTTGTATGGATTGAAACAAGCACCACTTATGTGGAATAAGAGATTAACGGAGTTTTTGAAAAAATTGGGTTTTTTACAATTAAAATCAGATCCATGTGTGTTTATAAATAAAGATAAAGAAATATATTTGGCTATTTATGTAGATGATGGTATTTTAATTGGTGAAAATGAGATTGATTTAAATGAAATAATTAATAAATTAGAAACAGAATTTGAAATGCGGAAATTTGATAAGACTGAAAAGTTTATAGGGTTTGATGTTAAAGTAGAACGGAACTCTATTAAGATTTATCAGGAAAGTTATATAAATCAAATTTTGGAAAAGTTTAAATATGAAAGCTTAAAAGATAGTAGTCATCCAGATATTTTAGTCGATACACATCAAGAGGGGAAAGTGGGAGTTGATGATGTGCATCGATATAGACAATTGATTGGTTCATTATTATATTTGGTTAATAAAACAAGACTAGATCTAGCTTTTCATGTTGGTTATTGTAGTAGACATCAAGAACATCCTAACTTGAATGATTTTACAAATATTAAGAACCTTTTTAGATATATTAAAAATACAGTCAGCAGTGGTATACAGTATGTTCGTGGTAACGATTTAACGTTAAAAGCGTATTGTGATGCAGACTTTGCAGGTGATCCTGATACTAGAAAAAGTACGACTGGCTTTGTTATATTTTATGGTGGTGGTCCAATTCATTGGTGTTCACGTAAACAGTCGGTCACTGCTCTTTCCAGTACTGAGGCTGAATATATTTCTGCAGCCGAATGTATTAAAGACCTATTATACATTCAGAGTTTGATCTACGAGTTGACAAATAAGTTACCAAAAACACAGTTGTTTGTTGATAATCAATCGGCTATAGTATTGATTAAAAATGGAATTTTGAATAGAAGAAGCAAACATATTGATGTTAAGTATCATTTCATTAAGGAAAAAATAGATAAGAATTTGTTGGAAATTCATTATTGTTCGACTAAAAATAATTTGGCAGATATATTAACTAAGCCACTGGACAGAACAAAGTTTTTGAGATTGAGACAGTGTATAGTGAGTGATACGTAAAGGACATTCTGTAATGTGATGAGTTATGTAGGTTTATTAGAATATAAGGTTGTTTGAGAATTAATTTGAAAGTTTTAGTGTTTAAGTTAGTTAAGTAAGGTGTTTAGATTAATTAACTCAAAAGTTTGTTTGTTGTATTTAGTTAAGTTGGGTGGGTTAATTAAGCTGGGTTTTTAAATGAGTTGATGGGAGTTATATAAGAGATGTTATTCTAATTGTAATAAACATAAAATTCAGAGGGGATGTTGTAATATTAGCTTAATAGAATTTTATGTCTATGAGTTACTGGCAGGTTTTGTGTCTATGGTAGTTAAAAAGATTATGTGGTTAAGTTTGAATTTGGGTAGATTGGAGAAGGGAGTCGTCAGAGACTTATGGAGATCTTTGGTTTGAGTACAGTGTTTAAGTTTTGAGTGTGTATTTTGATAAAGTGTATATTGGGATAATAATGGGTTAATAAATTAAATGTCGTAATTGAATATGGTGGTTTACTTGAAGGATATTCTCACAACATGATGTTTACAATAAGTAAGGTTTCAACAGGACCAACCGCGGCAAGCGTAGCTTAACCTGATCGACCGACCCGTGCGGCTGTTATTACTTAGCCACAAGCCCCAAAATTTGTCAAGGAGATAGATGGCATCAAAATCAAAAAATCAAAATCAAAAGTCATTTATTCAAATTAGGCTGAGAATCAGTACTTTTCGAACGTCAAAATTACAAAAGACAGTCCCCCAAAAACGCCCGCCTTTCACATCCTGGAACATACTTTTGTTACGCCGGCGAAGCCTTAGGCAGCAGCTAGTATTTATATACCTGTTACAAATGTGAATCGGATGGCCACTCTTTTTTTTATTTTCTTCGTCGCCATACCTCGATAGATCACATTCACTAATAGGTATCTACATCTCTTTGCTCCAGTATCTAGATCTCAAATTGTATTTCGACTAGAAAAATATATCCGACCTACCCTACAGAATTTACTTAACTTTTTAGGACCAAGTTTGAAGCTGAAAGAAGTTGGTTGGACTTAACATTAGCGTGCACACCAGCGCCATCTTGGTATTTGCGGCGCACGTCATGGCGCGAAAGCCCTCCCCTGATGGAGTTGCCGCGACAACTGGCCGCCGGCCTCCGAGCCTCGCTCCAGCTAAGCAATCGACCTATCTTTGTGTTTAAAATCCCAGCCGTACGCTCCCAGGACGTTATGCGTCCATTTTAAAATTTTACAGTGATAAGTGTACATTTTCCCGCGTTTTTGTGCAACTTTTTTTAAACCGTACCGTGTTTCGTCAACGCTTTTTTTGTGTGGCCAAGTGTGATTAATGTGCTCCTAGTTTTTTTTTTTCATGTGACAGTTATCTTTCATATTTTGTGATGGTTAATACATTGAATAAAAGCCACGCCTATCTTTCATTTTGTTTTGCGTATTATCTACCTATATCGACAAGCTTATACGAATACCCAGATGTACAGATGCCAGCAAATCAAACTACTCGAAACTGTCAAATTTTCCCAATCAACCTTGAACATTAAAGTTTTAGAGATAAAGTTGAAAATCTATTAAAGACATTTGACAGATTGTAGTAACTTGATGTACTGGCGTCTGTACTATCGCCAAACCCTATATCTGACTATTTTGAAAACAAAATCCCGTGTACATGATGACCACAGCTGCGTCCGTAAGTAAAACAAAAGAGGATCCTTTTTAGGTCGATATGCGCTGCAAGCAGAAGGCCAATTAACGTAATTTAAAACGTTCAAAATCTAGTGGCAGTCTCATCTCGGCGACAAACAAATGTCAAAAATTTTTCAAAATGTGGGAAATTAGAGGTATTTTTGACAGATTGAGACAGATCTTGAGGGGCACTTCTCGTAATTTTAAGAACGTTCACAGTCTGATCTGTCTCAATCTGTCAAAAATACGTATAGTTTCCCTACATTTTGACACTTACGGTGGCCAGATATAGATTTTGGCGATATTACCTATTTGATTTGGTGAGGAGAGTTATTGAAATAGTTGTTTTGTTTTTATATATGGCATCTCGTACTTGACCTTGAGAGGACGTGACTACTTAACCGGACTATCCGGTTGCCTTAAGTAAAATCAAAGCCTCCTGCCAGAGGCGAAAATCTTATAAAACTAAGCGAATGCACGCTAAGGGCACCCCCTGTGGGGTACAAACCTCGACTTAGGGCGTCGCTGGAGAGAGGACAGCAAGATGGGACAGGCTGGATCAAAATTATTATTATTTAAGCTTGATGAGGTCGGCGTTTCCTAGGACTACTCTGAGAACAAAGGCCGAAACAAGCTCGAGAGGTCACAGTCGGGAATTTAAAGCAACTGGCTCTGCTACGGCGCGGGCTGGCACTAAATCGAGCAAGGGTCGGTCGGGGGGAAGTTATTGAAATCAAACAATCCATCTTATATAAAACAAACCATATTTATTTAAAACAATTTTGACAAAAGAAAATCTAATATATATCACTTTTCTTTAAGTAACTCATGGTCTATGCTATAGTAATCTAATGTAGACAGGTATTATATCGACCTTTGATGTCTAAGCGGATTTTACACTAGAACCTATGTTGCTTATAAGATATTATCTTATACAGTGTCAAATTGAATTAGCTAGGGAAACTCTGCAGACGTGATGGGAAGCCATATCCAAACAAGATTTTAATAAAAACAAAAATATCTGATGTTTTTTTTGGGGGTCATAGACCGCTTGTGTTGTTGAAGTAGGAATAGAAAATGGCGCCGATTCCCTTGTTCACACACTAAAATAAATTTAAGTTCAGTGCATCTTTTTCTTTCTATTACATTAAGAAAAGGACAGAAGATAATTAAGATACTCCATAGCAAGTTTAGACGTGATTAAAAACATGGCTACCAAGAATACGTCAATTTACGTCAGGCGCTGACTAATTTGACAGGACTAAACTAATATTTATCTTCTGTCCTTTTCTTAATGAAATAGAAAGAAAAAGATGCACTGAACTTAAATTTAGTTTAATTTGTAAACAAGGGAATCGGCGCCATTCTCTGTTTTAGATTAGATATCGACACCCATCACGTCTGGGGAGTTTCGCTAGCTAATTTAATTTGACCCTGCATACGCGAGTAATTAAATTCTTAAGCCAATATTAATAGTATACATTAATAGCTTTATATTTTATTATTGTGATGTAAGTAGGCTTTTGTATTTCTCGCGATACATTCAGTAAAAGTAGGTATACAAATTCTACTTTTTATGGTACGAAATAGCACAAGTTTTGACGTCCCATTTGCCAATTGAATTACCAAAGAAAATCTATGACTGGTAGAGTTAAATAAGTAAGTTATGTACAGACGCCAGCACATCAAGCTACTACGATCTGTCAAATTTCTTTAATAGATTTTCAACTTTATCGCTAAAGCTCGGCTAGCTGGACAAGCTGGCGTCTGTCCATATGGAAAGCATCGTTTTTAAATATACGTAAGTAAGTAAAACTAATTTGGGTAAAAAATCTTTTTTAAGAGAATGTTTAGAGTTAATTGGAAAATATTTAAATAATAAAGCGTTTCAGTTAAAAATTAATAAACAAAATAGAATAATCAAAATATAGACTTAAATGTAGGATAAACATATTGTTTCAAGTATTCGCTTGTCGTTAGGCCTAACGGAAGATACTCCATTGCTCAGTTAAAATAAAAATGGCCACTTAACTTGCCACTATCACAAAATAGAGTAATAACATAAGAAAATAAAAGATGATCATATACATTTATAAATTATTCAACATTCATTAGGTTTTGACTTTGAGCAACTTACTGTATCAGAGCAATGGTTATATCTTTCGCTCATAAACAGATGTATCACATTGTATCCCTTAAAACTAATTAATTCAAAAAGGTAAATTACAAAGAAATAGAAATGCTTACACAGGAGGGACCTGACACACTATACGTTACATCGTTCCTACTAGAGATGGGCAAAAAACCGGGTTTAAACCCGATTACTGAGTTTAAGCCCGATTACTGGTCTTAATCCCCTTTACTGGGTTTAACCCCATCTCTGCTTGCAAAATATTCCGAAATTAGAAAATGACACGCATTGATATTGTCTGGGCCTTATCATAGTTCTAAACTAATCTATTCGAGGAAACAAGAATGAATAATATTGATTCGTTGTTTTTGGCATCCATTGTTTTTTTGAGCTCGAGTACTCAGTGGTCAGTATTGCCGCATTCGGATGTACTTGGCGGATGACCATAATCATTTAGCAGTTAAGCATTTTGTTAACCATATACTGAATAAGGAATATTCTGAAAAAGCATTCACAAAAAATACTTAATACAAATTATATTGTGAAGGATATTCTTGAATAGTATTTTAGAGATAAATAAACTATCTTACGTACATTAGAGATAGTTAAACAAAACATTGAACAGCAACGACATTTATTTCTATGTATAAGTTGGCTACCTATCTAACTACAAAAGCTATTTACAATTGTATTTATGTAGTAAGTAAGTACATTATTATTAGTTATAATAAAACATTTATACACCATATGGAATATTTTTGAGCACTTGAGTGCCTAGATACTAGTCAGTATTTAATTGATGTTTCATACAAAATAGTTTTGGAGATTCTTATATTATTTAAAAGAAAAAAAATACAGCGGTCTGTATGTAATAAAAATGTTTTTTTTTTTTGTGACCTTAAATTATAATGGGTCCGTTAAATAAATATAAAAATATTAATAAAAAATTAATTATCGAATTGGGAACGTAGATTTTAAAATTAAAAATCCTTATCAAAACGATCAGAAAGAAAATGATTAAAAAAAATTTCGACATTAGGTATTAAAATGTATGGTGCTTAGGCCGCGAATTCCGCATATAAAATTTTAATTAGCTTTTATTTTCATTTAGTAACCGATCTACATGTCTAACGCATGCTGACAAGAACTAATATACTACTATTATTAATTTAATAATCAGTATTAACTGTACTTTAATAATGAACGCTCTCAGCGCAACAATAATACTAAGTTTGAATTTTATGTACTATATTGTCATTCTGTACTTTAAATATTACAATAAAATGGCCGTCTGTACATTTATCTAAAGTTTCCGATAATTTACATTTTATACATTTACGTTTAAATATTACAGAAAAAACGATAAAATTGATCTTAAGTTTACATGAATATTATAGTTGGCGATGATCAATAAACAAGTCAAAAAATATAAAAATAACGAACGAAAGTTCTTGAGAACCTTGATCATAAAAAATCTACGAGCGATACATGAATATAGACATCATCATACAAATTAAAATATTAAAGGTACATAACAGATATCAAGAAAAATATACATAAAAATACATAATTTCTCAAATCATTTGAAGCTTAGATGCTAATTTGCATAAATAAATTACTACAGACATTTATAAAATATTTAACAGGTAGATAAAAAGCCTATTTTATATTATGCACCTATGTTGTAGTGCTGACAAATCCCTAGTGTTGCCATATATTAAAAATGGGATCAAAGTATAAGTCAAGTTATGACATCAATAATCATGGAATGATTAGACAATTGACTTTGATTTTGACACCACCTATACTATTATATTTATAATAACGTCATAATAATTGTCGCACAATTACAAGACTAATGAGAAGACTTAAATGACATCCTTCGCTTCCTCATACATTTAATAAAAACCGTAGCGTACAAAAAATCACCCAGTACTTTTGAAACACGTTTCAAACATACACATTCGTTAGTATTTTACACTGGCAACACTAGTGAACTGTCACTCGGTAATGCGAAAGAGATCAACAACACTGGGTAACGATCGTATTTTTTTTAGAAGTGTCTCTGCACTTAACTGGTGCTACCGGTCATCGCCAAACAAGAGTTTGGCGAAATATGTCCATCAGCTACGCTCGTCTATATTAGCTAGGATGTGCGTGTACAAATGGTATTGCATCACTTGCACTATTTCGTATCTGAGGGTAGACAGACCGTCCCTGCCAAACGTTTTTCCTTTTTGCGATAGCAGCTGGTACCTGAAAAAAAGTGAATTGAAAATCAGTATTTGTTTTGTTGTTAGATTTACGAGTATATCGTGACTAGCTGCGCCCCGCGATTTCACCGCATAAGTTTCGATCCCGTGGGAATATCGGGATAAAAATATCCTATATGTTAATCCTGCTTATAAACCATCTGTGTGCCAAAGGGTTTAGCCGGATAAATATGACGAGTCGGCCCCCAAATGGAAACCTGTATCAAAACTTATGTTTTAATATCGACTTGATGAGTAAACACAATTTATGTAAGTTTTACGATCAGCTTTTGCTTTGACCTTGGGATATGGGAAAAAATAACTGTATGCATGACTATTATTTAAAGTAATATATCTTAAAAACTAAATAAGCTAGAGGAATGAAACCAATGCGAGGCTTTAGGTTACATTACAGAGTATATCATATATTTTTTTTTTAAATTTTTAGAATATTTTTTTATATAAAAAAATAAAATAAATACGTAAGTCATAATTTTTTTTTGTGTTCTCTGAAACTTACAATCACGAAAATAATATATGTTATGCTCCTTTATATGCACTATTACTCATAAAAATTGCATAAGAAAAAAATTGGTGCAACACTTCGAAAATAAATAAAATATAATTCGCGCCTTGTGATGTATGGGTATAAACACGACTACCTATACGCGCAAAATTGTAAACAAGTCGGAAATTATATTTTATAGCTTACTAACGTCGCATAGTCATTGTTATTGCTGTAGAAGGTAGCTTATGATTTGGTTTTACGGGTTTTTATTTCAAGATTTGGAAATTAGTGACAGTTAAACTGAATTATTATTGCTATTATTATTATTATAATTATTTGGTAATAATGTCTGACAAGTGTAAATACTGTAACAAATATCTTCGTAAGATTATTGTTTACAAAAAAGTTATTAAAACTGAAGAAGAAGCTAAGGTGTTTAGTGATTGTTTGAATAAAACAGTAACAGTTAATGATATATTTTGTAACAAGTGTCGACTTATCCCATATACTAACAAAAAAGCTTCGAGTTCTAAATGTCTGATGAGGTACCTTTAACCATGGAAGTATGCGATGAAGCATCAGCAACTACAAGAGTGCAGAAAGAAACTTACGTCAACTCTGAAGATTGTGATACCAGTAGTGACAGTGATGTTACATATAAGTACAATTCAAGCGATGATTCTATTGTAATTCCATTCCAACGTGTTGCATCTACGCACAAGTATTGTATTGTATGCCAAAAAACAACTGACCTCAAGACAATATGTTTAGAAACACGAATACAAATATTTATTAAAAAACAAATATTCATACCAAAAGGTGATCGTTGTTGTTCGACGCACTTAATTGGCAAATATTTTTATGAAGATGATTTATCGCATCTACGCATAGTATCTAATACCAGTACAATAGAAAAAACAGAATTCACCGAGTTATAGTACAAGGGTACTATAAGGCACGAATTACATTTTATTTATTTTCGAAGTGTTGCACCAATTTTTTTCTTACGCAATTTTTATGAGTAATAGTGCATATAAAGGAGCATAACATATATTATTTTCGTGATTGTAAGTTTCAGAGAACACAAAAAAAAATTATGACTTACGTATTTATTTTATTTTTTTATATAAAAAAATATTCTAAAAATTAAAAAAAAAATATATGATATACTCTGTAATGTAACCTAAAGCCTCGCATTGGTTTCATTCCTCTAGCTTAATTAGTTTTTAAGATATATTACTTTAAAGCATACAGTTATTTTTTCCCATATCCCAAGGTCAAAGCAAAAGCTGATCGTAAAACTTACATAAATTGTGTTTACTCATCAAGTCGATATTAAAACATAAGTTTTGATACAGGTTTCCATTTGGGGGCCGACTCGTCATATTTATCCGGCTAAACCCTTTCATCCAAATCCGTTCAGTAGTTTTTGCCTGAAAGAGTAACAAACATACATCCATCCATCCATACAAAGTTTCACGTTAATAATATTAGTACGATACGCAGTCAACTTTGTTTTGTGGCCTACATGATTTTCTATAAATAAGTAATACAATTTGTAATCAGCCTATAATGTTCCCACTGTTGGGACACAGGCCTTCTGTCAGTGAGGGATGGTGGGCCGTAATCAACAACGCCGGACCAGTGCGGGTTGGTAGATGTCACATATCTTCGAATTTTGATTCTAGGACGTAATGCAATGCGTGACAATAATGTTTAAAAAAAATTGTGTTACAACATGAATAAAGTTTATACGTTTTTATTAAATTTCAATGGTTAAAACTCAATCTGCCTTATTAATGAGTTAAACATCAACAATGGCTTACCTCTTTGGATTAGGCGTTGATCTCTTATGCTCTAGACTGGCGTAGCGCGCGATAGACATCTTGTATCTTGCTATATGATAGTTCTTTTTGAGTAATCTGTAACAGAACATTAGAGTCATTAATCAATATCTGCTGACTCACTGCTAAGGCAGTTACTGCCTCGTTGGTCAATTTCTGCTAAGGCAGTTACTGCCTCGTTGGTCAATTTGACTCACTGCTAAGGCAGTTACTGCCTATTTGGTCAATTTGACTCACTGCTAAGGCAGTTACTGCCTCGTTGGTCAATTTGACTCACTGCTAAGGCAGTTACCTACTGCCTCGTTGGTCTAGTGGTTGCAAGCGCCACTGCTTAGCATGGGTTTTGGGTTCGATCCCCAGTGGGGCAGTGTTATTGGACTTTTCCACCCTTATTCTGGATTTGTGTCCGGTTGATGGCAATAAGCTCGCCCGTTATGACATTACCGGGGAAATATGGATGTTTTGTCGACCAAATAATAGCTTTACCACTTTTGACAACAACTCCCCGTATATTGGAACATCATTAAGGTAGCCGGTGGTAAGTAACATAAAAAGAAATGCTTACCTATAGTACATATCATCGTCTTCCCCGCCCCAGCCCCAGTACTTGTTGGAGAATCCGTTGACCGTGTGGATCTGTTCTAGGGTCATCGCCGACACTCCGCCAAATATAGCGCTGTAAGGTAACCTGGAACAGGTCGGGTATTTTGGTTAACACACTGGTATTTTAGAGCTTCTCTTTTCTTCTTTAATCAGCCCCTCATTACTGAGGATCGTGGCCACTGGACTCCTTTAGGGACTAACCATACTTATTCAGCTCTGTTCAGCTTTTGTCAGAAAACAACGATTTTGTGTGGAATGCGTACGCATCTGTAAAGCTAAGTGGATGCGTACGCAGTGCATAGAGCTGAACAACACTAGTGAACAGAGCTGAATAAGTATGGTTAGTCCCTTAAACCGAAAATCTATCTCCATCGACTCCGGTCCAAAGTTGCCATTACCACCTGCTGAAATTTGCTTGAGGACATAGCTTCTTTTACTTGTACATACCATCATGTAGGCGACCGGCCTCGTGCTCTTCTTTCCTTCGGTAATGCCAACAATGACCAGCTTTTCAAGGCTACGGTGCTATTTAGATGCTTATTTGCATCAAAGCCCAGGAGGATTGGACCCACATATTTTTTTTTCATACCATAGACAATTGCGAAAGACATAGTGAAGATATCGCACCGCAGTTTTATGCACGTAGTAAAGTATTACGTGAGGGGCTTGTGGCTAAGAATTAACAGCCCCGGGTCTCTCGATCAGGTTAAGTTACGTTTGCCGCGGTAGGTCCGTGGATGGGTGACCATCTTTAAATACCAAGACCCCGCCCCGCCGGTGCTCGGAAAGCACGTTAAGCCGTTGGTACCGGCTGTCATTCGTGGATCGTTGACAGTCGTTACGGGTCGTCAGAACCCCGAAAGTCTGACAACCAGTCTTGGGTTTCTCCAGTAACTGGGTTGTGGAGGTCAGATAGGCAGTCGCTCCATGTAAAATACTGGTACTGAGCTGCATCCGGTTAGACTGGAAGTCGACCCCAACATAGTTGGGAAAAGGCTAGGCAGATGATGATAATAATAGTAAAGTATTACATCAGTTTAAGTCTTTGCAAGTTTATTCTTAACCAATAGTTCTAAAATACGGCTGAAGAATTAAACGTAGTTATGGATGCCTTTCTGCGCCACTTTTAGGTAGGCACACCACCCACATATACACAGGGTAACTTGTGTATTTTATGTAGCCGAATTATTTTTACTCCTGCAGAATAACTTAAAGTAAACTTACTTGAATTTAAACCTATCTATAGAAGCAGACATGTGCCTGGGCTGCCGCGTGCAGGAGTACAAGTTCCTTGTATCCAGCGGCAGCAGGTCGATGTCGTGGAAGATGAAGCACTGGAACCCCCCTGGCTCCAACTTCTGACTCTCCATGAAACCCACGTTCATCAGCTTTGCGCGATTGAACTGTTTCGTACCTGGGGACAGTCATGGCTTTTAGATTTATTACTTAAAAAAAAAGTATGTTTTTAATTTAAAAAAAAACATTATAGAAATGTTTCTATGTGGGAAACAAGCAGAAGACCCACGGGATTGTATACTGCGTACGCAATGTTGTTTCTAAACATGTAAACAAATGTGGAAAAATAACTTTAAATCCCAGGCATAAAGTTCAATTTGCGCTACCGTTTCTAATTTTTAATGAATTTTCAATAACAGTCATTCTGCAATCAACTTCATTTACATTAGGATAAAGTTTATATTCGTTTAAGTGGAAATAACATCAATTGGAAACAAGGACTTGAATAGACTTTAGGTGTCACCGCTGCATGGACATCTGCAATATAAGAGGCATCACAGGTGCGTTGCCATCTCAGAGATATAGAGATATCTCTTGATACCCAGGATGCTTTGGAAGAAGTTGAAAAAGAAAGAAAATATTTTACCTTTTTGCTCAACAATGTATATCCCGTATTCAATTTGTTGTTTCATCAAGAAGGGGTGCATGTGGTTTAAGAAAATTGCTAAATGCTGTTGGCGGTCTCTGGAAATAAATTAAATATTTACTTTATTAATCTTCATCTTAAAAGCCTCCTTCTGTCTAGACACATTATCTATCACACAATACATCCATTGTTTTTTTGGCCAAACCACAAACCAGGAACAAAAAAAAACACATTAAAATCCAGGCGAAAAACGTCCAATGGTGGACTGAGGACTCCCTCAAATCCCTGTCCTGTGATCGCATCCAGCGGATTCCCGTTACCTGAAGGCTAATCCTCGTAATTTAAAACGATCAAAATTTAGTTGCAGTCTCATCTTGGCGACAAACAAATGTCAAAAACTTGTCAAAATGTAGGGAAATTAGACGTATTTTTGACAGATTGAGACTGAGGTCAGACTGTGAACGTTCTTAAAATTACGAGAATTGCCCCCCTGGTCATCGGTCCACCTTGTGAAGTTACCACCCTACGCCTTGCGATACAAGGTAAAAAAAACAGATACAAATGTTGATCATACCTGTATGGCACAATAATAGCAACTTTGTGTTTGGCAGTGCAGTTGGGCGGGGTATAGCGACCCCCCCACTGCACCTCGGGGAACTTCTTCTCGACGTCATCCAGTTCCATGTCGGTTGTGTTGGCTGGTACGGGACCTGTGGAGTTATCAGTGTCGCATTATTATAAGTTAAGTAGTAGGAGGAAACATGGGGTAGGAGTCCGACCTAACCCTCCCCAGACGGAAGATGACGGGGATTTCCCTAAGCAAAAATACAAAAAATTGTAAAAGAGAAAAATTCCAATTTGAGTTTTCACGTAACAAGCAGTAGTGGCCCAGTGGTAAATGCCGCGATTTACGAGTTGTAGATCATGGGTTCAAACCTAAGCAGGCATTTTACTTTGTGTAAATTATTTCATCACCACTGCTCTCGAAACAGTGAAGGACAGCATCGTGAGGAAACCAGCATGTCCTAGAACGAAACTTTCGAAGACAACCTGCACTGGGCCCGCGTGGTGAATAAGGGCTCTCTCCCTGTCACTGAAAGTGGAGGCCTGTGTCCCAGCAGTGGGAACATTATAGGCTGTGATGTCACGTAGCGAAATGAACGAAGTGTATAGTCGGGAAGTCAGTTTGAAATGCCAAAAATCTTCTGTTCATTTAAAAGTAGGTAGTGGAGGAAACGATTTGTTGACGACTTTCTGAACAGCAGTGCGATTCTGTAACCATCTCACCGTGAAAACTTAGGTGAAGTGAGCGTGGAGTGAGCTGTCATTCCAACTAATGCTAGGGATTGACACTATTGACAGCTCACTTTACATAACTATTCAGGGTGAGATTTTTACAAAATCGATCGGCTGATCTGAGAAATGAATCGAATACACTAATAGACCAATGTTCTTACCTAAATCGCTCATACTCTCACACATCGGCAAGGTCACGGGAGCTGAGTCACTTTTATTAACGACTTCACTCCCGTTCTTCATCCCATCAAGTATTTTCGTGATCAGTATAGAAGTCGGAGTAGTATCATTTTGTGCAGAACTGTTCATGTCTTCCACAGACTTCGTTCTCGTCATGTTGAGGTCGATGGGTCGTCGCATCACGTTGTTTGATACAGTGTGGTTTCCAGTTAAATTAAACGTTGTAGTTTCTGTATAGCCTTCGGCATAATTCATGTTCATAGGATCCGTGAGGGAGATCCTTTTTAATGAAGCTGGTGTTTTTTCGGCGTTCCTGGAAAAGATAATTTCATGTTATCAAAATATAGGTTCCACTTAAAATCATCTTGGACTTAAGGTTTTCACACTAACAGAAATTGTGTCCTAAAATGTTAGAGTTTCTATTGCCCAAGACTAATAAGGCAATGTTTTGAGCATGATATTCTTTTCATTGTTTCGTATTCATTAGTAACGCAGGCTTGTTAAACAAAAAAAAAATGCCTGGCCTTTTCCCAACTATGTTAGGGTCGGCTTCCAGAGTAACCGGATGTAGCTAAAGGCCCGCGTTTTGAATTAAGACCCACTCCCTCCTTCCGAGCGGAGGCCTGTGTCCCAGCAGTGGGAACGTTATAGCCCGATTATTCTAAATAAAAAAGGCAAGAATATTTGCCACATGTCACACATCGTCTATATCTTATACGTGCTATTTACACATAAATATAACAGATTTGAGCGTATGACACTCCTGAGTTACAGCTGAGAATCGGCTTTAGGTGGTAGTACTTAGTGCTGCAATATGATATTACGCTGAGCTTAGGACCTTATGGCAGTAGATATCTGTATGAATAGTTGTGAAGAGTTTTTATTTTTAACTTTTTTCTTTCTTACCTGAGTGTAGGCTGCGTGGCGTTATAAAGCGGGGTGTAGAGGTAAGTCCTAAGGGGAGACGCGTCCAAGATAGACCCGAACAAGTACTCCACGGCCGCAAGGGCCAGCACGAGCAGCAGTAGCAGGCGAAGGGCGCGAGTCGCCCGCCCGCCGCCCGCGCTCGCGCCGCCGCCCATCAACGCATGCGGTGCTGGCGCGTGAGCATAGACCCCTGCAACAACAAAAATACATCGATGTAATAATTTATTAATTGCAACAATATCATCACCATTACACTCCTGCATAAATTTATTTATTTAAACTTTTCGCACAAAAAGTTACAAAGGCGGAATTCCTAGCATTCTCTACCAGTCAACCAAGGGTGGTGAAGAGATTAGGTAGCAGGTGCTTTGGGAGGATAAAAAAAATCTATCCCCCAAAACCCTCAATCCTCTCCCAATTTATTTAGGGGTACAGGGTAAAAACATAATATTTCATTTATTTTTTAGGCTTTGTTTCCAGTTTGTCTGTTCGGGTCGGCACATTCTGTTCACCAGTATCTGATGAGCAACAAAGCAGGCTCGAAGCAATTACCTACTACACATGTACGGGTTTCATTTGGTTCTCACAATTCGAGCTAAGCCGAATTTGTCGAGCATACATACCTACCTTGCTTATTTATATCTAAAATCTATTCAAAGTTATGTTTCAAATTAATATTATTTTATGTTAAACATAATTATATAAACTTTATTTTAATGGCATTTAAGTTGATTTCAGAGTGATTAGCATTTTTGAAAAAGTTATAAAAATGTTTGTCGTGTAAACTGAACTTTATCGTGTCAGAATTAAAGTTATTTTTCAATAAACTCATATTTGTTTACATTTTTAGCAAATAAATCGCGAATGCAGATACTTAATATGTTCGATTTTGCCGCAATATATTCGGCTCAGTATGATTCGGCTGTAACATGAAAAATTTTTATGCCGATTTGCTAGTTCTCAATAGGGTCGCGAATCGAGGGGAACGCTACTTAATTAAGATAATATGGAGTTATTTAAATTATTCATTATTAAACAAAGCGTATTTGTTTATAAATATAATAACGACTAAACGATATAGCTTTCGGGTAAAAGCCATCACCTGCCTAGCCTTTTTCCAACTAAAGGGTGTCTCAGAAAGTTTTTCGTTTTTAGATGTTAAATAAAAAACAACAATATCAATTAAAACTTGTTTTATTTATGGTTTATTAAAGAGCAACTCTTGAAGTTTATTTATGAAAAACTACCGTTTTCAAATGCGCACCATTCCCTTGTTCACACTCATTTAACCTGGAGCTAAAATTTTCAATCACTCGCTGGAGCATCGCTCTTGGAATAGAGTTGATTTCTTCAGTGATTCTTTGCTTCAAAACATTCAGGTTGGGTGGCAATGGATTGTAAACTTTACTTTTTAGGTAGCCCCATAGGAAGAAATCAGCAGGCGTTAAATCAGGGCTCCTCGGTGGCCAGTTGATGTCTCCTCGGCGACTTATCACTCTTCCAGGGAATAAATCGTGAAGAGCAGCTAATGAGTCATTTGTAACATGAGAAGTGGCTCCATCTTGCTGGAAAAAGGTGTTACGGTTGTAGCCGTTCTGGTTTTGCATTTCTGTAGCCAAAAAAGTCCGGATCATATGGCAATATCGATCAGAATTAACGGTCTGAGTTCGACCTCGGCCATCCTCAAAAAAATAAGGACCGATTATTCCTTGACTTGATATGGCAGCCCAAACAACCACTTTTGGCGAGTGCAAGGGTTTCTGATGCAGTTCTAACGGCTGCTCGGGAGCCCAGTATCTGCAGTTTTGTTTATTAACGTGACCGTTGATGTGAAAATTCGATTCGTCGGAGAACCAGATGTTATTGAAACTCCTAAAACGGTTTTTCATTGTCCTGCAGAATTCGACTCGTTTAACAGGATCATCAGGCTTCATTTCTTGAACAATTACAATTTTATAGGGGTGAAAATGTAAATCTTTCGAAATAATGCGATGAACCGTAGATTTGTTCAGATTAAGAGAAGCTGCGCGCAATCTCAACGACTGTCGTGGGTCGTCCATAACAGACTGGCGAACGCGGTCGACGTTCAAGCTCGTTCTTGATGTCCTTTTGCGCCCAGTCGATTTGTCCGGCATTGTATTCCCAGTCTCTTCAAACTTGCACACCCAATGCTTAATTAAATTGGCACTTGGCACATGTCTTAAGCTTGTTAAATTAAAATGTGTCCTGTAGAGACGACGAACAACAGTGTAAGAATCGTTGTTTTTATAAAACGCTCGCACGCAAAACGCGCGCTGTGGTCCCGTGAAACGATTCATGGCTACTAAACTTAACAAGCCGGCCAAACATTTGAGTCCACTCCCCTCCCCCTGCTACCTGCGGTTGGCGCGAATTGGTCAATTCAAAAACGAAAAACATTCTGAGACACCCTTTACATATGTTAAGGTCGGCTTCCATTCTAATCAGATGCAGCTGAATACCAGTATTTTACATGGAGCGACTGCTTATCTGACTTCCACAACCCAGTTACTGGATAACACGATACCCCTTGGTAAAACTGGTTGTCAGACTTTCGGGCTTCTGACGACCTTTAAGAACTGTCAAAGATCTACAAATGACAGCCGGTACTAACGGCTTACCGTGCTTTCCGAGAGACGGAGGGCTCTTGGTATGTAAAGATAATCACCCATCCATGGACCATCCGCGGCAAGCTTAGCTTTACCTGATCGATAGACCCGTGCGGCTGTTATTACTTAGACTATGACCTAGCTATGCTCGCGACTTCGTTCGCGTGAAGTGGGAAAACAAATTAGATTTTTTGGGTTTTCACTTTCTTGCGCGGAACCATGAATTCTTTTTCTAAAATGGTTTACTAATTGGGTTTATTTTTGTCACGATATTCCCGTTAAGTTTCTGAAAACATCATTTCAACAATTTTTTTTTAATTTTCTTAAATTGGGTTCCGAACCCTCGGTCTGTGAGACCGTGTGTGGGTATAGATGTTAAGGAATTTGGCGCGGGTATGGGAAGGTGAGCAATAAATCTCCCTGATTGAACCTACCTACATCAATACAGATAAGACAAGATTCCAATCTCAATAAACATCCCTGTGGTATAATTCCCCGCGGGAAAGACGTAGGTAGGTATACATCAAGCTATACATTTCCAGTTTGAGCTGACCTCGCATTGTATACGTTTTTCGTACAATCAGAAGGCAGCTTATACTGTTATGTATAGCTTGATGTGTAGCCGTGCGTACCTGTACACGTACGACGTTTACCCAGTTAATTTACTTCCCGACTGTACATGACAGCTAACGTCACGCCTGTCAGATGACGTCACACATTTTAAGGTACACGTACGCGGAGCCGGAAAAAGGGTACTGGGGCGATGTTTACCGCGATCCGGATTTCACCTTGGCAAATTTGATACGCTTAAAATCGGTCCACTAACTCTACAGAATTTCTAGTGGAGGTAAATAATAACTGAATGGAGTTTTTTTATCTTCTGTAGGTACTGGCTATAGGTAGTCCGTGGCTAAATAATACCAGCCGCACAGGTCGATCGATCAGGTTAATCTACGCTTGCAGCGGTAGGTCTGTGAATGGGTGACCATCTGTACATACCGAGGCCCCTCCGTGCCTTGGAAAGCACGCTAAGCCGTTGGTCCCGGCTGTCATTCGTAGATCTTTCACAGTTGTTACGGGTAGTCATAAGCCTGAAAGTCTGACAACCAGTCTTACCGTCGTATTACCCAGTAACTGGGTTTGGAGGTCAGATAGGCAGTTGCTCCATGTAAAATACTGGTATTCAGCTACATCCGGTTAGACTGGAAGCCAACCCCAACATAGTTGGGAAACCGTCCTTCCCTATTGAATCCATGGTCATTACAGTATTTAGAAGCAAGTGTAATTAATGTTCCTGTTTCCACAAATTAATGTTCCTATAACATATCTTAATTCTAAATTACTTCCGACTATCGCCGATAGTTATAAATCCATTGTTCTTTAGGAGGAAAATGTTCTTTTATTCTCCGTTGAGCTCCATTAGCTACATATAACAAACCACTGGGTTTCTACCTCCCTTAGGCACTTGCCTCACCGCCGACGAGGAAGCGATTAGTTATCAACGATTTTCTTGCTCAAGAAACGTACAAAAGATTCTATGTCCCGTGTAAGTAAAAGAGATAATAGTTGATCGCTGACTGTTCACACTGCTGGCGAGTACTCGTTTGCCGCAGCGATAAGAGCTATAAGAGAGTACCTACTCGCTTAGCGACATAGCGACGCTCGCTTGGCGGGCAGCGCACTCGCTGAGAGACTCGCGCTTCAGCACATCAAGCTACTACAATCTGTCAAATTTCTTTATTAGATTTTCAACTTTATCGCTAAAGTATTAGATTCAAAGTTGATTGGGAAAATTTTACAGTTTCGCGTAGTCTGTATCATCATCGTCGTCGTCGCGCACTCGCTGCTCGTTGCTCGCCAACTCGTTTTAAGTTGCTAGCACTACTGGCTTCTCGTTAATCTCCTGCGATAAGACTGGAGCCTTAAGCCTGACTACCATAGCACCATGTTAGAAATACGTTATCCATCCACTCAAACTCATCGGGTAACCACTGTCAGCGCTGTGATGTGGGTCCCCCTAGCACAGCATCATGCTGAGTGGAAGCCTTCTTGTCACAGTTATGACGTGCAGCCATAGATATATTTTGTTTTTCTTTTTCCTTATTATTAGAATTAATTATCGTTTTGTATGCATGTGTTTCTGTGATAAACCAATTTTTCTTTTCTTTATCCGATCTGGCATGGGATTCGGCTTATCTTATTTATATAGACAAATGTTTATGAAATCCGCGACGATAAAACCCTTGACATGGGGCTGTTTCACTTCCCAGCTAGCCAGATCCTTTTGATTCGCCTTTCACACGCACAGAAAAAAAGGGTAGGTACTTGTTTATCGGTCCTATTCTTCACATGATCGTATTGTCCGATGTTACATAGTCAGGGGTTAAAGAAATATAGGTGCGTGTGTACTCTTCCTTCAAATAAGTCTGCCTAAGTGCCAGCGCAGGGACTTTAGTAAATATGAAAAAAGCCTACGGTTCTGTCACGTCCCTGACGTGCCACGGATATTTGTGGAGAGATTTTTAATATTCATCTTAAATATTCTCTCATTCGGATTCTAAATTGAGAATTTTAATTTGAGAACTGGTCAATCAGAGGGTAATTCTCGTAATTTTAAGAACGTTCACAGTCTGATCTGTCTCAACCTGTCAAAAATACCTCTAATTTCCCTACATTTTTGACAAGTTTTTGACATTGATTGTCGCTGAGATGAGATTGCGACTAGGTTTTGAACGTTTTTAATTACGAGAATTGGCCTTCTGTGCTAAACAAACGGTGATTCTTTCAATGTTGTCCAAGAAATCTAAAATTTATTGGCGAAAGAGTACTGCAAAATCGAAAGAGTACTGCAAAACCCTTAGTAATGCAAAAGTGGAGTTTGACAAGATCTCAGTTTGTTGCGCCACTTCTTTCCAGCTAAAGCACTAGGAAGTGGTGAAGAAAAGGCGTTTTAGAGGACTGTCTTATGTAATTTTGACGTTCAAAAAGTGCTGATTCTCAGCCTAATTTGAATAAATTACTGATTTTGATTTCTCGACATTAAATTTTCAATCTACAAACCGGGGGTCTGACTGCTAGCTAATACTCGATTATAATTAATGGAAATAGGGAAACAACCTGTACAAACAACAAAATAATTAAAAGGTCTTGCACACCGCGTCAGGGGGAAACATTTTACAAATTTTTGCATTTCCCAACGGTCCGCGGACAATCCGATCTGGCGGCAGCGAACCAACAAAATAAAAATTCGGTAGCTGAACTCGTATGTAGGTGGTCGAAAACAAATGCTTAAATTATGTTTTTAATTTATTTTAGGTGCATGTGTGCGGAACGGAATCCGGATATGAGGTTAACAAGTTTTTGTAACAGGGAATTATACTTATTTCCGCGTTATAAGCTGGTAATTATCCCTTTTTATCAGCTAAGAGCTACGAAGGAGATAGAGAGAGATAGAGGGAGTTAAATAGTATAAACAGCACATCATCATAATCAGCCTATATTGTTCCCACTGCTGGGACACAGGCCTCCTCCCTCCGAGAGGGAGCGGCCCGTAACATACCACGCGGGCCCAGTGCGTGTTGGCAGATGTCAGTCTTCGAATATTTGGTTCTAAGACCAAGGTTTCCTCACGATGTTTTCCTTTACCATTTTGAGAGCAGTGGTGGCCCCACTGGGCTCGTAAGTCGGTGCCGGTATCACTGTACCGGCACCGACGACGAGTTGGAGTTCGTGGGTTCGAACCCAGGCTTTTTTAATTTGTGTAAATAATTTCAGTTAAATAGTAAATAATTATCTTATGATACTGATTTCTGTAGCAGTCTGTGGGGTTTAAAAACGTTCAAAACGTCCAGGAACCTTATTTTCGCAATATAAGGATACGTATTATCATGATTTATCAGCAAAGTCTTTTACACGTTGACTGCCAGACAACACACACAATAGAACATATTGTTGGCGGTCACCGGTGACCGCGGTGGCAGTTAATGCCTTAAGGAAGTCAAACTGCCGCAGCACGATATAATCAGTGCACAATGGATGCTGTCACCCATTCATCATACCCCTCACCCCCTAACGGTGCTAATAGAGCTATTCGAAGAGATACCGACCTCAACGGAAGTGATGTGCAGGGAAGGCGCCCGGTGAAATTGTCCCATTCTTTTCAATGGCAACTTGTATGATGCGCCATTACAGCTGTTTAATCTGAAACAAGGAAAATATAGTTTCTTAATACAACAATCTTTTATATTGTCACTACAAAATCGAGAAAAACATTAAAAAAATCGAAAAGACTCGTAATGAAACTAATTTTTCAATAGTTAGTGTTTTTTTTTGGAAGTCGGTTGTTTTTATACTTCAACTAGCTATTGCCCGCGTCTGCGATCCAGGATGAAACTTAGCCTTTGTCCTTCTCCACGTCATGGTCTACCTATGTGCCAAATCCGTTCAACCGTTTTAGCGTAACAACAAACATACATAAAATCAAATCTTTTCTCTTTATAATATTATTACTCGTATTATAGTTTCGATGTAAACAATACTTTATAACCTTTGGTCATGTCATCTGCCTAGCCTTTTCCCAACTATGTTGGGGTCGGCTTCCAGTCTAACCGGATGCAGCTGAATACCAGCATTTTACATGGAGCGACTGCCTATCTGACCTCCACAACCCAGTTACGTTACTGGGTAATACGATACCCCTTGGCAAGACAGGTTGTCAGACTTTCGGGCTTCTGACGACCCGTAACGATTCTCGAATGACAGCCGGGACCAACGGCTTAACGTGCTTTCCGAGGCACGGAACCCTTGAACACTTGTAACCTTAACCAAAACACTTTGTAACCTTTTGTAAACTTTATATTTTGATTTAAAAGAGTGTCCGTGGAGTTTATTGCCTACTACGCTTTGGAATGGGCAACTAGCTTCATTTTTGTGACTGACCCACCTCTTTCTTTTTTTTTTTTTTTCGTATGGGAAATCATCAAATGACCCCTCCCACTCTGGGTGGAGCGGAAGGGAGTGTCAGACTCTTACTGACTAAAACCCACTCATGTTCCTTCCTTTGCCCTTTATGTTCCGGGGTAGCGGTAACCCAATATAATATTTTGGACAATCCCGCTGACCCGTCAGGCTTCGGCCCTACGGGGCCCCCCAAATTATGCTGACAACTCTTTGACGCGCGCGTGGAACACTTACGCGCCGTCCGGCACGTGCCTGGTCCTGATCGGACGGTGAGCTACCCATTGCTCTCCGCCCGCAGGCCCGCGCCTACGGTGGCCGGGAGTCGTCACGCAGCTCCTGACGCCCGGAGCGTCTCCCGCGGCGGCTGGGACGGGAGGCTCTCTCCCTCTTCCGTCCCGCCACCTCCTTCGCTAGCATGACTTCTTCCTGACCGACCCCTTGACAATTCAAAAGTGCCTGTAATTGGTTTATTTGAAATTAATGCTTTGAGTTTAGATGTAGATACATGTCTGACAATGAACTTTTAGGTCGAATTATTAGGTTGAAATCACCATCCCTTATCAAGCGTGGTGATTGATGACATTACTTCTATCTGTGTTGCAGAAAAGGCCTTTGCTCTGCAAATTGCATAATTAATATTAATTAATAATGTCATTGAAGTTGTATGGACACTTAACCTGAGTTATCGAGACATTGTGTCTTTATTGTGTCATCGACCCTCTTGTTTATGTAGAAATCTTCTATCAAAAATAGCCCAAAATAAAAAATATCTAGGTAAGTAGTTATTTGGTTTTTATGCTTCTTTTCTATGAATTGAAATAAAAGTATCCGGTCTACTGTTTATGGGCTGTTTATGGTAATTCATGGGAGGATTGACGTGGAGTTTTCAATCCACTTAACTATTTTTAGTCTAATCTAGTTTTTGTGTCTATAGGGGTCGTGCCTATTTATGATTTGATAAATAGATATAAATAGACAATAAAATACCATCTTCGTCAGGAAGGATTTTTATCTACATGTACAGCATATATCAGAAAAGTTGAAGTTTTGTATGGGACCGTTGAAATTTTTTTCGAGGTTACGATGTTGGTCCATGGAGACAGTTGTTCAGTTTGATGATGTGCACCACACCCTTAAGTATGACCACACCTTTCTAACATATAACTAGTATTATTTTTTTAAATAACTATTAATATGTGTTTGAAAATAGCATCTGAGGAGCAATACTCGTAATTTTAAGAACGTTCACAGTCTGATCTCAGTCTCAATCTGTCAAAAATACCTCTAACTTCCCTATATTTTTGACATTGATTGTCGCTGAGATTTTGAACGTTTTTAACTACGGAAATTGGCCTTCAGATAATCGGTAAAATAAGCCAAGCCCTGTTGGCATTCAGATGCCTATGTAACGTAATGTTAACTAAAAAGAAAATTACGGATTCAGTACGAACTTCCCATTAAAAACAAAAGAGCGGTAAGAACAAAGAGGTAAGTACCTACAATAATTAACGTATTAAAAAAAGGGCAATTATTTCTAATGAGAAAAAAGGGTACGCTACGTGTGTCCAAGTCTTAATGATGATATTTGGCGCGTTGTGTAAAGCGAAACGCACATTAAAGCCGCAATAAGCCGCAGCGCAATGCATTTCCATACAAAAAGTGCGGTGCGGATTGACTGTAGTGTGTGTGGGTTTATAGAAAATATACGATAGTGACGAAGGAGGATTTTTGCAATGCATTGCGTTGCGTCCCGCCCCAATCTGCGTTATGGATATTCTGCTGACGTAAGCGACGATGCCGTTTTATCACAGTACTTGTAATGACTATAATGTGGGTAGAACATATTTATTTGGGTCTTGCCTTGTGTAAAACTTACTTAGAAAAATATGCAAATTATGGATGCCACGTTGTTTTGATTAACATACCAGAGGGGCAATAGGATTAAAGTAAGAAAAAAAAATCGTTTGAATACTTTAAGGTGCGGTAGAGATCGTCTCATTTAAAACTGCACGAGTTTCCACTAATCTTTCTATACGAAATGTGTTTGCAATAAGCAAAACAAGCAAGTAAACCTAATTTTCTTTCTTTCTTTCCGTGGAAACGTGCAATTATAAATTAGACGATTTTGACCTACCAATGCCAGCTGCAAAAAACGAGTTCAAAGTTATACATATTAAAAAAAAATATAAGCAACCATCTATAAGTACGGCTTGACATAGCTGACATCCAAAAAAGGGTTAAAAACGCCACAAACAAAACATTTTCTAAGCAACAATTGATTTCCGGTGGAAAATGTGACGGAACCCGAAAAATGTTACTGACGACCCCGGAAGGGCCAAAATTCACACGCAAAAGGGTTCAGCGCCATTTTAGTGACAAAGGGTCAGAAAATTCAGGGTTGTATTTATTCTTAAGTAGGGTTTTTCGCGAATTTATCAATGAAAATATCCACGTGTGATCTTTAACGGTTTTAAATTTGTAGGTACTTTTTTAAGGACCTAATTACAATTCTGCAGTACGTTTACGATTTGATTAAGTATCGATCCATCATAGACCTCATTAATATCGCTTTCCATCAGGCGTGATCGAGGACAAGAGCTGGCCCATGTGACTGTCTGTCACTTGTTCCTATTTAATAACCAAATGTTTTATTTTAAATTCTTATTTTAACATTGAGCGCATTGAATCTTGAATTTATGGCCTGACAGCTCGACATGTTACCCTAAGCAATTATAAAAAAATATATTTCTTTAAAATTGTAAAACAATATTGAAACCCTTAGAAACCCATCTCATTTATATTTTATGGGAAACAGACCGGTAATTATGGCCAGTCATCAATAGAAAGCGATATTCTACGTCAATAAAGATGTAATATTTTGTACAAATTCTAAGAACGTTTAGACCCTTGGACAATACGAACCCACACATCTGTTGATCATAAAATGCGTCCGTAGGCCCCTTGAAACAATGGAGAAATCTAGGGGCTGAACGCCGGAGCGTGGGATTTTTGAGGAAAAAGATTGTTAGTGAACGAAACGGACGAAGGCGAGGGACTCGATTTAGAACCACGAGATAGGACGGACTTCCTAGTCCAGGCTAGTTAAGTTAGGAGATTTAGGGAATATCAGGAGGCTATGTCCGAGTGGGCTGTCGCGAAATAGCGAACACGAGTTATTAAGTTAAATATAGCTGGGTTGGAGCCCAGATTAGGCTAATCTAGTATTTAAGTGGTGTGAGTGTGTGTTTGTTGGTGTGATTGGGTGAGTCCTTATTTATAATAATTATCCTAGGCTGATATTGGTATTAAAGTTCCTCTAACTAAACATACAGATACGTGTTGCTGGAGAGTTTATTACGCCCATTCTTCTCCTCAGCTAAACACTAAGAAGTAGTGAAGGGCGATATAGCTGAGAAGCTATTAGTGATGATTCATTTGGAAAATAAATCATCTAAATTGATTGTAATTGTAAATGAGTGTAATAAGTCATTCATGCTATTTTCTCTTGTATTATGTGTCCATCTCCTAATCCCTGCCTCGACAGATGTTTGTCAATTTCGTTTGGCTGTAGGGATACGGAGAAGGCCTTCCGCTAAACCTGACAACGAGCTTTAATGCTCCTGACTTTTGACGACTGTTGACGACTCCATAATATGGAAGGCAGAACCGTAAAAACTCACAGATCTCTTGGATCAAACTAGGCTACAAAGCCAACCTATAACTAAATGATTGACCAAACGTTATTGATGACTTCTGCTTCCAAAAAGGTCTCGCCACAGAACACTTGCGTGAGGCTTGTTGTATGCACATTTCTGGGAGAAGGGGTAGGCATCACTACGTACCCCAAACTTGTTTGGTAGTCGTTTTAAGAACGCTAGGGACCGTGTCTCGATAAAACCCACACAAGGCTGTTAGTAGGCCAATTACTGAATCGACACTATTTATCGAAACACGTTATTGGGATGCAATGCATCCTTCTAAATGGGGAAGATTAATGAAATGTGAAGTGACGAAATTCCACTTCGGTGTGCACCAAGTACGATCGCAATGAGTTTTGCTAGAGGCTGAGTCTACGGTACGCTTGTGCTAGTTTGTGTACCTTAGAAAAGGGATAGGTTGCCGTAAGGGTGTCTTTCATATTAATACGCGTTAAGAGCTATTCAACTTGTCTTCCTCAATAACAGTTGGACTTCGCAGTACACTGTCCTAGGGTTGAGTAAGACATTTATTTAGTGCTTAGGGAGCGTGTTCTGTTAGAATCGTACTAGTGTCCTTAGAGGTTCTATGCGTTAGGTCTAACAGAACACGTATAATGAGGCATACGTTTTAAAACGGTTCCCAGTCTCACTGTAGTGGGTAAATTGTTAAATTAACGTAGTTATAATTTATTCATTTAAGCGCAAGCGTAACGATCCCGTTATTTACTCCGTCTAATCATCAATACTATTGCAGATATCAGTGACGACCTGCGAGCAACATTTATAATACTAAACCCTATTATATTATATTATATACTTTTGCATACCCTCTTGTCTTCTTAGCTTCATATAACATTAATAATTGTAATACTTATGTTTCCTAACTGTGAATTCCCATTATTAACTTCACCTTGCATCCCATCCTTGTCCCCAAGCTTTCTAAGTCGGGACGAGGCACATTAGTTCATGGGAATTCATTTCTTATAACGGTGGGAGGGTGCCCAAGTCTGGTGTCGAGCCCTACAGGAGCACGCGGTGGAAAGGGGCGTGCTCCCTTTCCCACAGGGAGAGCCGTTCTTAACTGTGGTATTTCACACAACTAGGAAAAACGAAAATTTTATCAGGCTAGGGTAATTTAGGAACAGTCACACCCATACAGCAATAAAAAAAACATTACAGGTCGCTAAAATACCGATACAACTCTAAGTCCACCACCTTCAGATTATATTCCAGGTGTGCTAAATTTAACTGGCAGCTAATTCCTACAACTTCTAGCTATGTTTTTTTTGTAGTGCTGGATAGTCTTTCCAGACAATTTGAAAGAGGCCTTTAATCAAATTTAAACCAGACTCTATTAATCGAATGAACCCCAAGATTCGCTTTAGCTCCTGTTCATGGGGCTACAGCGACCATTGCATACCAAGGAGTAGACCGAGGGGCACGGTAATTGTAACAAACAGTGAAATACTCCGGACAGTATTCGTAAAAAAGGTTGTATAATATTTTATGAAGTAGTCATTAAATCCTACTTCCTACTAATATTATAAATGCTAAAGTTTGTAGGGTTGTTACTCTTTCACGCTAAAACTACTGAACGGATTTGGACGAAATATGGCATACAGGTAGTTTATAACCAGGATTAACATATGCGATACTTTTTATCTGAAACCGGATTATATGAACTTGGAGGATTGTATTGATGATTTTAATGATTATTTATTCTGTAAAGTCATATTTGTTACGGTCGCGAATCATATTTTAATCACCATACAACTGAAACTGACCAAAGAAACCAAAGTTTATTTGAATTTCGGGCTACCCTGACTCTTCACCTTAATAGAAATTCCCTTACATTAAAATGGGACCCTTTTTGTTAAAACTACAAACGTCCTTACCTATAGATACATGTTTTGAACCGTGACGAGCCCCAGTAAAGCCCCAGGAATGAGATATCAGTTAAAAGGGATCACAACAAAAGGATAATTAGGTACTACTACTCCTTTGTTGTCAAAGTAAAGTATAATGTTAAACATACACCTATAAAAGGATGGAACGAATTTTTCCGATTCGGTTGTCATTGGGTTTAGGGTAGATAATTATCTTCCCTAAATTGTAATTACATTAAAGATCGCATGTATCTAATTATTTTGTTGTCCTGTTTAGGGTTGCGTAACAAAAGGTTTCTCGGAAAACGACCGAAGGATTCTCGGTTACTTTGGTAACAGAAAGAAATAAAGAAAGAAAATACATTTATTTGCGGCAAACATGACGCATAAAAAAGAACACAACACAAAAAATATAATAAACAAGTTGGGGGCAAACATGCGTTACATCCACGCAAAACGGCCATCGCTCAGCATAATTCTAAGACCTTATACGAGACAGAGCCCCAGCGCTGGTTTGACGTGATGACGTCAACCAGTGCAGCATACGATTAGACATAAATAAAAACAACAATCAAATTATGATATAGCCACATTGTCCGTCGGTAACCAGATAACTATGAAAAGTTGCTGGTGATGGGAAAGGTAGAAGGGAAAAGACCTCGCGGCCGGTCACCTAACCGCTGGTCGGACCAAGTTATCGCCCTCACTGGACTCTCCGTTGCCACCGCCCTAAGAGAAGCGGAGAACGGAATGGAAGAACATCATTCATAACGCCACGGAGGCCTGAAGGGACACATCCTTCAGTAATGAAGTACGCATCCAAGAAGAGGACCATATTCTTAAAACCGGGACACGGCAACGCTGCTGGGCAGCAGAAATAGGCCTGGCGTTGATCATTGTCCAGCACCCCAATTGCGTCACACACTATAAATCTCAATCGGAATCATTTTGAAGGACATTGCTAATCCATTGCTTCATATGTTCGAAAAATTTGTCTGCTCAACAACGTAAACAACGCAATGAATGTTGTTGAATTGTCAAAATGAAAACCATTGCTACTGATAGTGTGTTACGGCATTACCCCACGCATGAGTTCTACTACCAACTACTATACTATCCGCGACGCAGAAACGTTTCATTCGGTAATGTGTGCAAGTTTGTAACCGTAAAAAAAAAGATGGCGCTACTAAAAGAAAGACAGCTTTGTTGGTCTAGTGGTCGCAAGCGTACTGCTGAGCATGAGGGCCTGGGTTCGACTCCCAGGTCGGCCGAAGTGTTATTGGGTTTATCCATCAGGAATTTCCCAATAGAAATCTAGTGTTTAGCACTATGCCTGGTTGATGGCACATAGCTGGCGTTTGGGTGTACTATAGGTATACCTCTGCCTAACCCTTCGTGGATTACAGGCGTGATGTTATGCTATGTGAATAGTCAAATCCTTTACTCAAGATTACACCACTTAATACACGTTATATACCAAAAGGATGTACGTACACAAAAAGTAAATATTGACCACAAACTGATAGTCAAGTGTTTGCGGTCACGAAACTCGTGCGCTGCGGTTTTTAACGCAAATATAATATTTAAATCTTCTTTACTTGTCCGCTGACGCGTCCTAATAGGATTACTTTCTGTAGTCGGTATGTTTTACGTAGATACATTTCGTAAGTAGATTATTTTGCCTACTTTGTAACCATATTATTGTGATTTAAAAGAGTGTCTATGGAGTTTCTTGCCCGTTCTTCTTCATAGGTACTTACTTCGCTTTGGAATGGGTAACTAGTTTCATCTTTTTGACTGCCCGACCCTTGACAATTCAATAGTACCTGTAATTGGTTTAGTTGTAATAAATAGTTTGAGTTTGAGTTTTTGTATTATTATGTGTTTACTTTAGAACCACCACATTTAAAAATAGATGGCTGAACATGTTCTGATAATAACAATACTATTTAAACTTTACAAGGGTCTGTTCATTTATTACGGAAGACAATTTTAACTAAATTCTGACCCATAAAACCCTCCCCCTAGGTAAGAAAAAATAACACTCGAATGAACCTCCTCCCCTGCCTTTGAATCTTACGTAAGATCAGTACAACAATTGCAAAGAAAAAGTAACAAAATTTTTTAAACTAATTATTTTTGCTTACTTTTGTGATCTTACGTAAGAACAATCTAGACCCTTCCCACGCCCCTGTAAAAAAAAAATAAGACATGTTTGGACTCCCTCCCCCCTCACTCTTCAGAACTTAAATAAAAAATAATTAAAGTGTTAAAACAATAACACAGTATTGTTTTGTCGTTAATCGTCTTATGAATCAGCACTCTAATTGCGTAACACACTCACATCATACTCTGAATCATTTTAAAAGACATTGCTAATCCATTGCTTCATGTTCGAAAAAATTGTCTGCTGAACCACATAAACAACGCAATGAATGTTGTTGAACTGTCAAAATGAAACCCATTGCTACTGATAGTGTGTTACGCAATTACCCCGCTGTTTAACATAAATATAACGTTCCATACAAACGAAAAGATTTACAGAAATACAACAAAAAAACCGAGTGTGCCTAGTTCCTCGACAGGACGCATATGACGTCACTAATCCTTATGTTTTCTACAGGACCCTCCTCTTTTCGACAAACTGTCTAAACTCTATTCAAACTTATGTTTCAAATTGATGTTATATAAAGTTAAACAAATATCAACTTTATTTAAATAGTAATTAAGTTGATTTCAGAGTGACTAGCACTATTGAAAATTTATAAAAATGTTTGAAGTTGTAGCGTAAACTGAACTTTATTGTGTAGAAATTAAAGTTTATTTTCTATCAAAGCAAATACGTCGCGAATTCGGATTAAATGACCTTGAGACACATAAAATACGACTTTATCCATATACTTCGACTTATCCACTTCCCAAAGATATGACTACGCTAAATCATATCAGCAATTTTGTGGGGCAAGACTCCCCATAAATAACCTCCTGGGGGCTAAATCCTGGGGGGGACAGGTGATAAGTCATGAGGGATGGTATGTGACGTCACTAACCCCCAGAAAAGGTTAGAAAAGGGTGCATAAAGTGTTATTGATTCTTATTTAATAGTGCCAGTTGATCGAGGTCGATAAATTGACAAAATGGTTTACTTATTGAAGATTGATGTTAGTAGGGTTAGTTTAGTAGTCGCGAAGGTTTGCTAAAAGGGTTTAGGTTGAAATCCTGGACGCGTCAGAGTAGTAATAATAGTACCTACATCCATTATAGTGGCTGTAAAGTACATTGAGACGTAGCTATAGAATGTCCGGATGCCCGGATTTGTGCTCGCTTGGTGGCAATAGGCTTGCCCACTATTACTTGGGACTTAAAGATAATTGGAGAAATGAGGATAGGTACACCTCTGCCTTACCCTTCGGGGGATACAGGCGTGATGTTATATTATAGAATATGTTTGCACCTAACCTAACGAAGAAACGATTAATAAAGAACTACATAAAAGTATTGATAAGCATAAACTTAATCAGCCTATAACGTTCTCACTGCTGGGACACAGGCCGCCTCTCTGTGAGAGGGAGTGGGCCATAATGCACCACGCGGGCCCAGTGCGGTTTAGTGGACACGTCTTCAAATTTTTGTGTTTAGGACAAAGTTTTAGTCCCTCACTATGTTGCCTTTAAGGTTAAGGCTAAGGTTAAGCTACGCTTCCCGAGGACGATCTGTAGATGGGTGACCATCCATATCAAGACCCTATCGTGCCTTTGTAGATCTTTGAGTCGTTACGGGTAGTCAGAAGTCCGAAAGTCTGACAACTAGTCTTAGCAAAGGTGCTACCCAGTAACTGGTTGTGGAGGTCAGGGGCCGTCATGATTTCAGTGCGAAAAGAGGATGGTGCTATCGGTCATGTATAGCTCCGTCTCTCTCTTACACTAGACTCAGGATAAGAAACGTCATAATACGGCACCTGATAGGCAGTCGCTTCATGTAAAATACTGGTATTCAGCTGCAACTGGTTAGACTGGAAGCTGACTTTTTTTTTATTTTTTATTAAATTAATAATTAATAAAATGTTTGAATTGAATTACTAAAATGTTACCTTATTGTGCTTAGATTAAGTTAGTTTGCATGTATATATAAGTCCTCTTCCTAAATTTTTTCTTTTTGTTTGGCTGTGCCCGACAGGGTCCACGATTGTTACAACAAATGTTACCTACCACCCAAGCATACATTGTGGAATGCAATAAATGATTGAGTATTGGGTATTGAGTTCAACATAGTTGGGTAAAGCTAGTCAGATGACGACTGCCAAAAATAACTGTTACGATAACTTTCCATTAGTTTCTTCGATAACTAGTTATTAGTTTGTGGAAGGAAAACTGTGAAACAATACACCCCTAGGGCACGGATATATATCGCTTCGTGTTGAATTGGCGTTTGTTTGCTGGTTAGATGTGGGTGGACTAGCAGCGCCCCGCGGTTTCACCCGCATAATTCTCGATCACGTGGGAATATCGCGATAAAAATTATCCTATGTGTTAATCCTGGTTATAAACTATATGTGTGCCAAATTTCATCCAAATCCGTTCAGTAGTTTTTGCGTGAAAGAGTAACAAACATCCATCCATCCATACAAACGTTCACGTTTATAATATTAGTAGGATGCCTGGTGTTTTAAAACTCAGACTTTTTAACTGTTAAGTAATAGGATATCCAAGTAGTTTGTTGATTTTCTGTTTGCATACAGACACCAGAGGGGCAATTCTCGTAATTTTAAGAACGTTCACAGTCTCATCTCAGTCTCAATCTGTCAAAAATACCTCTAATTTCCATACATTTTGACAAGTTTTTGACATTTGCTTGTCGCCGAGATGAGATTGCGACTAGATTTTGAACGTTTTAAATTACGAGAATTGGCCTTCTGGTGATAACGAAGTAGGTGAGAATACTTGTATTTCCACCTTTGGACGCATCACGGATTAATTTGCCTTGCCAATGTCAATTTCTGTGGTCACTGGGGGTCTACTCCGAAGTAGTATCGGCCGAATGTTCGGCCGTTTCCTGCTACGAACTTACTATTTGGTTCGGTCAGTCCCGATCCTACGCTCCTACACTCTTTCGAATATTGACTATGGTCCCGACCCAATTGAGCCGATCCGAATTTTTTTCCAATTTATCAATAATATTCGGTTCGGGCATGTGTCGGTCCGATCCGATCATTCGCGCTTTGCACTTCGTAGTAGACCCCCTGGACTGATTTTCATATAGCCGTTTATTAAAAATATATGCAAACCAAGTGCTCTATTTGTTTTTGAAAGAAAGAAAAGAAAGAAAATGTATTTATTGCGACTCGTACAGGATTATAAACTAAACTAAACACAGTTAAAAAAAAAATAAAAAAAATAGAACAAATATTTATAAAAAAAAGTAATAAAAAATAAAATGAAACAGAAAGTCCTATACGAGGCCAAAAGGCTTTTTCACGTTATTCACACAAGAAAAGCCTTGAAGTAAAGTTTTCCGTAGCGGACCGTCGTCGTAGTCAACCACCGTTCGTAGCACTGTGTAAGCTACGCCGTAGCCTTGCCGTAGCTCACCCGTGCTACGAGCTACGAGGGAACAGCGCCCGAAAACACAGCGATAAGGGAAAATAAACATTAAAATCTTCATTTATAATTATCTAAAGGCTATCCCTACATCCTAAAGGGTCACATTTAATTAGCTAGCGAAACTCCGCAGACGTGATCGGTACCGATATCTAATATTAAATAATAAAACGATTTTTTTTGTGGGGTCATTGACCGCACTAAGTGTAGTCACTTGAAATATCAGTTTAAGAAATATGTTTCTATTTTGTGTAAACTTCACAGTCGTGATGGGTTTCGATATTGAAACACGATAAGACAAAACAGATTTTCTCAACTCAAACTTTAAGTACATAGCCAGCCGGTCGTTGACTTCCCAAAAAAACGGAGTTTCGCTAGCTAATTTAATTTGACCCTGTATAGACTAAATAAAATAACACAAACTAAATACAACTAAACTCCTAACATTTAAACTCGTATCGATTAAAATTTAATATTTCTTAACTCAGCCATAAAAATGTTCTAGGAACGAAACTAGTAATATTTCTCCGTACAAAATATGTTGGCTGCCCGTTCTAGACTGGGCTATAAAAGAGAACAATGGCGGCTGTTTACCTGGAACAGGCCGAAGTCGTTCGTTACAGTTATTTACGAGCCCAAAACGTGTCAAGTTTGGGTTTCTTATTTTACGTTATGTATGTTTTGTTTTGGTGCTAGTTTTGTAGCGAAGTTCTTTAACGGAGCTTTCGGTAGGAGTAAACTGGTAGAAATCGTCACGTAACCCAAAAGCGTTATGCCATGCGACTTTTTATTATACATAATAGGAAGGGTCAGAGAGAGAGGGAGATCGTTGTCAAGGTTTTCGAGGGTACTGAAGCCAATAGTAAAGATCAAAATGAAATCCAGGAGCGGCTACGAAAATTTATAAATTTTTCGTCATTTTTAATTTTCGCAGCCACCATCTTGGATTTCTCCTTCGGCATCGACTACTTCGTTCCTACCGGGGGTCCCCCGACCCCACACGATTTTTAAAAAAAATCTTTTCTTTGTTTTTCACATTCGACATTTCGGCAGTTCCATGTAAAACTGGAAGAGCCTATTGCCATTAACCGGGCATAAATCTAGACTATGGGCTGCTACTGAGCAATTCCTGTTGGAAAAACGCAACAACACTGCCCGACCTGGGAATCGAACCCAGGATCGCATGCTCGGCAGTAGTGCTTGCGACCACTACATTGGTCTAATAGTCGCAACGCTAAGTAATTTTACATATAATAACTTAATATTATTTAGGAAGGAATAAGAAAAGTACTTCTGTTCAAAAAGTTGCACGAGTAAGCAACTCGTGTTGGTACGAAAACTATCTTATAGAAATCTCGAACTTACGATTTAAGTACTCGAACTTATAGTTGCACTCACATTATTTACTTACTTTATAAACTTAGTTTACTGAGCAAGAGAAGCTTACAGCACATACTCTGTTTATGCTTCAATAGAAACTTTACTATCTATACATTTTACCTGTTTTAAAAGTACAGACGCCAGCACATCAAGCTACTACGAGGGCGGAGTGATATGTCTGGTAAAAATTAAACAAGGAGTCAACTTTATTTAATTATTATTATTAATTTTTCAAAGCAGTTTCCTTGTAACTCAATGCACTTCATCCAGCGTTTCTCTAGCTTTTCGATTCCTTCCATAAAGTACGACTTAGGTAACCCTTCGAAATAGGCATTGGTTTCGTCCATGATCTCTTCGTTGGAGCCAAATCTTTTCCCACCAAGCCATTTTTTTTAAATTTGGAAACAGATAATGGTCGCTAGAGGCTAAATCTGGCGAATAAGGTGGGTGAGAAAGCAACTCATAGCGCAACTCATGAAGTTTGGCCATGGCAATCGCGCAGCTGTGCACTCGTGCGTTGTCTTGGTGGAAGAGGATTTTCTTCTTAGCTAAATGCGGTCGTTTTTTCTTTAATGGCTGTCAAAAAAAAACCATTCTGAACACTTCTTTCATAATGTGCATTAATTCAGTTTCAAATTAAAATACCCATAGAAGACCAGCTTTTAATAAGAGGTTTTTCATCTGTTTCACTCATACCTGCTTGACAGTCTCTTTCTAAAGCTCAATGGTCCATATTAACGCCAGGCTACTGTAAAGACACTACCTCTGCATTTCGAACACCCCTCGCACCTTAAACTAATATTCCTGCAAAACTAGGTTCACAGTCAATAAACGTAGACTTCCCAACGAGCATGAACACTAATTTAATTAATCTCTTGAATAAATCTAATAGACCCGGTCAGCACGTAATGTAAGGTACGTAGCGTACGTTTATCGGAAAATGTGCCAAGTTATTTCTAATTATTCATTAGAGAGAAATGTTGAGGTGCGGCTGTGAGCGAGCTTCCATTCTATGTCGAGCAATTAAAATACGGTTGCGGTTCTGTCTGTATGTTATTTAATTGGTAACGTGAATATGCAACTTGTAGATGTTTATAACTACTCGAAAAGGCGATCTCTCACCTGGACATGAGTTGCCTTGGATAACCTGGAAGTCTTTAAAGAGACTCCGGATCCAGTTTGGCCTAATCAAGGAAAACCTGCTCAGGTGGAGATTCATACACGACTCCGCCTTGGGGTGTAAATGTGGTGCTGTTCCACAAACGATGGCACACTTAATATCATGTCCTACGTGGCCTGTCAGCTGCACGTTACAGGAACTGATGGACGCTAGTGATGGCGCCAAACACGTAGCCGAATTCTGGGCCGAGTCCATTTAGATTCCTATCGACACGCTAAGAAGAACAAGGCGAAATAATGGTAATTTCCGAGGAAAATAACTTATACTTAACTTGCTTAGCGTGCATTGTTTTGCTGACTTTGCAGTCAGTAGCAAGGAGTAAATACGCACCACAACATGTGGTTGGTTTCAATCTGTAAGACCATGCCCCACTTTCTGGAGTGTCCTAAGTGCCCGTTCACCTGCACCTCGGATAAATGCCAATGATGGAGCAATCAACGTGGCAACCTACTGGGCTCAAACTATATTTAAAAAAAAAAACTACGAGTAAGAGTACCTACCATCGATACGAAAAGAAGAAGAAGAATTCTTGCTTATTATTAGTATGATCCTACATATAGCCTGGTTTCGAACTCCGCATAGGTTCCGGTAAACTTATCCTACAGAAAAATGCAACCAAAATTCTGTTCCATTTGTTAATTTATTCGGTAATGGATCTGTGATGCCTATCCGGGCTCTGTAAATCTCAAAGTAATCCTGAATTTTAAAAGACAAGCAAAACTAAAGTACCCTTCCCGCACATACGTCGTAACGGAAACGCAATCTAAACATATCCCTGATAACCAAGCCAAGCCAGACCTTGAATGATTCCCGTATAATTCCGGCATGAATATAAAAAGGTAGGCGGACCCAAACCGGGTTTATCCGGACAGCGACTGAATTATATTCAATAAGACGTTATTACCACAAATGGTAATAAAAGTAAGTCTGTGGGCAATTCTATTTCAGCAGTTCTATTGTGACTTTTGTAACGGTTGCTTGTAAAAGTATGTTGTAGCAAATTGTTATGGGCCCAATGAAAAGTTATTTACATGGTCATCTTTTTATATATTCATTCGTATAAACGACGTATTTTTATCGAAGATATAAAAAGTAACAACCTCTTTTGGAAGACTTAACTTTGATCTATCGTCAGAGATTGTTGTGACATCAGAAGGCCAATTTCAGTATTTAATAACGTTCAACATCTACGTGATGCGAGAGCTCAGTGATTCGTCAACTTGTGACAACTATCACCCCTCCCGCACTGCGCTGTTACATCAGGCAACGTCTCAGTTAAGCGGTTGGCGATCAGCGATACTAAATGTCAGAAACTTGTCAAAAAATTTGGTAAATTAGAGGTAATGCGATCGTTTATAAGAATATGGAAATTGCCCCTCTAAATAAAACCCCAAAATAGACTCTAGATTAAAAAATAAAGGAAAAAATATTGCGCGTGCAGCACTGTCTACGTAATAGAAGTGAATCTTTAAAAAAATAAAGAAAAAGAGAGATTTAGTTTGAGAGACACAGAGAGAGTTATATCTTTCTTCTCTCTCATGTAATAAAATGTGCCTAAACGTGACGCGTCCTTGAAATTCCACTCCCAACTCTCGTCCAATCGAATCGAATTGCCGCCTAAGGGCGGGTTATACGTCAAAAACGGCGCCAGCTATCGTCAAACCAAAAAAGCGTTGTTTCAAATTACAATTACAAAATGATGACCTTGCCGTACCTATGTTACGTTAACCAACTGTTTGAAACAACCGGCACTTAGAAGTTTCACTTCAAACACAAAAGATAGCGTCGATCTTAACGAATAACTACAATTCATGTCCAAAGAATTTATGTAGGAACCGGATCGGATGTGATACCAACCCGTATCACTCCTCCCGTAGTACGTCCCTGATTAATGCTCTACCCCGTCACAGGCCGCCATTCGCACTCGCCTTAACGATTCATTACTCGACGACTGTTGCTGAAAAATCGGCTAAATGTAGTGGACAGTAATCGATTAATCGGCGCGCGATATCTCGATTGTTATAGTGTAATGGAGGTTTAATGGTTTTTGTGATTAAGTTAGCCTTTTTCTGGATATTAATTATGGTGTTCCTAGTTCGTTGTGGTGATAAAATACCGCAAGCCTTATGTAATATTACCTTTAATATTCGCTAATAATTCGTCGAAATATTGATTGTACTAATGTAGATACAGACGCCAGCACATCAAGCTACCAAAATCTGTCAAATTTCTTTAATAGATTTTCAACTTTACCGCTAAAGCATCAGGTTCAAGGTTGATTGGGAAAATTTGAGAGATTCGGGTTGTGTTTGATCTTACACATAGCTACTACAAACGGTAAAGGATAACTTCGTGGGGAAACCGGCATGTCCTAGGACCAAATATTCGAAGACATGTGACATCTACCAACCAGCACTGGGCCCGCGTGGTAGATTACCCCCTCCACACCCTCTCACAGACAGGAAAAAAAAAGGCCTGTGTCCCAGCAGTGGGAACATTATAGGCTAATTATGCTAGAGCTACGAAATACTTATTATCTTTCTTTTTACTCTGTTATCGTAATGAACGCAGTATACTTAGTATGGTTATTAATAGGTTTTCTTTATGGGCAATTTCCTCCAAATGGCTATTATATTTTCAAATTACGTTTTTATGTATCTTATATAAGGACTGTAAGATACATCGGCAGTACTTCTTTCTCATTAGCTTCTCCAAAAGCCAAGCTTTATGAGAACACTAACTGTTGCGCGACTTCGTCTGCGATCCAGGATCAAAAGAAGCCTGTTCTTTCCCATTTGCATCCAAATCCGTTCAGCCATTTTAGCGTGAAAGCGTAACAAACAAACTCACTTTCGTATTTATAATATTAGTTGTGATTAGGATGAAGGTAGGTAGGCCCCTCGGTGATGGGGCCTGCTAGGCTGATACCAGTCGGGGGAGCGGCGAATGTAAAAGTAGGTATCTCCCGGGCCCCCGGCTTATAGTAGTAGAATGAGCAGTGCGGCTTCGGTCAGTAGAAGTCCGACATAAACCTCGGTTCTCCCCAGACAGTATCCAAGAGGATTTCCCCACGGAAAAACAGGTTTTTAAGGTTTACGTCATCAAAGTTAAATACCTACACGAACTTCCCACAAACTTCCGATAGCAAGTTATTTTTATCAAAAACCCAAAATATCGAGACCACAACGCACCGTGGGCGTTGGGTTCGCGTAACGAAATGATTTATGTAAATACTTGCGTGGGTTTCAGAATGGCTAAATAAATGACTTCTGTATACCCTCCTACGTTGTGCATAGTTCCTATATTAAATTATTTTGCTTCAAAAATGCAGATAAATAATGCGAGATAATGGTATTTCTTAACTACTTGGAAATTTGTTTTAGAAACGAGGATAAAGTGGCGTTATTTTTGTTAAAGCAAAGGTTTTTTGATAAGCAAGGGGTGTATTTACAGACGCCAGCACATCAAGCTACTACAATCTGTCAAATTTCTTTAATAGATTTTCAACTTTATTGCTAAAGAATTAAAGTACAAGCTTGATTGGGAAAATTTGACAGTTTCGGGTAGCTTGACCTGCTGGTGTCTGTACACTCGCATTTCGCTAGTTATGTTTTAACAGTCCTATTTGATAAAACGCAAATAAATGAACCTCGTCAAATTCGGTGCTCAAACCTGAGGGGCAATTCTCGTAAATTTAAGAACGTTCACAGTCTGATCTCAGTCTCATTCTGTCAAAAATACCTCTAATTTCCCTACTTCCCTGATAAGATTTTGACATTTGTTTATCGCCGAGATGAGATTGCGACTAGATTTTGAACGTTTTTAATTACGAGACTTGGCCTTCTGTACTGAACGTATACGGTGATTCTTTCAATGTAGTCCAGGAAATCTAAAATTTATTTGCAAAATCGAAAGAGTACTGCAGACCTTTAGTAATGCAAAGTTTTAAATTACGAAAATAGGCCTTCTGGTCTTTGACAGTTCAGCAGGGGTTCAAGCTTGGGGTTTGCCAGCGAGCCATGGAGCGCAGCTTTCTTGGAGTCAGATTAACGGACCGTGTTCTATATTCTATGTTATGGATTTGATTTCTGCACTTAGTCCTTCAAGTGGACCATTGTGCGTGGGCCATGGCGGCCGTCAGTGGTTATTCCAACCAGCCCACCTCCAGAAGTTGATTAAGTCTCCTGGCCTGTTGAGAACATCTGTGTAAGATCTGGGTGTCCCGAGGGTTTCTGACCTAATCTGGCTGACGCCTGTGCACTCAAAGAGCACACGCGCAACGGTTTTATCGGGCTCCATGCAAGCCCTGCACAAAGGACTTTCTGTTATGCTTAACGCACCGTGTTGGGAACACAGTGCTGCGCTCCAAATGTCGACATCGCGCAAGAAGCAGCCAAGCTTATTTAGGACTGGGCCAGACAGGTCTGCCGCATGTCGAATGAATCATCGGTAAAATTTATTACAATGTGGGTCCCAGAAAACGACAGGTGACATCGAGGACGACCCAGGAGAAGATGATGGGACGAGCTTGACGGCTACTGACAAGATTGGTGCACACTAGCTCAAAACAGAGAGGAGTGGAAAGGAGAAAGGTAGGTCTTTACTCAGCTGTGGGACAGCATAGGCTCTAAATGAATTAAAAAAAAAACCTCTTATATATGTTCTACATGTAAATTATTTGTGTAAATAATAATTTACACAAGTAGTGGTGATGAAATATCATCCACCACTACTCTCAAAACGGTTAAGGAAAACATCGTGTCGTCGAGGAAACCGGCATGTCTTAGAACCAAAAATTCTATAGGTTTGTCTATTTCTATTGGTATTCTATAACAACATTATACAGAACCAAAAATATTATAGGCTGATTATGTTGTTGTATATTTTACGTGTAGATAACAAAAATGTTCTTGTCAATCCAGTTAATTCAGGCTTTATATCTCCATAGAAACTTTCAACATAAATTTTTAATGGATTACCTATATCTAACCATAATTCAACATAAAAAGGACTCCACTTATCAATTAGGGTTAAAAGGAAATCGATCGTCATGGCCGCTATAGAATATGGTGTTCTGGTGTTCCATATATCCTTTCACTATTGTACAGACGCCAGTACATCAAGCTACCTGAAACTGTCAAATTTTCCCAATCAAACTTGAACCTAATGCTTTATTTAGCGATAAAGTTGAAAATCTATTAAAGAAATTTGACAGATTGTAGTATCCTGATATGCTGGCGTCTGTATATTTCTACAAAAAACGGACACAAACTATCCATTCGTTTTTATATCGGTTTTAACAAATTTTCGGAATAGCTCAGTAACAGCTCGGAGTCTGGATTTGAACGTCACTAGCTACCCGCGACTAGTCATCATCATCATCTGCCTAGCCTTTTCCCAACTACGTTGGGGTCGACTTCCAGTCTAACCGGATGCAGCTGAATACCAGTATTTTATATGGAGCGACTGCCTATCTAACCTCGACAACCCAGTTACTGGGTAATACGATACCCCTTGGTAAGACTGGTTGTCAGAATTTCGATTTCCTCACGATGCTTTCCTTCACCGATGTTAGGTAGTAATGTCCAAGATAAACTCAGAAAGTGCAAAATTATAATAATAAATTAAAAAAATTATATATCTCGACTTAGCACGCGAGGTTGTTGACATGTGGAATGTGAGCTCGGCTGTCATTGTGCCGATTGTCGTATCAGCTAATGACCTGATGGCCGAAAGCCTCGATCAACATCTATCGAGGCTCTCGTTAGGCGGTTGGATCAAGGGCCTGATTCAAAAGGCTGTACTCCTCGATACGGCTCGCATTGTGGGGAGATTCCTCTCTGGAGCCCAAACCACCGGTAGCTTGGACCCTGCTCCCGACACCGGTGGATCACAATTTTTTTATATTTTTAAAAGTATTTTTTTTATACTAATATTTAAAAATGTAATTATACATAAAAGTTTGTACCATGTCAAACACAATCTGGTGGGTGAAGTTCTGCTTTCCTAGCTATGTTATAGAATAACCTGAATTAAGGATCAACAGTCCCTATCCCTTAGAAAAAGTAAACTAGTAATTATATATAATTATACTAGTTTATTAATTATGAAATAAAAAAGTTACATTACTACCAACCACCAACCAACAAACCAACCAACCAACCACCAACCACCAACCAACCAACCAACCAACCAACTACCAATTAAGAGAATACTATAATCAGAAATATGTATTTTATAAAATCACTGGTGTTACCAGTAATGAAATCCTAACTATACAGTTAATAATACCATCTTTATTTTCAAACTGCCTATCGTATTTCCCTTACACTTCAAACAGCTTACATTGTTCTCGTCAAATATCCGGTTACATACCGTTATTGAGCTGTATTGGGCTATCAGCTCCACATAGCTATGTTATAGACATAACAAGGCTTATGTAAATAGGCACATGAAACCCTGGCTTGACGGAGCCAATCGCACGTCGCAGCATACTTGACTACGATTGCGTGTCGCGGAAGACGCTCGCGGTCAAGCTGCTGTGTGCGGCTTGGTAATATAGACTTTAAATACTGTGTACACGATTTAATATCGTTTAAAGATTGTAAAATCCGTTCCGATCCGATGCCGAGCCGTTTGGTGGAAATCATCCTTAAAACTTTTTAGGCAACCTCCTTAATGGCTCTCACATGAGAAAAACAATGCCTTTTGTTTTTATCTCGTTACTCGGCTCACCTGATGGTGAGTGATCACCGTCACCTGTCATCAACATCTGCTGTACTAGAGGCATCGCAGGAACGCTGACCTACAGTCCGTTCATAGTTATTTTACCTCTGGCAGCAGCAATCTAACAGCACCCATAATGTAACTAAAACAAAGATCACAATGATGTTGACAGATTTGTCAGCGGCAGCAACTTAACAGAAACCCTATTAGAATGAGAATAAAGATCATTGTGATTTGGACAATTATGAAAAGTCAGAGGTGAAATTACTGTGAACGGACTGTTATGTGTGTGATGATCTGTAATTACGCCAGCATCCATAACATAACTAGTCTATAATTATCCCGCTGCTGGGACGTAGGCTTCCTCGCTGTGACGGCTGTAATGCAACACGCAGACGCATTGTGAAATGAAATGAAATGTTTATTAAAAAAAAATTACACTAATATCCTACTTCATACTATCCTACTTCCTACTATCCTACATCCTACTTTCTACTATCCTACTTCCTACTATCCTACATCCTACTTTCTACTATCCTACTTCCTACTATCCTACTTCCTACTTCCTACTATCCTACTCCCTACTATTATTATAAACGTGAAAGTTTAAATTTTAGTTTTTAATTTTGAATGGATGGATGGATGGATGTTTGTTCCTCTTTCACGCAAAAACTACTACACGGATTTGGGTGAAATTTGACACACAGATGGTTTATAACCAGGATTAACATATAGAATACTTTTTATCCCGATATTCCCACGGGATCGAAACTTATGCTAGTACCATTATAATAAAAAAAATAAGCTAGATGGAATCGGCTATCTGACTACCTCTGAGAAGAATTGCGAAACAACCTCAAGGATCATAGTCACTTTTAAAGTCCAGACATAATCTTGGTCAGATCATGTGAGGACAAAAGATGCCTGAAATGGTCTTTTGAAGAAGACCAGTCCTGTCAGCGCAAGCAATCAATCAATCAACTCAGCCTATCGCAGTTCATTGCGGGAAATATGGGTCTCCCAAGCTGCGCCACAACACCCTGTCATCCGCCTTCAGTCTTCCCCAGCCACCTTCTTTATGTCGTCCTTCCATTTAGCTCGGAGGCGTCCCATACAACGCTTGCTGATACGCGTACTCCACTCCAGGACTCGTCTGCTCCACCGGCCATCGGTCCTTCCACAGACATGGCCAGCCCAATGCCACTTCAGTTTGCTTACTCTGAAAGCTATGTCGGAAACACCGGTTCGTTTTCGGATAATTTTATTCCTTCAAAGAGACTTCGAGCACAGCTCGCTCCATAGCGCGCTGAGTGACCAGCGTCAGTGCAAGCATTTGTAATCTCGTGTAGCTCAACTCAGAGACACAGCAACGCTGCTTGGCGACAAAAACAAGTATGGCGGTAGCACTTTCCCTAGGTCATTTAATAAACACCTTTTTGTCATAGGAGTAAGAGAGACGAAATAGCGGTACATCTGTTTCTAAACTGCCCGGTGGTCGTCACGTACGTACAGGGCAAAGTACTTCGGTAACCCAGGTACCCTCCGTGAGATGGTCAGTAGCAACAAGGCGTTGCGGGTCTTCCTTCAGGAGGGATGGGATTTTCCCACCCGTACGCAAAATACGCGCATTGACGTGGAGTTGCGGACACCAGCCCATATCACCTAGAAGAGCTACTACTGAAATATCATTTTAATTTTTCCCTCCCTCTTATATGTACTTAAGTAGATTTTATCAACACTTTCGGCTTTTTCAGTTTCGTAATGAAATTCCTTCCGCGTCAATGGCTTGGAATATTAAATTGTTACGTTAATATAATTCGGGTGCTGGTTTATCCTTTTCTGTGGAGCTGTGCTTTGGTTTTCAATTAAATTGGGTATAGATGGATATCGAAGGGTTGGTTTGAGAAGGATATGGGAAAGGCAAATAAAGAAACTTTTCACAAAGCAATGGAAATATTTTTTAGAGGGCTGATTTTTCAATCGACAGATAACTTTATTGGAAGAATAATTTTGAAATTTTGACAGTTTTTCATACAAAAACTGTCAAAGGTCAATTTTATTCCTAGAATAAAAGTTATCTGGCGATGGAAAAATCAGCCCTAAAAGACAGCCTAGGTAACATCAGTGTTATTTCAATAAGGGATGGGTATGGCTATCACAGATGAGAAGGCCCCTGACCTTCAAACTAGCAAAACCTGTATCTTGAAGGACAGTATACTTTTAAGGGATTGACACGTTTTAGAAAAAAATCAAGGCCCCTGACCTTCAAACTAGCAAAACCTGTATCTTGAAGGACAGTATACTTTTAAGGGATTGACACGTTTTAGAAAAAAATCATAATTACATAATAACTCTGACGCTAACATACTATTATTAAAAGGGTTTAAAAGCTAATTGTGGTATCTGATTGAGATAAATTATCTCAGTGATAGAGATAAATCATACTATGTACTTAGTTAGGTGGATGGAAGACAAGACCGATGACCTTGTGAAGGCCGCAGGAATCTGCTGGATGCGGGAAGTACAGAACCGGTCGAAGTGGGGATGCTTGGCCTATTACCAACTGTGGAAGTCTTTCGGCTGAAATTAATGAATGAATGAAGACAAAAGCCCTAAAATTCGCATACGAGACTAGAGTGAAATGGAAACGACATATAATAAAGAAAAATAAAGTGATTGAATACGGTAAGTTATGCTTTAGTTTAGCATAAAATTCTTCCATCAAATAATTGTACCTCATAATCAGCCTATAATGTTCCCACTGCTGGGACACAGGCCTCCTCTCGGTGTGAGGGAGTGGTCCATAAACCTCCGCGCGGGCTGAGTGCGGGTTGGTAGATGTCACATGTCTTCGAGTTTTTGGTTCTAGGACGTGCCGGTTGCCTCAATAATTGTACTTACTTCCCGCCAAATAAATACGTACTTATAGGTGAAAAGCTTTTAGTTTGGTACGGTAAAACTTTTCAAACTATCGGTCGTTATCCTATTAGTATAACTAAATAATGTAAATTAATTATATTGACATGGAGTCAATATAAATGATAACAAATCGGAAACTCAATAATTCTACGTTGACTCCGAAAACGGTTTTGTTAGTTTGTATTTCCGTTAAGGTATTTACCGAACCATTTTCATTTAGGAACCTATATTATTTACCAACGAGTTAGTAACTATTTGAAGGACGACGACCTTAAAAAGGTGGCTGTGACCGACTGTACGTGGAAGGCGGAGGACAGGGTGTTGTGGCGCAGTCTGGGAGAGGCCTATGTTCACCAGTGTACTGCGATAGGCCGAGTTGATTGATTGATAGTATGTATACCTTTTTTTTTTTTTTGTGGGTGGGAAATCATCGTATGACTTCTCCCGCTCTGGGCGGAGCAGGAGGGTGTGTCAGACTTTTACTGACTAAAACCCACCCGTGTTCCTTCAGTTGCCTATGCCAGGGACCACGGTATCTCTTTCGAACAACCCGCGGCCCTGGCAGGCATCGGCCCTAGCGGACCCCGTCAGTTCGTGCTGACATCTCTTTGAGGCGCGCGTGGAACACAACGCGCCGTCGACTCGGGCCTGCAGTGCGATTCTGTAACCATCTCACCGTGAAAACTTAAGCGAAGTGAGCGTGGAGTGAGCTGTCATTTCAACTAATGCTAGGGATTGACACTACTGACAGCTCTCATCAAACTCACTTCACTTGAGTTTTCACGGTGAGATTTGTACAGAATCGACCGGCTGGTCCTTGCCGGGCGGCGAGCTGCCCATTGCTCGATACCTTACGGTCGAATTTTTACACGCAATCCCAATGTTCAGTCTTGGGCTCGTGCCTACCTACCTACCTATTGGCACCTTATTATCACACATATGTATATAGTGAATAATTACTGTAGAATATCTGTATTTAAAGACATTTATTCACATAAAATACTACAGTCACTTACGTCGTCAATACCTATATCTAACGACACATAAGTACGAACGACAAATTACACGTGACATCACGTAAATCCTACATCGCACAAAAGTTACCGCGCGATTGGACAGTAGCCCACCAGACACCACTATCTAGTCGGAAAATCCTCCCTTTACAGAGGAAGCTGAGGAACAAAAAAATGATAACCAATCTTTTCATACCTCTAAAACTACTATGAAGAGTCTTCGGTCAGCTGGAACCGCTCGCTATTGGAGCCGCGGGTCCACTTGACCGTTGTACATTATTCGATAGGCATGGATTCTCCCCTACATAAAGTTATAACCAGCGAAAACGTGTTTTTCGAGAGCGGACATATTCAACTCATTGACAATCAACGCAAACAAAAGGCTTGTATAAAACATTTGTATATTTTTTATCACATCTTTTCGGAAACCAGAGATAGGGAAATGCAAAGTAAGTATCCTTTACTTTTAATATCCTGCGCAGTCCCGTGAGGATACAGAGAGATAAGTATTATTGTAGTGTCGTGATTATGCTGGGATTAGGAGGCTTTGATCATTGAGATAGATAACCATTAGAAAAGTTCGAGAAAGGAGAGGAGGGGCTTGTGGCTAAGTAATAACAGCCGCACGGATCGATCGATCATGTTAAGCTGAGCTTGCCGCGTTAGGTCCGTGAATGGGTGACCATCTTCCTTCACATACGAAAACCCCTCCGTGCCTCGGAAAGCACGTTAAGCCCAGGCCCCGGTCCCGTCTGTCATTCGTGGATCTTTGATAGTCGTTACGGGTCGTCAGAAGCCCGAAAGTCTGACAACCAGTCTTATCAAGGGGTATCGTATTACCCAGTATCTGGGTTGTGGAGGTCAGATAGGCAGTCGCTCCATGTAAAATACTGCAGCTGCATCCGGTTAGAGTGGAAGCCGACCCTAACATAGTTGGGAAAAGGCTAGGCAGATGATAAACCATCAGAAAAGTTCACTATCTAAATACGAATACAATCCATACTTAATATATACAGGGTGGGCAGGGATATCGAAGTACAATCTATTACCATGGATTCAATACGAGTACATGATTCCGAACCTCTGGGGTTGAAATTTTTCGTCGGTTATAAAAATAAAAATCAACTGTTCCATACATTTTGACCGCGATGAAATACAAAATGTAACACGCAGATGAAGTCGCGGGCATCAGCTCAGCTACTTCTACATAACACGTACATTTTATTTTTTTTTATTTTTCAAACACCTTATGTTAAGCTACAGACTCTAAAAGCTATTATACAACCTTCTAATTCAAAATTTGTTAAATCACTTTTATTATAATTATCTTGCAATGTATCGAACTGCTAGAGGGCGGAGACCTGGTGACCTGAAACACAGGCCCTTAAAGCCTAGCTTAGGCACCAGTCTCCCACAGTAAACTAAGCCAAATAATATATCATGTGTAAGAATGTCTGTATTGTTTATTGTGGTGAGAAAATAAATAAATACTTACTTACTTAGATAATCAGCCTATAATGTTCCCACTGGTGGGACACAGGCCTCTTCTCTGTGAGAGGGACTAGTATCCCACGACATACAAAATAGCCTAAGCAGGCTTTCAAGTCCATATAAAAGTATGCTATTAATTATATCAAGAGCTCAGGACGTAAAGTATCCACTTTAATCGGAATCCCCTTCTTCAGAAGAAAAGGTTTAAGGGCTATTGATTTTTTCATGATGACGGTTACTCCTGTAGATCATGTAGATCCTGTACCTCCTGTACCTTCTGAAAGATCTGTCTGCATGTTCTACCTGCAGTTTTTTGAAGACAAGCTTTTATTAATGCTGTAGGTCGTTATTTAGAATTATGATTAGATAACGGTTGGCGTTGTTGACGACACGGTTGGCGCAGTGACTGAGCGATCGACTGCTGCGCTGCGTGTCTCGGGTTCGATTCCCGCACGGAACAAATATTTGTATTGCCTACAGGTAGTTGTTCCGGGTCTGGCTGTTTGAGTATGTGAGTTTAAATGTTTGTAAACGCACCCACGATACAGGAGTATGTAATTTATAGTGTGGGGCAACGTTTTAAAAAAAAAAAAAACTGCTTCGTTGCTCTACTGGCCACGGATTAGGAAGAGAAAATGGCGAAATGTGGGTCTACTATATGTATAAGTACACCTATGCCTAACCCTTCAGGGATTACAGGCTGATATGTTGTTTGGATTATATGATTGCGTTTTGCTATATTATCTCAACGACTAGTGGCTAAGTACTAATCAAGAAGAACGTGCTTTCCAAGACAAGGGGGTACTCACACCGCCAATTTTTAAACTCCGGACTTTTACTAGAAAATTCTTAATGATAAATTCCAATAACACTTTACCCGACCTGGGAATCGCACCCAGGATCTCATGTTCAGTAGTAACGCTAACCACCACTAAATGAACGAGGCGGTCTAGTAGGCCATTTTTATCTGCTACAAAATAAAGTTATCTTAAAAAAGAACAAGTATACAAACAACTTGGTTGGCAAAAGTTACTTAGACAAAGATTTGCTTGAAAAGATCCATTAATTATTTAAGGGAAACTAAATAATACCTTGTAAAAAGTATGTGCATGACATAGGATTGTGAGCATATCACAGAACTCAGAGGTTCAGTTAAAATTTTCTCTCTACTCTATCTCTATTCAGCTTTTCAGATAAAAGTGAGTGACGCGTGACTTTCCAAGTGACTCGTGTTAAAGTTGGATGCAGTTGGATGTCATACGAATGCCAGAATACGCTTTAATTAGTATATTCAAACTAAAAGAGTTCAGAATTTTAAGTAGGGTAACGGAAGTTGTTTTTGGAATTACAGAATGAATTAAAATATATCACTAACATTTTTCCATTTAAAGGGCAAACTTTTTATTCTATAGCCTAAAACATGAGTTCCATTTCATTTTACATAACAAAACGGTTGAATTTTAAACGATGTTTATTTTAAAACGAGTACAAAATTACTCGAAAGCACATATGTAGTATTAAAGAATATAATTATTAGCAACGTGCCTTCAAAGAATACACGGAAAAATTATCAAAAAAAAGTATACATTACTTTACACATTCCAGTAAACTCAAAACAAACGCTATCCAAACTCTTTTCCCACAATTTCACCCCCCGCAAATGTTTCTTTTACACAAATCTGAAACATTGAATGGACAGCCACCCCGATTGTTTACGACCAACAATCCGTATATCTTTCGGACCGTACCCTTTTTCTTTTACCCCTATCTTTTAGATTTTATCTTTATTAAGGTTGGAAAAGGATAGATGACGAATTAAGGTGTGAAATATTATGGCCACTGAGCCGCTCAGGTCCTCCACCCAGTCATCCCTGGGCGGGACAAAGTACGGCTCAGCGACCACGGCGATGTTAATCGACCACTGCGCCACGCTCTGGAGCAACAGGTCCTGAGCGCAGGCGCAGTGGTTGATGTTCGCCTGGAGGAGGCGTAATGGAGGAGCCATTACTCCTCCATTTCAGCCCCCTCCCGGGCCCCCTGTGAGGGCCCCTCGCCAGAGATGGCAGCGGCGGCGGCGGCGGCGGCGGCGGCGGCGACGGTGGCGGTGGCGACGGCGGCAGAGGGCCTGCCCTTCCACTTCGCTCCGGTGGGCGGAGCGCAGGGTTTGCTCCCCGCCCGGTGATCGGCCGGCTTGCCAGCTGCCGCACATGCGATGCAGTGCGGCGCGGCGTCGCACGAGCCGGCCTTATGTCCGGGCTGACCGCAGCGGAAGCACAGTGTGCTGCGGTCTACCTCCGAGGTGCACTGGACGCCAACGTGGTGCCCCACATGGCATCGGTAGCACCTCAGAGGCTTGGGTTCCAGCAGTTTGACCTGCGCTGAAACCCAGCCCACCAGGAGCCTTCGGCCCTCCACAATCGTTTTGGCCGCCGTCACGGGGCAGCTTACCACTAGGGTACGCATGCCCGTGGAGTCTGGCCGTATGGTGCCGGCCTTCACCTGCTCGGCCAGACACCCGCCCGTCCTGACGACGGCGGCCACCACCTCTCCCTCCGTTACGGAGTCATCCAGGCCCGAGATGCGCATGTCTGCGCACTTGACGGGCCTGGACACCCGAGCCTCCTCCGCATCAAGGGACGCCCTTAGCTTTTCAGCTAGGGCGTCAGCGGTGGGGCCGCTAGCAGCCCCGGGGATCTCCAGCATGCGGGCGCCAGTGGCGGTCACCCTGTGCCGGAGGCCCCCGGTGATCCCCAGCTCCCGGAGGTCCACCGTCGCCCTCGCCTTCGTGAGCACGTCACCGTAGGTCACGCCCCTCTTAACCGCGTCCGGCTGTAGCGTTATCACTACAGCCGCGGTCTTCGGGGCGCGAAGCCTGGCCGCTACGGCTCGCTCCTTGCGCCGCTGCCTTTGCGCCTTCTTTCTGGCCGCTTTGGCCGCCTTTTTCTTCTCCCCGACCACCTGCCATTCGGCGTCGGTCGCGGGAGAAGTGGGAGGGTTTTGCGGGCGGGACGTTGGCTGTTGGGCCTTCGCCTCCCGCGCCGTTTTTCCCCTCCTCTGGGCCTGTGCCTGTGCCAGGGCTCCACCTGCCGCCGCCGGTCTGGCCGGCGCCGGTTTGCCTGACGCCGGTTTGGCCGACGCCTGGGCCCGAGACGGCCCGGGTTTAGGGGCGGCAACTGCCGCAGCGGCCGCATACGTGGCCGCCTTCGGCCCCGGGGCCGTTCTCCCCGCCAGGGTGGGGCGCAGCACTATGCCCTCCAGGACGGTAAACCGCGCCTGGAAGGCCGCCAGCTCCCGCCGAACCAGGCTGAGGACCTGGTTCTCCTCCGGGTCGGGCTGGCTCAGCGGTTTCGCCTGCGCGCCCCCGGCGACCCGCAGGCCGGCCAGGTCTGCCCGGAGCCTCTCGTTCTCCTTATGGAGAAGCTCCGTGGCGTTTGTCAGGCGGGCCACCTGCGCCCGTAATTCGGCCACTTCGCCGGCCGAAGGGCCGGTGTAGTTGGCCGCCTCCGCTGCCGCCATAATGGAGGCCGTCGCCGAGACTATGGCCCTGTTTTTGGAAGCCTGCAGCTTCTTCAGGGCCACGTCCCGTATCGCGGCCTCCACGACCGCCGCAAACCGAGGTTTGCTTCGGTCCTCCTCGGGGTTGGGGGCGCCAACCGCATCCGCCTCGTCGCCCGAGGGCCCCGAAGCGTACTCCTCCGAGAATTCGGCTGCCTCGCGAGCCGTGAGCCCCCTCCCTACCGCCTGACGCAGGTCCTCACCGGACACGGAAGTTTCGGGAGGTTCCTGCACATGATCAGGCGGGAGGAAACGCCCGGGTGTCACCATTGCCAGGATCGCCCAGAGGACACGGTGGAGCACACGGTGGAGGTCTGCCCCGCTTGGGCGGAGCACCGCCGTGTCCTCGTGGAGGCGATCGGCAGCGGCGGCGGCCTCTCGCGCCCGGACCTGGTGCAAGCCATGGTCCGGAGCGAGAGGGAGTGGGAGGCAGTCGCCTCCTTCTGCGAAGCAGTCATGCTAGCGAAGGAGGTGGCGGGACGGATGAGGGAGAGAGCCTCCCGTCCCAGCCGCCGCGGGAGACGCCCCGGGCGTCGGGAGTCGAGCGACGACTACCGGCCACCGTAGGCGCGGGCCTGCGGGCGGAGAGCAATGGGTAGCTCACCGCCCGATCAGGACCAGGCCCGTGCCGGACGACGCGTAAGTGTTCCACGCGCGCCTCAAAGAGATGTCAGCATAACGAGGGGCCCCTCAGGGCCGAAGCCTGCCGGGGCAGCGGGATTGTCCGAAAGGGTTACCGCTGCCCCGGAACATAAAGGGCGAAGGAAGGAACATGGGTGGGTTTTAGTCAGTAATAGTCTGACACTCCCTTCCGCTCCACCCAGAGCGGGAGGAGTCATTTGATGATTTCCCATCCCAAAAAAAAAAAAAAAAAAGGTGTGAAATATAAAAGGTAAGTGAGACGCAATAGGAATTACATTTTCTTTTGTGTGTTGAAGTTTGTTTTTCTTTGAGCACACTACTATTTCACACGCTGTCTACATCTCTGTGTCTATTGTCCTGTCTCGGGTGTGCTGGAAGAGATTTCTTGTGAAATAAGCATCACCTCTGTACCTATTTTTCCTGTTCTGTTTTTTTCTTGTCTGTTTATATATGTGTGTGTGTACATAAATGGTAAAATAAAATAAATAATAAACAATATGCTTTGTTTTGCAGTGTTCTCGCCGTTTGCTTTTGCCCATTTGTGTTTGTATTTATTTAACGTAACAGTTGTGACGGCTCATTCTTTTGAATTAGAAAATGTATTGTATTAGGTACCTGGATATTTGTTTTTAGCAAAAACATGCTTTATATTGACGTTCATTAAGAACATTTTGAGACAACAAAAATGAATTACAGTTGATATTGAAAGACACATTTTAAAAGACTAGAAAATATATTTAAGAAACAATATTATTTGATTTCTAACAAAATAAATAATGTTTTTCGATGAAATACATCTTTTGAGAGACTATACGGATCGCTGAATAGTCCTACTAATATTATAAATGTGAATGTTTGGATCTTTGTTAGTCAATCACGCAAAAACGGCTGAACGGATTTGGATGAAATATGAGACACAGATAGTTTATAACCTGGATTAAAACATAGGATACTTCTGGACCCAATTCTGAAGTCCACGCAGACCAAATCGCGGGCAGAAGCTAGTATTCAATAAAATCCGATATTGTGCTAAAAATGTCGTCATAACAAAGGCGATTGAAGCATGATTTATAGAATAGAGCTATATCATGAAGGTTTAGTGGCGAGTAACGTTTTTATGGAGTCCCTGGGGGTCCTATCCTCATCCTCGTGAAAATGAATGAAAGGAAAAGTACCTACTTTGGTATCGAGTTTCGATACGGGAATCATTTTCCGGATCGTGTGTTTTAATTTAAAGCTTTTTAAACACGGTCTGTGCGTTAAGAGGGGTGGTTTTATTTTCTCTGCTTACTTAACGTTTTTAGAAGGGATGGGTTTTTATAAACTCATATTTTATCTCTACTAATCTTCTATACCTACTAATAATCAAGCTGAATAGTTGTTTTGTTTGAACACGCTAATATCTGGAACTACCAGTCAGATTTGAAAAAAATATTTTTGTATTTGATAGCCCAATTGTTGAGGAAGGCCATAGGCTCTTTAACATCACGCTAGAACTCATAAGAGCCGACACAAAAACAAAAAAAAAGTGAGCAACAACGCAAAAGGAGGCGACGCGATGCGGTGGGTCGGGAGAACAAGATATTGCACGCGGATGAAGTCGCGGCCAGAAGCTTGTTTCACATAAACCTACATGGGCACTTATGAAACGTCAGAAGCTAGGTGCACGGTTCTAATTGGTCGTTTCCTATGGAGAAGAGCCGAAGAGAAACACCACGGTTACTCTTTTAAAAATAATTGGCTTAACAATGTTTTAAAATTACAGTGTTAATACGTACGGGAGGACAGCGTATGCCTGTCAAAAGTACCAGGTACTTAATAAAATAGAAAATGGCCTACAAATCTAGTCTACAAGGCCTACAACGTTCTCACATTCACAAAATATAAAATCCTACTAATATCATAAACGTGAAAGTTTGTATGGATGGATGGATGTTTGTTACTTTTTCACGCAAAAGCTACTGAACGGATTTGGATGAAATTTGGCACACAGATAGTTTATAATCAGGATTAACACACAGGATAACACACATTTTTATCCCGATATTCCCATGGGATCGAAACTTATGCGGGTGAAAACGCGGGACGCAGATAGTAAGCCATAAAATAATGCCTATATTATCGTTACCACGATTCTCCTCACTCTCCGATGTAATGTTCGAATCTGAACTGTTACATTACAGGTGAATGTTCCCGCACCCTATATGAAACACACATTATCAATCTCAATCTGAATCATTTTAAAGGATATTGCTTACCCATTGCTTCATATGTCCGAAATATTTATCTGCTCAATAACATAAATAACGCAATGAATGTTGTTGAACTGTCAAAATGAAAGCCATTACTGGCTGCTACTGTTAGTGCATTACGCAATTACCCTGCCGATGAGGGAGCGCTTCAAAAGATAAACACAGATTCCAAAAAAATGAAAGCAAAACCCTTCTTGGCATTCGAGTAAAAATATAATAATCATTATTGTCATTTACATGCTTCATTTCGCATTTAATTACGCAAGACCCCTCCCTTGCCTCGTGCCTCGGAAAGCACGTTAAGCCGTTGGTCCCGGCTGTCATTCGTGGATCTTTGACAGTCGTTACGGGTCGTCAGTAGCCCGAAAGTCTGACAACCAGTCTTACCAAGGGGTATCGTATTACCCAGTAACTGGGTTGTGGAGGTCAGATAGGCAGTCGCTCCGTGTAAAATACTGGTATTCAGCTGCATCCGGTTAGACTGGAAGCCGACCCCAACGTAGTTGGGAAAAGGCTAGGCAGACGATGATGATGAAGATTTCGCATTTAATTACTGACAAACACCACTTAATTACTTTAGGTATGAACATTCTATTCACTTAAACATGTTTCAACAAGAATGTTTTAATTTTAAAACTCATGGAATTTTGCTTAGTAAAAAGAATTCTAAATATTTCCACACTACATGTCCACTCATGAGACAGGTATGCCGTTGCATATTTCGTTTTAGTGGTTTAACTAAATACCGAACTACATTCTCTGTAGATAAAAGGAAACATAATTATTATTTTAAATGAAAGAATTTTGTTAAATAGTCATATGTATGGTATGTAAACATAGATTAAGGCCCACTTACATGACAAATAAGTTTACAGTATTTTTATCTCAAGAAGCGACTTACTTGTGGTAACCAAGTGTACAAACACGCTGTGAATGTGTGTGTCTCGGACGGTACAGAGAGCTCCTGCGCTCTGTGAAACTATTTTTGAACATGATATGAAAAAAAAATGAAAGAAGGAAAGAACATTTGTGGGTGAAAAGTTGGGGGTAAACATGCGTCATATTCACGCAAAACGGCCATCGCTCAGCAGAATGCTAAGACCGTATACGAGACAGAGCCCCAGCGCTGGTGGGCTGGCTGGTGGCATCTGATAGTCCAATTTTTGAGGAAGGCTACTTACGCTAGAACCGTTACGGCTTCTAAGGGCCTAGTGTGGTGTTAAGTAGCCTATAGCCTAAACTAGTCTAGAAAAACCAAAAAAATCAGAAAGAACGCTGAGCGAAAACGAAATAATAGCGCTGGCAGGCGATGCGATGCGATTGGATGGGTCGGGGGAACAAGAAACACGCGGACGAAATCGCGAGCAGAAGCTAGGGTGTAAATAAAACTAGTCGTAAGTTCTTGAGCCTTTTAACATACCATTTACCAAGAAACAGAGCGGCGATTCTCGTAATTTTAAGAACGTTCACAGTCTGATCTCAGTCTCAACCTGTCAAAAAATATTTCTAATTTCCCTACATTTTGACAAGTTTTTGACATTTGTTTGTCGCCGAGATGATACTGCGACTAGATTTTGAACGTTTTAAATTACGAGAATTGGCCTTCTGACATAAAACCAAAGGAATAAAATCGATAAATACTTGGGACTGTCAATCGTTTGGTTGTAAGTGAATCGTTCAGACACTCACTCGATATTCAATTACAATCGAGCAGTCGGTCAATTGGCCGAAGAATCCAAATACATACGAGTAGGTCATACAGAGATTGAGCGTGTCAATTGGTGTTACCACTGATTCACTCGTGTCATTTGGAATTTTATGAAAAAACGGGAACAAAAACAAAATGTCTGTCTTCATCATCATCTGCCTAGCCTTTTCCCAACTATGTTGGGGACGGCTTCCAGTCTAACCGGATGCAGCTGAATACCAGTATTTTACATGGAGCGACTGCCTACCTGACCTCCACAACCCTGTTACTGGGTAATACGATACCCCTTGGTAAGACTGGCTGTCAGAATTTCGGGCTTCTGACTACCCGTAACAACTGTCAAAGATTCGCGAATGACAGCCGGGACCAACGGCTTAACGTGCTTTCCGAGGCACGGAGGGGTCTCGGTATGTAAAGATGACCCATCCACAGACCAACCGCAGCAAGCGTAGCTTAACTTGATCGATCGACCTGTGCGGCTGTTCTTATTTAGCCACGGGCCCCTCGTTGATTATATGTGTGTACAGACCAGCAGGTACCCGAAACTGTCTAATTTTCCCAATCAACCTTGAACTTTAATGAATTAGCGATAAAGTTGAAAATCTATTAAAGAATTTTGACAGATTGTAGTAGCTTGATGTGCTCGCGTCTGTACATAAATTATAATAATAATACCAGCCTATTATTGTCCCACTGCAGGGAAAAAGCCTATTCTAATACAGGGAAGGCACGATCATTGATCAATGATCTATAGATCAATGATCAATGATCTATCTTGGTGATCACCAAGCTTGCTCAAGACGGGTTGGCGATTACAGACTTATATTAACTCTAAGTCCGGGACTCCGGGTTTCCTCACGATGTCTTTCCTTCACCGATGCCAGTAATGTCAAAGATAAATTTAGTAAGAAGATATGAATTGAAAAAGTCACATTGGTACTTGCTCGAATTCGAACCCGCAACCTCGTGCTTTATGCACGAGGTTGCGAGGCATTAACCATATGTTAGAGTTAGGCAGATATGCATTGGACACTCACATATCGCCAGTAATGTTTATCGTACTATTTAATTAATATTAAATATAAATGTGAATGTTTGGATGTTTGTTACTCAATCACGTAAAAACAGCTGAACGGGTTTCGATGCACACAGGTACCGGTAGATCATGACCTGCTTAGGACATAGGATACCTTTTATCCCGGTAGTACGTTCCCGTGGGATAATTTCCGACCTCCACGCCGGCAAAGCCGCGGTCAAAAGCTAGTGTTCTATAAATTTCCTAATGGAAAAACCAGCCATAACAAGTATACGCTCAGCAGATTTTAAAGCAAAGGTAAAAAAATATCGGAACATTAACACAGGCTCTCAAAGAATTCAAGTTACAGACACCGACAGGAGCAAATAAAGTGAAATGCTTTGATCAAATCAAGGCTTTTACGAGGAAATCTACTGAATATGTACCTACGTAATCGAATAATTCAGTAAACTTCGTCAAAACATTTCCCTAACAAACGTTATTTTTCTACCTGCCTCCCTGTCACGTTAATTAATTAATGTTGTAAACGTGAATTTAGCACTTACCGCGAGAAATGAGTCTACGGGCGCCGCCATTTTTTATGGACGAATATTTTGGCGCGAAGTCGAAATGAGGGCAATTCAGCAAATATTACGTTTCGTTATTTCTTTCGGTGGCAACGTTTTATTAGCTTTTTTAAGGAAAATACTGAACAGATACCAGTGAAAATGTTTAATGAAAAAATGTCTGTTATTTGCATGTGACTGTAATATTGGAAACGTCTTGCGTCTAAAAAAAGATTTTAGTTTTATCATTTCGACAACGGAGTCATATATTAAGGAAGTCGTGTTTTTTTTAATATAGCCGGGTAAAAAGCATATTTATAATAAAAATGGAATTTTGCGAAAAGCTGAAAACACTCGAAATAAAAAACAAGAAAGGAAAAAATACCTTTTTTAAATCATATTACCTACAAAATATGTATATTATGTAATCAAATGTACATCCTACTTCCTATCCTACTATAAAGTTATATAATAATATAATCCTACTAATATTTTATATTATAAGCGCGAAAGTTTGTATGGATGGATGGATGTTTGTTACTCTTTCACGCCAAAACTACTGAACGGATTTGGATAAAATTTGGCACACATATGTTTTATAACCAGGATTAACATATAGAATACTTTTTATCCCGATTTTCCCACGAGATCGATACATTATGCGGGTGAAACCGCGGGGCGCAGCTAGTAAGTAAAATAAAATAAAATACGTAAGTAGGTAAGGGTTCTTGATCGTATAATCCGGGGTAAATAAAATGAAATATATACCTATTGTTTATTAAATGTTCGACTTTATTTCTTAGTATATTCCGTTCCTGAAGTCAATTTGCGAGGAATACGGATCTCTTTCAGCCTTTTGATATATTTCATATTATCGTATTACTTAGGCCCTGAATATATTTGTATTGTAGTGCTGTAATTCGATTTTATTACCTAGTATTGTATTCAATCAATTTTCTAACTGAACAGACAGCTGTGCTGCTGGGGAGTTTGTTGCGCCACTTCTTCTTCCCAGCGATAGCACTAGGAAGTGGTGAAGGGCGGGCGTTTTTGGGGGACTGTCTTTTGTAATTTTGACGTTCGAAAAGTGCTGATTCTCAGCCTAATTTGAATAAATGACTTTTGATTTGATTTGATTATTTCGATAGGTACGTCGATCTGTATTCCCCGGAGAGTTAGGTAGAGGTGTACCTATGGTGGCAAGAAACTGCATTTCGGTTTACCGCAAAGAGGACAGTGAAGTTATGATACTTGATTTCTTTTTTCGCCAAAATATCGCCTCACCGACGACAAATCCAGGACCGCCTGCATTAATTTCCTCATGTCTATTATGGGAGGTTGCCATCCTTGACGTCTGTCGCAGCAATAGGAAGTGTTAGCATTGACGGAGCCGGAAAATAACCGGACACGGAGTTTTGGACGGACGTTTTGATGCAGACGAACTTGCAAAGCTCACAGTAGTCATAGTCACACACACAGTCTTCTCATGCTGATCCATGTAACTGGAGAATCCTCGACCCTGTCATAAAGAATGTTCTAGTTCAGAGGTCGAGACCTCGTTGAGGTAACGTGTACCGAAGTTTTGGAAATAAATTACTATTACTATCACGCCTGTTTCCCGAAGTACCTATAGAAGTACCTATAGTACACTCACAGTTTTGCCAGTCCTATGTAATAGGGGGCGAATCTATTGCAATCAATCGTATACAAATCCGGACTACGGGCTGGTACTGAGAAATTCCAGATGGAAAAACTCAATAGAACTTTGCCCGACCCGGGGATCGAACCCTGGGCCTTTTATGCTCAGCAGTAGCGCTTGCTAGAACAACCTACTTGAAATAAATGCTTATATGGGGTACCATATCATATGGTACTACTATGATACTGAAATTGTAGTTTCGAATAGGTTGTGAAGGGTTAAGTTCCCTATTACTATTGTCTTAAGTAAAGTCGAAACAGCGCGACACAAATAAAGAGGAGTTTTTCCAAATTCACAAGTTCATTTTATTACCGAATCTGGTGAAAAGAAAGAAAAATAGGTTTATTTCTCACACAAAAAGATAATGAATGGTGAACGTGAAATTTGCTGCAAAAAAAAACATCGAATGTAAAGGTTCTATCAAACTACTTTGCAAACCATAAATGGACATCGAATGTATCCAATATAAAAAAAAAAAAAAAAAATTCAAATAGGAGAACTCTATTTGAAACAAAAATAGGTTTCATATCTGTATCATCATCATCTGCCTAGCCTTTTCCCAACTATGTTAGGGTCAGCTTCCAGTCTAACCGGATGCAGCTGAATACCAGTATTTTTCATGGAGCGACTGCCCATCTGACGTGCATAACCCAGTTACTAGGGTAATATGATACCCTAAATAGCTTTCATATATAAAAGCAGAAAAAAAATCTGTAAAGCGTTAAAACAATAAATCATTGTCATTCTAACCTCACACATTCAGTGTGATGGCGAGGGCGACTACTTATGTCTAGAAATAACATAATACCACTAGTGACTGTTATTAGGCACCATAAAAATATAATACGGAATTTATTTCGCACCTTAGGCGAGTCCAATTTCTCGAAGTTAGAATTGTTACATTCGAGATTGCCACTTGCCCCAATAGAACGGAATTGTACCTGGGTTCCGTGGTCCGTACGATTGGCTTTACGATATTACCTGCCTTCGTTCTTTGCGTTTAAAAAAAGCGTGGTAGGAAATTTCATCGCCCGTTGTTTTCTTAATTCCGAATTCCGATTGGGGAAAGCAAATTCCTATTTCCTAAGAGATTAACGGATTTGCGGTGTTGTTGATAATAGAACTCCTTGCCAATCAGCTTTGATAAGAAAATCGAGTCGAAAATGCTCGAGAAAATTTTAAGTGAGTAGGTACTAAGACTTCGTATTGGAAAATGGAAATGAAACTAGATGACGCAGTTTTCTTTAGAGGGTTTATATTTAGTACTAGCTTTTGTCCGCGGCTTTGCTCGCGTGGTGGTCTGAAATTATCTCACGGAAACGTACTACCGAGATAAAAAAAAGTGTCGTATGTGTTGTATCCAGGTTATGAACTATCTGTGTGACAAATTTCATCCAAATCCGTTCAGCCGTTTTGGCGTGAGTGAGTTAACAAACATATAAACTTTCACATTTAAAATGTTAATAGGATAGTAGGAATAATGGGTCTACATAAAGTTTTTCGCCGATCTTTATTCTGAGAGTGAAAAAACTGTTTGTTGAACTTGTATCTGATTACTGAACGAATTGAAATTTGGCACACAGGTACACCATGGCCTGGGTTAGCACATAGGACGACATACGTATCCTGGTAGTAGGTACGATTTCCGACTTTCCCTCGAGTGAAGCCGCGGCCAAAAGTCAGTACCTACTAGAAAGAAATTGATGGTACCTACATTTCTCTTTACAACGAAGAATAACAAACAACAATTTTCAAAACTTCACTAACAAGTTAAATAAATCTGAAAAGTTCAGACATACGTCTAACAGATGTACAATTGTTCAGATGAATAATAGTCTGATGTCAGATAAAGATATTTGTCACGAGGGTGCTACCGAAGACATCAGTCTTACGTAATCTGTCCCTGGGGGTGTATGTGACGTCTTGAGGACTGGATACGGGAAAAACGACGCTTAATGATCCATTGTATCTATTTATATCACTTGTTTGTTTGTAAAGCTACCAATAATTCTTCAAAGAATATAGTCAGACAAGGTGTCCGGAAAATGGGACTTGTTATAATTTTGGTGGCCATTGTGTGAAGGGTCCTCGGCCAGCCTAAACAAGGCACTCCCCAATATCGCATGTTTGTCCATCGTATAATCGTGTCATTTAGTGGTGTTAATTTATTGGACCATAGACTATTCAAGTGCGAGGTCAATCGAATCGGCTTGTTCGCTTAACTAATTATCTACTTTCTTTTGTTGCGTTAGGAGACAAAGAAAACCTTTTAAAATAATGAAAAAAGAATATTGGGACTTCATTTTCATTAGTGATGATGAGTTTTCAAATAAATTAACCCTAATTGATTGGTTTTCCGGCTAAAAAAGTGTTATATACAGCACGCACAACAACTCAGCCTATCGCACTCCACTGCTGGATATAGGCCTCTCCCAGGTTGCGCCACAACACCCTGTTCTCCGCCTTCCGCATCCAGTCTGTCCCAGCCACCTTCTTAAGGTCGTCCGTCCATCTAGCTGGGGGCGTCCCACACTACGCTTGCCGATACGCGGTCTCCACTCCAGGAATCGTCTGCTCCACCGGCCATCGGTCCTTCGACAAACATGGCCAGTCCACTGCTGTCCAGTTTGCTTACTCTGCAAGCTATGTCGGTGACTCCGGTTCTTTTCCGGATAATTTCACAGCACACACATCCTACTAATATTATAAACGTGAAAGTTTGTATGGATGGATGGATGTTTGTTACTCTTTCACGCAAAAACTACTGCATGGATTTGGATGAAATTTGGCACATAGATAGTTTATTACCAGGATTTTCACATAGGATACTTGTTATCCTGATATTCCCACGGGATCGAAACTTATGCGGGTGAAACCGCATGGCGCTGCTAGTACATACATAAACTCACCCGTTCTTCCCATGGGGCTAGGTAGAAACTACAGAACGCCATTTGCTACGATTTTTTACATACTCCTTTTGCTTAAATTAACCAGCAATACTCAGAAAAAAATGGATCCCACCAAAACACAGCATTCATAACCAAAGCACAATAACAGCTACCATAAAGCTAAATGCGATGAAAATATTCCTTTATAAATAACAGTAACAAATTCTTATTATGATATATAAGTCGTTTTATGCGAGAGCACTGGACTGGCATCAAATATGTCATACGTTGTATTCTCTAGCGCTACGGAAAACATTTTCACCAAGTGGGTGAATGAAATATACCATAGAAAGAAAGAAAAAAGAAGTATTTATTGCCACTCGTACAGCAAGATCACATTCAACCATCATTTGCCTGCAACTGCAAAAACTTCTAACGTACTATAAAACTCCATTTGAAACAAAAAATAGGTTTCATACCCATATCATCATCATCTGCCTTGCCTTTTCCCAACTATACTGGGGTCAGCTTCCAGTCTAACCAGATGCAGCTGATTACCAGTATTTTACATGGAGCGACTGCCTATCTGACCTCTACAACCCAGTTACAGGGTACCACGATACCCCTTGGTAAGACTGGTTGTCAGACTTTTGGGCTTCTGACTGCCCGTAATATAATGCTGCACAAATCCGACGATATGATAAAAAGAAGGTATACAAACACGTCATGAAGTTTTCCACCTTACATAATACAAGTACAATGGGAGGACTTTGGGAAAGATGATACAGCTAGAAAGGGGGTGACTACCGAGATGACGACTAAAAAAGAAGTATGGAGAAAAGACATGTTCCGGCAACTCCAAATAAAGTATGTAAGTAAGTAGGTTGTTTACTACCTACGCTGCGAAACAAGGACAAAGACAAAGCCAACGTTACCTTATTAGTTGATGTCAGTTTATTGTCTAAGGGTGCTTACATATGTAAAGCAGTGGGTTTTCCGGTACAGATCGCTGCAGGTTGATCTACGGAAAGAAACCGTCACAATGTTTCACCTGTTTCTTTATGTGTGAGCGCATAAGTTTAATACGGGGATATTCTACCCGCACCGATCCGTTACGGCTTTTATTACCGGCAACCCACGTCTTTATGTAAGCACCCTAAGGCGGGTCTTCATCATCATCAGTCCCCTACCCTTATACCAATTTATTAGGAGTCGGTGCAACAGCGTCTTTTTCTTCCATACTTCTCTTTTAGTCGTCATCTCGGTAGTCACACCTTTCCCACAGTCCATCCATTGTTTCCTTAATCTTCCCCTACTCTTATAGCCATCCATATTCATACTCAAAACTTAACTAAACCACATATCGAATATAAAAACATTGGAGCTCCCTACTTCCCCATTTCATCCATGGTCATAACTGTCTTAGAACCAAAGTAATTAATGTTCCTAGCCCTCAAATTAACGTTCCGATAACATAACATAATCCTAAATTACTTCCCAATATCGCCGATGGTCATCTTTCCTATAGTCCATCCATTGTTTCTTTTGCCTTCCCCTACTCTTACATTCACATTCATACTCAAAACTTGCCTCACGACGTTAAGCAGGCCAGAATCTAATAAAACAATGAATGTCTGTAAGGGCCTCAAGTGAACAGCTGCAGTGCGCGTTGGTAAATGTATATCAATAAATTCTTTCATAACACAAGTGGCAATAAATAGCGTAGGTAGTAGGTAACGGTGTTTTCAAGTTATCACAAATGTTCCGAGTTTCTATGACGCTGAAATATGAAAGGTATTCCCAAGTCTTTGCACATTTACTTTTCCAATTCGCAATATTAGAATACATTTTGAGTTTTATTCAAAGTTGGAAATATCCTTTATACGGGTTCAGTTCAGTAGAAGACTTTAAAAAGGGCATAGCTTTAACTTCGTCGATAACAGCTTTGAAAGCGGCACTGAACGTGTTCCATAACTGGTTTTAAAAGAAAGGCATGCAAACAATTCGGTCGCAACGCCATCCAAAACCAATCGACCAAAACTGCTCCCGGCTGGCCTTTGTCTAGCTCCAACTTCAATTCACTGCATGTCGACGATCTGAGTCGATAATTAAACATTTGTTCCATTTAAAAAACTCAATCCTGCATCTGCATGTGGACCCGAGTCACCGTCCTTTGAATTTTAAAGTGGGGTCACACAAAAATTCTGCTTCCAAGAGCATATTATAAGCGTAGAACAGAACAGTGGAATGAAAAACGGTCAATCAAAGTAAAGCGTCAGCGGCATTTCCTGTAATCCAAGCCTGTCTGCACTGGGATTTATCAGGGTCACGGTAGCGTAAAGGTAACGTTTACTTATTCCGCCCGTATAGCTCCTTAATTGTACGGATTAAATAATTGCTAAGCTGCACATGGGCGGACTCTAAAGTGTTTGCTAAGTACAAATTGTATGGACGTAACAAGGGATTAATTTTAATTGTGCTTTTTTTTGCAAAAATACTCTGGTTCTTTTATCCTTTATACGGCGAGTTTTTCTTTTTATTCTTTTCGAATATTCCACCACAATTAATGTTTTCCGCTTTAATACAATAGCTACGGCTTTAATACAATTTCTATAGAACTGAATCATACAACGGTGGAATACATTTATCAAAATTGAGCAGGAATTCTCTGAAACTCTCGCCGCACGGTATTGTGGGGCGGCTTGGGGGATTAGATTGATATCTGTTCATTCCTGTTTTGATTTATTTCGACCCCAAACCGAGCCACTCGACACCTGTAATCAACACGGCAATGAGAGCCTCGGTGTTACGATTTCACGGAGATTGGTTTATTTTAATTTTATATAGATGTTTACAATTTAACTTGTTTAACATAAGCGTCCCTCAAGGCTGTCTGAGTAACAGAATAAAAATCGATCACACTAAACTCAATCCCTTCAAACTTTCTTCAATCAGCGCTAAACGAAACTATCATCCAACAAAAACTGTTCCCAAACTTGTAATGACATACGAACGTTTTTAGTTAAACTTCGACCTTCGCCGGAAACCTTTCGGCTACAAATACCCTTGATAAGTGTAGTACATAATAATAGAAACGGGTTTGGACGTGTAATCGCAACAGCCGGGTATCCTTCGGGCGCTGTTGACGGACAATTTATATGGAACTACCCACCCTACCTGAATAAAGCGAAAAATTTATTTAATCGAACGTCAGTCCTTAATCGAATTGAGGATTAAATTATGGAAAGCTGTTTTGGGAGATCGTGTAGGGAATGTGTAAGCATTTTTCAGTTTACAAATAAATTAAAATTGTGTTGTTCCATCCACATCTGTGTTCTGTAAAACTATGCCTAGAATGAAATGAGTCTGTACAGTATGCTCCAACACGCGTCAAGCATCGACACCCTGCCTCTTCATTGGAATAACTTAAAAATTGGAGTAATTAAAAAAAAAAGGTATCCACCTTTTTTTTTAATTCCCGAGACATAAATTTTAATTTTGCTTAGCTTAAGTACCAATAAACAATACAAAATACATTATAACATAATAAATTATCCTGTTAATATTGATCTCAAACGATATCGCGATGTAGCAAATCATTAGGTTAATCGATCAACTGAGGTTTGCCGTGTCAATCTGATTCCGTATCCCGAAGGCTCTAGGTTCGTGACGCATGACAGAGTGGATGTGACCGGACGACGTCTAGGTAATTTCCCTTGACAATGGATTGAGGCTGTCCGGTGTAAATTATAGACGGATCAGGTCCCATGCTGGGCGCCAATAAGCCTCCATAATGATAATTTGCAATATTGCTACGTCAAATTTCCTCTGTAGTATTTGTTAACTAGAAATTATGTTGTAGTTATGTAAATATAGATCATCTCTGTATTTTGCTAATGTTTTATACAAACAAAAGTCCCACGCTGGGCGCCATTATTTAAATGTGTTGCGAATATAAATTACGCTGACTTGTTTCTAGTTAACGACTACGAAATACAACAAAACGTTAGCCGTTCCTAACTCATAACAAACACCACATGCTCATATGACAGCCATTAGAGGGTCGAGGCGTCATGTTGTCTTTATTACAGTCCCTCAAACAATCCATCATTGACACCTTCATATAAAGTTGTGCAAAGAAACAGATGACATACCCTCATTTCTTGGGAACCTCGTAACTTTCATTCGTATTTTCTCAACTTTAAGATTCCGTACATATTTATTAGACGCTAATGAAAATGGACTATGTAGGCTGCGACCATGAATACTTAAAAAGGTTAAGTAGGTATACAAGAAGGGTTTTTTTATGATAATAAGGTAGGCAGGCTCGTTGACGTGTGATCGATTGGCAGTCTATCTCTGAAGTGATTGGATGAGTCGCTGATAGAAAATTGGTTCTACGAAGTTTGTATTTAAAAAATGAGGGTATACAACGTGTTTTAAAAGATATTGGAAGGTTTTGGTGGGCTGCTTTGTGAATATTTTTCGTTCATAGCTTTTGAATCGGTTATTTTACACAATATTTACACCACCGTTTTACTCATCGTGTCCCCACAGACGTAAAAAGTTTCGTTATCAAATCCCGCTTTTATCACCCACAAGACGCAAAGACTACTATCTAGTTACAGATAAACGCAACTATGTATCGTAAACGTAGAGAAATCCTTCCTAAAGTGTACATGAAAACTCTTAAATATAGTCGTAAAAGTAAGCTCTAAAAGTGAATTCTACAGTTTATGTCCTATTAATCAAAAAGGGTAAACAAAACTTTGTAAATATTTAAATATAAATTGCAGTAAGTAGCTAAGTTAGGCTATAACAGTGAAATAAAAGTAAGCCATATAAAATAAATGTACTTCGTTCGGAGAACATCGCTAGCTCAGGATTTACTGAAATGAGGTTTCTTACTTTATACGGTACGAAAGGCAATTATTGGATCCTCGTGACTTCAAAGAGGTCTATTTTTAACGGTTTCTTTACATTAAAGGTTTCTTATATTTTCGAGTCTGCCCTTTAGGAACTTATAAGGAGTTGCCGATGTTTCAATTTCGATCAAAGTAAATATACGAGTACCTACTGCTAGATATGCTATTTTTATAAGAGGTTATTTTAAGTCTGTATGATGTCCAATTTTAATTGGTTTGTTTGAAGCGTTTTTCCTGACAATATCTTATCTTACCCTTCGTGCTTAATGTATTCTTGCTCGAAAGAAGTTATCGCCGACAAAAAGTTTAATTGCCAAGCAGCAAAGTCCGAGGGCAAGAGCAGTGGGACTCAGGGGACGAGAGGGAAAAATTATGCAAACTTTTAAATGGCCGTTCTAAACGGCCCCCTTGGGAATTTGTACTGATACACAAATTAGCTTGTTTCCAATGCAAGTCGGAAAACGAATGGGAATGTCTCAGCTTTTCGACAATATTGGCTTAAAACAGCAGTTGACATCAAACGAAAATGGAACGACGAATTTAATTTTAAATTCGAAAAGAGAATCCGAAGCGAGAACGTTACATTTTGAATCTGGAAACAGCTTTTGGACTTGGAATAGCCAACCGGTTTTTAAAAAGTAACATGTAAAAAATAGGGTAGTGCAGATAAAGTCTTTGCTAACAATAAACATTTTAATACAATACAAAGCAAAATAAGCAAGAAACATGGAACTTGGGTTTAATAAAAGAGATGCAGCTGGGACCGGCTAGCCGTAACGACTAGTTTGTGGCACAATTAACTCAGAGATAGGTGTTACGGGCAAACGGCCGCTGAGCCAAGAACAAACGGCCTTTGTACCGGAGTTACTATTATATAATAATTTTAGTTGTGCAATTGTTTTATGATTAAGTACATGATACCGTAGTAGAGTATTTCTGAATCTGGTAGTAACAAACATTGGGAGACAAATTGAAAATGGTTTTAATTTCTTGGAAGCTTGTTAAATTAATGTTTCGTTAGCAAAAATATCACATTACACATTTTAATGGTAATAAAAATACCGGATATTTGTGGGGTTTTATCATGTTCAGATATGGATACCCATCACGTCTGCGGAGTTTCGCTAGCTAATTTGATTTGACCCTGTATATTCATAGTTGATCGCTGACTGTTGACACCGGCGGCGAGAACTAGTTTATCGCAACGACAAGAGCTAAGAGAGTAGTCGCAGAGCGACGCTCGCTTGACGGGCAGACCACTCGCCTAGAGACACACGCTCGGAACACGCATACCGAGTAATCGCTCGTCGCCGTCGCGTACTCGCCGTTCGTTGCTCGCCAACTCTTTTTTACATAGTTGCTAGCTCTACTGGCTTCTCGTTAATCGCCCGCAGTGGAACAGGTGCCTTATTCCTATGATCGATGTTTTCAGACAATTCACGACAGCAAAGCACGACGATCTCTTCTCATATGGATTGAAAAGAGTTCAGAGCAATAATGCAATATTGCTCGAGTGTTGAATCAGACGTGTTGAAAACCACGTATTTCAATTACATGTAAAGGCTTTAGAAAGTGCTATTTTTATCCCGAGTATTTTCATCCTGAGTTAAAGGATTTAAAGTAGTATGAACTTATGGAGATGATCGCAATAATGGGAGCAGTTTATGAGCAGGTATAAATAAATTGAATGCGTCTGGACTTTTGGTTAGAATCGTAAATACCAGTAGATATTACATAAATCAATTGTGACAGTTTTTATTACGCTGTTGCCAACTTCTTAAAACTGAAGCATGATACTCTCACAAAATGAAAAGAAACATGGAGTTTACTCAGAATGAGCTAAGTCGGAATAGAAATGAATCAATAACTCCTCAGACTCAAATCCTACTAGTCCTACTATCCTACTTCCTACTAATATTATAAATGCGAAAGTTTGTGAGGATGGATGGACGAATTTTGATGAAACTTTACAATAATATAGCTTATAGGTTTTTTTACACATAGGTAAATTTTTATCCCGATATTCCCACGGGATCGGCACTTATGCGGGAGAAACCGCGGGGCGCTGCTAGTACTATTATGTTTCGACATATTAAAATATATACTGTCTGCAAAGCAGTAACGGTCTGAAAAAAGATTTCAGAAGAAAACTTTTCACCACCATTCAGAAAGTTAGATGCTTTCTACCTAAGAACCCATTGGCTGTTAATTTTGAAAGGATATTTAATAATAATTTATGTTGTGTTTCATTACTGCTAAGAGTAAAATAATTGGCCGTAGAACTTTATAAAAGCTTTCCCAAGTTTAATGAAGGGGGTTTTAATCTACCAGTAAATTTCGAATATCCGAACTTTTTCCGAAAAGGAAACTGTTTTTTACCAGAAACCGGCTGTGAATGCAAATTGACCAAAATTATTTGAATGGTCTATTAGCCTTCTGTGGTTAAGTTAGGGGGGGGAGCTTTTGAGTAATAAGTAATATATTTATCACTTGATATTAATCCACAAGAACAAAATGGCAGTTTAAATAAATAAATAAATAAATCCCTGGACATTTCACACAGCACCATTTGTCCCAAGCTAAGCAACCTAATGCTTGTGTTATGGTAACAAGATGGCTGATAAACTACTTATATACAATTTTTTTTTTTGTAAATACATACATATTATAGATAGAAAAACACCCAGACTCGGAACAAATACATGTAGGTCATACAAATATTTGTTCCGTGCGGGAATCGAACCCGCGACACGCAGCGCAGCAGTCAATCGCTTAACCACTGCGCCAACCGTGCCGTCAAAGTTGGATAACCTAAACCACCAAAAACGGTTTATTAGTCGATTTGCACGAATTTACTCGCCCGAAACGTCCGAATCGTCACTTTTATGCAATTAAGTTAAGAAAAAACGTACACGTTTTATAATATTTAACTCTTATCACTTCTGTGCGTTAATGTCCTTTTTTATATATTTTATTGCATAACATTCAAAATATTCCAATTGCTTAATACATATTTCTGAAGTTGTCGACTCGCCCATAAATAAATTAACTTCGTGCGAGTTGCCTATAAAAAAAAAAATATTATTTAAAAGTCCCCAAAAACTCTAGCCCTTCGTAGCTGTACGTAATAAAAATAACTATTAATATTAAAACGTGTATGCACGTGCACAATAAAAACAAAAATGAAATTTTGATAATCCCATCATGTGTTGCCTGTCGTAAATGAAAAGCCGTTTATAACGCTCAGTTAAATGATTAAAGCGTTGGCACACGACAAAGGGGTTTTAATTAAAACTAACTATGCGTCCAGGTATCTCTATGTCGCGATATTGTTATAAACTGGGGCGAAACTTTGGCGCGCATGAAAATGTCACGTTTGACATTTGACAGCTGCCATTTTGGTATTAGGTATAATGTTGCTGGTGAATAAAATGTTGAAAGTGACGAATATTTAATAATTCTTGTGGCTCATTTCAGTCCTTGATTCCAAGGATGCACTCCATTTTGAGGTAATTTTAGCGAACTAGGTTCTTTGTTATCAAATTTAATATGTTATAAACTTCAAGGAGTAGTCAATTTAAGTTATACGTTTCTCAACTAAACTTCTGTAGTTTGGAAAATACATTCTAGAATCATTGAAAATTCATGACGAAGTTCATCAACTTTTTAGTTTCATATTTAGGCATACAGAACTACATAGAGTGCTTAAGTACCAAGCTTAACAAAAGAGTAATATCACTTACTGCCACAGGATCGATTATCGATTTATCACCAAAAACACCAACGTTACCTGTAATAACAAAAAGCAATAAATTATTAAAGAAATAATAAAACCATAAAAATCTGATGTAATTTATGAGCCAGTAAAAGTTATATCCCTTTTAGTATTTGTTACGTCTGGCAACACTGCTTCTCGATTGTCAACCCACATGTAAGGGTTAACACCTTTAGGAAATTACGTTAAGGGGGATTCGGTAAGGTAACCCGCGAAGTTCAAATTTACTTACGTTTTTTGTAATTTACAGTCAGTCAGGTTGTATGTGTTAAAATATGATTCGCGACAGTAACAAATATGGAACCATATAAAAATCATTAGAATAAGCAATACAACTCTTTATGTTAGAATTGACCTCAAATTTCATAATTTCATTAAACAGTCGTTCAATAGGGAACGACTGTTTAATGAAACGTGAACTTAGAGAGTTGTATTGATGAGTTTTATGATTATAATTATATAAATAAATATTTGTTACCACCGCGAATTATATTTAGGGCCTATTATTCAATAGTCAAATAACTTTTATCTGAGGAATAATGACTGACTTTGGCAGCTTTAGTATAGAAAATATATCAAACTGTCATTTTTGTTCTTCTTGATAAAAGTTATCTGACTATTGAAAAATCAGCTCTTAGATCAACATACTACCTGAGAATTACCTGCAAATAGCAAAAAAAACGTAAGAACATTTGAATTTTGCGGGCTACCTAGCGTATCCCCCTTAAGTATTAAAAATAATGAAACTTTATGAGGGTCCTAAGCCCTAATAGCCTTTATAACTCGTCGTTAAAGTAAATTATGGGTTTTGTACTTATAGTGGATTTAGTGTCATAGTTAGTTCAGCTATCCAAGATAGTTTTGAACTCGGAGTTAACTTTCAAACGTCACTGGCCGGCTTTAATTTTTAAAAGAGGAAATTATATTCTTTTAGTGCTGGAAATTTTGAAGGAGGTTTGATGAATTTTGTTGTATTGTCTAATTCGGGTAATAAACAAATCCCGATTTTAATACTTCATTAAATTTCGTTTCCAATGAAACAACTAGGCAACAAAATGGCAAACAGCAAGGCAACTGCCCGATGGTTCATGTCGGGCCGTTGTATATATGCTAGTTGCACGGTAAACTCTTCTTGCGAGATGCAGGATTTTGCGCGACGTCAGTATGACGCGAAGTTCGCATGTGGCGTTGTAGATACCGGTACAGTCGATCTTTTTCTAATTATCATATTTACGGCCAGGTAATGTCATTAATACTGAATTTATTACAACTTTTATTTAATTTGTCTGTTGCGTGCTGGTAATTGGGATGTTCGCGTTAATTTCGCTCGTTAGTGGAACAAGGTCAGTTAGCTACGAATTTGTATGACACGACAGCCATTGCTTCCTACGCGATGAAAGAATGTCGACTTTTTATAATAATTAACTAGCGGCCCTTGCTTCGCACGGTATTACGACTTGACAGAACATAGAGAATTTATATTATAATTATGTAAGTTTAATATTAATTTATTATCCTATAAGCCTTTCGGAATAAACTCTCTAAATGATGGTGAAAACCGCATCAAAATCAACGGAATTTGATGCGATTTTCACCGTCGTCCTCGCGCTTAGAAGAACGTGGTCACACACAGACAGACACAAAAAGCGACTTTAATTTATAATATATAGGTATAGGTCAGTCATCATAAAAGGTATCTACGGAACAATTTTTTTATTCAGTTTTGTATAAATAAAATAAATACAGCGGTCAAGCTTTTAATTATTGAAACGATCCGATTCAGCACCGATCCGATGCCCACCTATGCGTTTCTTCCACTCTGCTATAAAGCACCCTAATCCCCTGATCGTGGCGGCCGGGCGATACACTCCCTACCGCATTGGTAGGATTCGACGACCAAGGAATACCGTTTCTATCCCCGACGACGCAACCACCCTCCTCCAGGAGAGCAGTAAGTACTCTCATATTACACGATTATTAACTTGAGTGTCAGAAAAACAAAAAAAACTTTATTATAATAACTAAGTATTTGAAGAAAAACCCTATCCGAATCACCACAACAAAATAATCCAATTTTCAATATTACCAACTGAATTTCATAAGATAATCAACCATTCTTAATTACTAAATAATTATATTACAATTAAAATTGGTTTACCTACATTAATAATTCAAACACGGTGAAAAATTAACATAGAGGGCAGTTTCTCTAATTAGATTTAGAATTCAGATTAATTGAGTTTGGAACGGTTGAGGACTTGAGGATCGTCTCCCGAGGTTGGTGATGTTAAGTTATTCATTTGCTTTGGAACTGAGTTAATCTGGTAACTGTAAGTGGGAATTTTGAGGTTTTGATTAGGCGTGGGGCTAGTAGAGATGTGACGGTTTAAGCGTTTGTTGTACAAACGTGACCTCAATAGTAGTAGTTCTTGTCCTTCAACGAGCACACAACATTAAGGCACACAGGCGCGACGCGACTCAGGTAGTTTCCATAGAAATTGTTCTACCAGATTTGCGTCGCCTGTCTGCGGGAGCCTTGGAGCTAGAGCCTATAGCCGTAATTTTAGGTTTCTAAGAAATAGGTGGATAACAGTACCTACATTTATTTAGTCCTCCAAAATCTATCAGCAGGCTTAAAAACTTGCTCTTTACAAGTATTTTAATTCTGCTGAATTTGGGGACGTAATGCTGTGTTTTTATTATGTATCCATCCGGGCTATGTAACTACAATAAACTGCCACATCAGTGGTAATAATTTGACATAGACAGCGTCTTTATGTCGTTGCTGAAAGGATGGTTTTCGTAATGCTAGTACAGCTGTACGCGTGTGTACGCACTAAATGCAACAGCGCAGCTTCACACTATCCACACTTAGATACATGTTCTACAAAACTAATAAGCAATTTCCAATTCCCCCTTTACCATATTCAAGCACTTGAAACGACGCAGTTAGTCAAACTTCGCCTTACATCGCTCCATTTACGTATAATAAGTCCGTCAAGCTAATGCAGCATTGGACGTTGAATTAAGACTACCTTCACAATAGCCATTTGAGTCAGTCGAACTAATTCCTGTAAGATTCAAATTGCAGTGGCCAGGTGTTATACTAAGTACTCTGAAACTTGTTCACGATAACGCATTGCAGGTAGATCTGTCCGTGTTGTAGAATGAATACTGGAAGAGCTACGCTAATTTGTAGTTTGTAGCCATTTATAGCCTTGATGTACCTAGCATTTGTTTTAACCATTGCGTTTGTTTGACATTTTGGATTGTTGTAGGTGAAAACTACTAGTTTATTAAGGTTCATAAATGGTCAACTTTTTTACCCGGTTAGACTGGAAGCCGACCGCAACACAGTTGGAAAAAGGTTAGGCAGATGATGATGGAACTTATTTATTTTAGTTTATAGCAAAAAATATTTTCGAAACATTCCTTCCACCTCATAGGGTTTTTCCGGCGGCGAGATGGGCACTTGGGCAGACGGCATTGTTGGCATCACGGGCAAAACCTGGATGAGGCTGGCACAGGAGCGTGGGTGGCACAAGACAAGAGAGGCGTAAGCCCAGCATTGGGTGAAGTCGGGCTGTGGATGATGATGATGATATAGGGTTTGCTACACTTCATAAAAAACAGACTTTTTTTTCTAATAAAACCAACTTCTGCCTTATTTTGACGATTTATTATATGTATCTTACTATATAAAAAATGTGTGGGGTCGGTCCCCCGCCAGGAAAAAAAAGTTCAAAATAAAAATCGAATACGGTGGCTGCAAAAATATCAAAATGACGAAAAATTTTAAAATTTTTGCAGCCGCCATCTTGTATTTTTATTTTGACCTCACTATCGGCTTCAGCATCCTTGAAAACTATGAAAACGACACCCATGACGAAAAAATTAAAAATTTTTGCTGCCGCCATCTTGGATTTTTATTTTGACCTCCTTTTTTTTATTTTGGCTTCAGCACCTACATATATAGTTTCTTTTCTATATTCACTTTTCACTACAATCAAACTCAATTTTTCACATATTCTCTTCCTTACAGCTAAAGACTCCACAAGGGAGTCAGTCGTTACTCTATTAACCTCCAAGTACCGCGCACTATCCTCAAAGGAGTTCTTATGCGGTGTTATAACAAATTAATGTAATCACTTTGCCGACATGCTGGCTAAATGCAGTGCCGCACTGCGTGGTACAATATTCATTCGTTACTCCAATGAGGAGGTGCTTGTAATATTTATGACTAGCGGTTGCTTGCAGTTTCATACGCATCTTAATTATGGAAAATGGTCATGAAGGTACCCGGGTTAAAAGTAATGTGTTAAACCAGGGTTTTTTCTCAGAGAACATCCTAATGGAAAAATCCATAACACCCAGGGCCCTATGCACAGCAGTCGCTTGCGACCACGAGACCACCGGGGCAATTACCAACCTTATATTTATACAATAGGTAAACTGGGACAGGTAGGTTACACAAGAATAAGGCTTTTCCTTTAAAAAATAAGGGTACTCAATTTTATAAAGCCCCAGTAATAAGGATTCCAAAAGAGAACCTAAATATAGCTTCTGAAATCCATTGAAATAAGGCTATGAATCGGCTCTCGTTCTCGAAAAACATGTTTTCACAAATGTGTCGGCACTTAGGACTTTTACTTTGAGGGAACGTCTCTGAGAGGAGGGTACGCATTACGTACTCGATACTTCAATGGGTCTCTTTCAACCCACGATTACCTCTAAAAATACCGTATTTTTAGCATAAGAAGGTTCTAATATTATATTGAGGACACAGCCTACTTAATAAAGTGTATTATGGATAACTACATATCTAAAAAGTAATAATAATACTATCATTCAATTTCTAGTTTAAATTATGTATGTCAGTTTTTTTTTCTATAAGGGGTAAAAATGATGCGGTAATAAAAACTGATTGAAAACCGTTTTGTTCCAAATAAACTCCAACTTGTCTATCGAACTGCTGAAATCTATTGATCGATCTAGATGAGCTCATCGATTTCAATATTCAAAAACAATAAAATAATAAAACTCAGCTGAGCCGCATTTAATGGCGGTATATCTTTGTACGGGGATTAGTTTTGGCGGCAATCCAGCGTCCCAGGTGCGTTCGTGTATGCAATCCGCCATGTTTGAATGTGGCGTGCGCGGGAATATATCTGGAATACGTAATTATAGTCCAATCTTTGTTACATTTGGGGCTCAAAACACGTTTCAGGTGTGTCTGTTTATTTGTTTAGTAAATCTAGCCTACAGGCCTTTTTAATTAACTGTCATTCAATGTTTTTCGAGCTCTACAAGGTAAGTTTTTAACCAGTGTGCAAACTCTAACCGTTGAAATTATTAGTTCTTCTTCTTCTTCTTCTTTTTTGAAAACGTTGCCCCACACTAGGAATGTATCGTGGGTGCGTTTACAAACATTTAAACTCACATACACAAATAGCCAGACCCGGAACAACTACTTATAGGTCATACAAATATTTGTTCCGTGCGGGAATCGAACCCGCGACACGCAGCGCAGCAGTCAATCGCTTAACCACTGCGTCAACCGTGCCGTCAAAGTAAAAAAAAAAAAAATAGCTCTGCCATACATTTTGACCGCGTAGGTTTTGCACTTTTCTACGTAACAATTGATTATTTTTTATGATAACCTACTAATAAAAAATATATTTTAGGGGTCCTAGAATCATGTGCTGAATTCATGGTTACAGTTTGTGCACTGGTAAGTTTTTTTCCTGTATAGCCATTTATTTAATAGATATTGAAATAAGAAATCAAAATATTTTATTTCACATAAACCTATATGGATACTTATGAAACGTCAGAAGCTATCACGGTTCCAATTGGTCGTTTCCTATGGAGAAGAGCCGGCAAGAAACTCCACGGTTAGTCTTTTAACAATAATTGGCTTTTACAATGTTTTCAAATTACAGTGTCAACAGGTATGGGAGGACAGTGTAGGCCTATCAACAAGTAACAGAAGGCCAAATTAATTTATAACGATCAAAATCTAGTCGCAGTGTCATCTCGGCGACCAACAAATGTCAAAATGTAGGGAAATTAGTCGTGTTTTTGAAAGATTGAAACTGAGATCAGACTGTGAACTTTCTTAAAATTATGAGAATTGCCCCTCTGGTACTTAACAAAGTAGAAAGTGGTAAGAATAGTATATGTAACTTTTTTTTTTTTTTTATAAAAAACGTTGCCCCACACTAGGAATTTCTCCTGTATCGTGGGTGCGTTTACAAACATTTAAACTCACATACACAAACAGCCAGACCCGGAACAACTACTTTTAGGTCATACAAATATTTGTTCCGTGCGGGAATCGAACCCGCGACACGCAGCGCAGCAGTCAATAGCTTAACCACTGCGCCAACCGTGCCGTCACTTTGGGTAAGCCTAAATACTGTGGGCCATTGTTACCATGTTACCATATTATGTGGGTATACCGGTATAAGATTGTGTTACCCTACACTATTGAATCATAGCCATTGAGCTGCTCGCTGCCAGTAAGCCGTCGAAGCGCCCGTCACTCTGTTGTATACCATCAGAGTAATTAGTAATCTGTCAAAGGTTCGACGTGGGATCGCGTCCGGCGTGGACCGTACCTAGTTTATGTTCTACATTCAAACAACCGAGTGTCGGTTAAATTCTGGACACCCAGAAATTCAATTCAAAATAATTCTAGTTTAACGCGATCATAATAGGAAATAGTAAGCCAATTTTCGCACAAAAGCGTCTATTTCGTACAATTTGAAAGCCACTTTATGGCTAAATACAGCGACCGACACGCATTATCAGCAAGTTAGAAATTCCGATATATTTCGTCGAAGCATTGCCCGTATTCACGCCGCTTAGCTCAATTTATGGTTCCCGACATTACATTTGCTAATGCTAGCCCCGAAATGCCTCAATGGATGTTCGGCCTAATTACATTGATGTTAAATGATTTAGAACATTCCAAATATTTCGGTCTGCAGTTCTGCACATTGATTTGGCCGTGGATGAGCAGTCTTAAATTAGAATTAATAGATCATAGTATTATTGTTGTTTTAATGTTAGGTTAGCAGCGAAGGAGTGCAATAATGGCCCACTAGAAACGTCCGCGAATTACCAGCTGAAAGTCTAGGTCCGAACACAGGCAGGCACTTTACTGTGTGTAAATTATTTCATCACCACTGCTCTCAAAACGGTGAAGGAAAACATTGTGAGGAAACCGGCAAATCCTAGAACTAAAAATTCGTAGATTTGGGTCATCCACCAACCCGCACCCGATTACGGCCCACTCCCTCTCACAGAGAGGAGGCCTGTGTCCCAGCAATATTATAGGCTGATTATTCAATGTTAGGTTTGTGGCAGCCACGTGTTTCGGAAATCATATTAAAAATAAAAACAGTCTCAAGTTATCCCAACATCCAATTAAGTGACATCACAGCATTATACATTCCATGAATACAACAGTGGACTTGCCTAACGAAAAAATAGCTAACAAGAAACATTAATAAACTCTGTGCAATAAAAGAGGATCCAGTCAAAAGAAATTGCTGTACGGAAAACGAGACCCGGGAGCATGAATAACAAAAGGAAGTCAGCAATGTTCCTACAAAGGGGTATTGATTCAGCAATGAATTATTAGTACCTTACTAGCTTTGGACATTTTTAAAATGTGTTACTGGGCAGGTTGCCAACCTTGCTAAGTAGTTCAAGTTGCCTGGGAAGGCTTTCTGCAGACTTGTCCCGACTCATTAATGCACCTCCTTAGAGAATTTATTAAGACCGACTTTAATTTTGTTGCCAGCTTAAAAATTTGTTGCTGTCAAAAGGAAGTTAGTCTGAAAGGCCATAAAATTAAAGTTTGTCTGAATTTTCAGTGTCGTTTAAAAGCTTTTTGAGGGTGCCATCCGTAAAAACAAAAAAAGGAACCTTTATAAGATTACTTTCTTTATTCGTTTGTCACAGAGGTTTTTATCGAAAGGGATATGAGTAAAGTTGGCGTTGTTTTGAAGTTGAGCGGCCAGTAATGAAACTTGGATATTATGAAAGAACAGAATAAAGCGATCAAATATATTTTTCTAAACCATATCGGAACGGAGATATTTAGTTTTGTATTGCTCATTAAAATCAAAGAAGTTATTATATTCTACTGCACTCTTTTAGGTTTCTGCCGTATTTTTTTAAGAATTCCTAATAAAATAAATCAAATACAATGACGTAGATGAATGGACGTGTTGCGTTTGGGATTTCCTTGGACTTTGTGATTGTTTGTGCATTGTGACTGACCCAGCATAGCTCTTTGGACTCTGATATTTTTACGATTTGGATGTATAACGCCATGGATGCAATTAACAGTGCATTTTTTATCTGTTGCCGACGAAGTCTAAATAGTGTTGGCGGGACTCGTCGTAGATCATATAATTTGACAGCCGAGTTCGTGCAAAACAATCCGTCTTTAACGACGTATTTGGTGGAAATTGCGAATGTTGTGCAGGTAAGTTTTGTGAAACATTGAGCGAGCGACATACGAAAATGCGTGAACTCACTAGCACTATAACATCTATGTGAATTGTGAGTTGAAAATAATACATGATTCCTCTTTTTAGTTTAGTGAGGAGGACAAAATCTGTAGACCAACCTTTAATAATATCAACCTTCTGAAAACATAACTAAGATTTCTTTACGCTGGACAGTAATTGAAATATTCATATTGAAGATATTTTTAAAATCTTCAACTGCAAATATCTCAGCTTCGCTATCACTCAGGACAAAAATAATTGAACATATATGTGTACTTAACACAGCACAACAAAGTAAAATGAAAATTACTGGTGACAGCTAAAAAAAAATGACGCCACTAGTCCATACAAAGTTACTCAAACCCCTTTATGCAATGTAGGCACGAATTTTGGCATAATTAGGTCTTAATGAACACAGATCGCCATGCAAATACCATAATTTTTATTTTTAGATGAAAAATGGAAGAAAAAGACATGTTGTGCCGACTCCAAATCAATTGAGATAAGGGCAGGAGAATGGTGAATGATGGTGAATCTTCACCTTTGCTTTGCACGCCTAAAACAAGGTCTATCAGAAGTTATTTACTCCATGTAAGTGTGCCTAACTCGGGCCATTCTGTATGGCATCCATTACGTGGGTCAATATCGCTAGTTAACTAACAACCATCAATAATCTGAAGGCCAATTCCCGTAATTAAAAACGTTCAAAATCTAGTCGCAATCTCGTCTCAGCGAAAATCAATGTCAAAAAGTTGTCAAAAATGAAATGGAAATTAGAGGTATTCTTGACAGATTGAGACTGAGATTAGACTGTGAATGTTCTTAAAATTACGAGACTTGCCCCTCTGGTGTGCAATGAAATAATGTGAAGTAGAAAACACCGCTTTCTCGGAAAAAAAGTTTTCACAAAAAGGTGATAACGACGATAAGGCTGGGCAAATAGGTCACTGATTTAAATAATTGATTAATATATTTCCAGTGACCCAGACTGCCAACATACAGAAACATAAAGAATAACATTCATTCATTGCATTCAGCCTTTGGCAAAATGCCTAAGTCGTTGTCCAAATTGGCAACGACCACGCTTCGCGACTCAATCGCTCAATTCATGCGAACTAGGACAAAAATTGATGAACTCAATCAGGACACAAATTAAATGGACTGTAAACTTTTCAATTTATCAGGCTGCTCAAGTGGTTTTGTGTTAAAATTTCCATAAATTTCGGAGTTGATCAACGAGGCTGTATTGACAGTCCTCCCTGTTCATTAAAATGAACGCTGTAAGTGGACGAAGAGTGGAAGGAAAATTCCAATTTGCCCTTTGATTGTAGTGTGTATTTTGGATTAAGTGAAGTTTCGACTAAAGTGACAAGTGTATTTTCCAATTAACCGTCCAAGTTTATGCGATAAAATATTCGAAAAATTCTCCATCAACGTTGAAGCGATAAAATATTGGAAAAATTCTCCGTCAAAGTTGAAGCGATATGATATCCGAAAAATACGTCTTCCATCAAAATATTATTCTATTTTCCATCTCATACGATAACAAGAAACGCCACTCACAAGTTGGGAGAAACAATGGTTGAAAAACATAGTCAAAACAAAACGGTGCAAATATTTTCGCGCAAAATAAACTGGATTACTATTCAATTTGACGTCAACAGGGGTCCATTATCGGATAAAAGAGCCCCCTGAATTTGGTGGGCGGATATTTATATCCGAAATTTTCCTAATTTTCTTCGATTAAGTTGGTAGGTTGTCTTTATCAGTGTTATCTTTCCTTACAGTCGGATTCCGGTGAAAATATTAGCGGGATAAATGGTTATTAGATATTCCATTATGTTAAGTACTTATGACAGCATTTTTCATGGTAGACGAGGAAGAAAAATGTGTATGGAAAAGGTCATTCCGCTCGATTAGGCAAAATCAGCTCAGAGGATCTTCGCGAATCTTTGAGAAATTCGAATGTTTAAAAACAGTCAGGTAAAACACCAACATTTCATATCTAGTGATTTAAAACTCGCTCACATAAAAACACATGTGCTACACGGCATTTTTTGTGTTCCATATTTTTTTAATAACTAGATTTGTTATTGGCAAACTAGAAAAGCTTTTTGGTAAATTGGCCTTTATGAGTTGGCACGAAAACATTACGAGAACTATATTCACTAAATGAATTAACAAAGTATACATATTTATTTAGTTTACTTTCTATATTTTCACATCATTGTTCTCCTGTCCTTATCTTATTCTCTACTAGTCGTAATGTAAATCTCATCGTTTCTTTGGTCTTCCCCTGCACATTTACACACATACTCAAAACTTTCTCCGCAACATTTTTTTTTGTTACATTTTTACATGACAAAAATCCAACCCCAGTAATATGGATTTTAAGAAAACATTAAATGGTAGATAATATTAAGACAATATCAAGTTACTGAAATCAGGAAAAATCTTCAAATACCTATCTTTTTTTCAGTGTAAATATTAGTATGTAATTTATACTCCAAAAAAAGTTTTTATACTCTTTTTCCCTGTTCTCGCTACTCCATTCTCAGTGGTTTTAAAGGTATATTTTTTATAAAAAATGTTCCTCTCGCGGCAGAATCCACTTTACGATGATGGTCACAGTTTCCGAGACGATAAAACTTTTGGAATTGGTTAGCAAGTCGAAAAAGACGAATAATGATCGGTTTCGCGAATCCTGAGTTCGATCGTTGAGGAGTTAAGTGCATTAACGGCGCTTCGTGTCTCCGTACAGAGTTGTAGTCAGTTATTTTCAGAATCTCATAGTATAATCAGCTTATAGTGTTCTCACTTTTTTCGAGAGGGAGTGGGCTATAATCTACTACGCGGGCCCAGTGCGGGTTGGTAACGACAAGACTTCGATTTTTTTTTTTTGTTCTATGATAGGTATGCTGATTTCCTCACGATATTTTGTAGTGTTTGATGTATTTTGTTGTTATATGTTCTTGTGGTAAATAAATAAATAATTATTATGCCTGAAAAAGAAGATGTACGTCTCTTTTTCAGGAATAATAATAGCCCAATATTGTTATTGCCAGTATATCTAAACGTTACTTTCGCGTCAGTATAAATAAGCTCATATTTTACGAAACTCGCACATTTTTTATATATTTTGTTTGAATTTTAAAACAGCCGCGCTGCGTATTTTGTTAAATAATATCAAAGGGAAGGGTGGGCAATAGGCTTGCCACGAATTACGGGCTTAGATTCAATTATTTACTGTGATGTGGATTCATTCAGCGTTGGAATTATCTAAATTATTCTGCGGAAACTCACTAATTGACGGTAAATGTACATACATCTGCGTGTGGTGTACTATACTTAGGTAGACAAGAGTAAGTATTATGGTGTATAAGGTGAAGTTGTGCTTTTTATTTTCCCCAAAAAGTGATCAAGAAACAGGTATAAATATGGATTCTAACGATATATATTATGTGTGTTTTTCTCAACACAAAAAAACACACATAATATATTCTAAGTTAAGTTAAGCAGAGGTGTATCTGGCGAAATGTAGGGGATATATATACATTTCGCCAATTATGTATTATTCCCCGCGAAATCTTACCACGTGCAAACCATGTCAATATCGTATCTTGTTAATGGCAAGGAATCGAAATGTCAATCGTACGGACAACATGTATTTAGACAGTTCAAACCACGCCATTGTGTAATAGAAAATACGTTATTAGCAGAAGGCCAATTCTCGTAATTTAACTCGTTCAAAATCTAGTCGCAGTCTCATCTCGGCGACAAACAAATGGCAAAAGTTTGTCACTAATGTAGGGTATTTGACAGATTGAGACTGAGATCAGACTGTGACGTTCTTAAAATTACGAGAATTGCCCCTCTGATGTCGTGATTAGGTAAAGAATTGACGTGGCGTAATCGAAGTCAAGAGCAGGGCCATTCAGCAATTCTTTTTTCTTTTTTAAGCCATGAAAATGTAACGCAAAGTAGCGAGTCTACTTTGCGTTACATTTTCATGGGTTAAAATTTACGTGTTCCCATAAAAATCGCAGTCATCAGTACACGTCACTTACACGTGTAAGACATGACAGGAGTCGTAAATGACGCTCGTAAAGCAAACGAGGGTATAAAACCTGCCAATAAGCTGGAGCAGGCGCTTATTTGACTTGACAGACATAATTAGGTACGAAAAATTGTAATTTGAAGACCGCGGCGGAGCTTGAGAAAATTCTGGTCACTCGGGTATGCATTACCTAGTTTTTTGGTGTCTCGGGTCGAGGTTTGTAAACTTAACTTAGCACGTGCTGTTGTTGGTTTAGTTATTTTCCCGTTTGTAGTTAGTAGTTTGACAGTGACAGGAGTGATGTTGAGCCAAAGGACTTGCCAAATGTCGCCGTCAGACTTGACTTTGATCAAAGTCAAGTCTGACTGACTGGGTTGCACGGGTCGATCGATCAGGTTAAGCTACGCTTGGCGCGTGGTCCGTGGATGGGTGACTATCTTTACATACCAAGACCCCTCCGTTAACGGAAACCACGTTAGGGTGTTAGTCCCGGCTGTCATTCGTGGATCTTTGACAGTCGTTACGGGTAGTCAGAAGCCGGAAAATCTGACCACCAGTCTTACCAATGGGTATTGTATTACCCAGTAACTGGGTTGTAGAGGTCAGATAGGCAGTCGCTCCATATAAAATACTGGTATTCAGCTGCATCCGGTTAGACTGGAAGCCGGCCCCAACATAATCGGGAAAACCTGCGAACCTGGGCTTGTACATCGAACAGTATGTATAGTATACCTGTATATTGTAAGATTCCTTTGTTCCCACTAGTACCATCGAACTGTACCACCGGTGGCAGTACTACAAGAAGGAAATAGTTAGATACAAGGTCCCAAAATCGTATTAATAATTTTAATTATAGGAAGCGATAATTATAAGCGAGTTTGTAATTTGATCGTGTATACGCTTGGGGAAGATTGGAAAATAATTATGAAGATAATGAAGTTTGGGGAGGGTTTTCGATTTACCGAATTCACGCTTCCTATGCAGGTAAGCTTGGTTATAGAATGTATGTTTGGTTAACACAGGTTTTGGATATTTTTCGATAGTGCCAAGATATTGTTTTTCATCGTCGTCATCCTCACCCTATAGCAGTCCACTGCTGGACATAGGCCTCTCCAATTACACGCCATTCAACTCGATTTTCGGCAACTCTTATCCAGCTAGTACCAGGCATCCTGCAAAGATCGCTCGCCTAGCCTGAGGGGTGCCACCTTACGTTTAACGATTCACGGCCTCCACTCAAGAACACGTCTTCCCCAACGGTCATCGGTAACATTTTTTTAACGTCCTAAAACACCTAAAATATAGCGCGTTAAGCATATTTTAGTGCCTGCGCAAAATTGGAACTACTCGTAACACCGCCACCTTGGTTTTTTGAATACATTTCTAGTGACACAATTTTTTTTTTTTTTTTTTTGATTTGAGAATATCTTTGAATCCAAAATATCCGTTTAGCAGTGTATCTATTGTTGACGTTATAAAAAAAATCATAATAAGCGACTAATATAAAAATCATAATCGAAACCAAATGCGTCGAGTCAAAATAAAACTTTTTATTCAATAAGATTGATGTGATCACCTGTCAAAACGCCCGGCACAAAGTGGCGGCCTCGTTGAAATTGAAAACAATAGCTATCTATTCATCCAGCACGAATCCTACGCAATTTCCAGTCCAGTTGAAACAAAAACCTTTTGCTTTGTGACTTTTATCGATGTTAATTAAAGCTTACTGAATCGAGACTCAATGTATGAAGAGTTAATTGTGTTTTATTAATAAATTGAGTATTATTATCTATTATTTATTGTGTTGCTGCAAGCGTTACCTTCATGATTGCGTCGACAATAATCTATATCTATACTAATAATAAAGCTGCAGAGTTTGTTTGTTTGACCGCACTAATCTCTGGAACTGCAAGTCGGATTTACAAATTATTTTTGCATTTGATAGCCCAATTCTTCAGGAAGGCTTTAGGCTATTTAACATCACGCTACGACTGTTAGGAGCCGAGCAAACAGAAAAGAACGCTAAGCGAAAACGGAGTGATAGCGCAGGCAAGCGATGGAGTGGGTCGGGGGAACAAGAAATTTCATGCGGACGAAGTCGCGGGCATAAGAAGCTAGTTAAATGAATTGCTGCGCAAGCATTAGCTTCATGATTGGTTCAGCAATAATGTAATATAATAATGTCTGCTTTTATTGTTTCGTTTATTATTTGTTGAGGTATCCCAGGGGGAAGGAGGATGGAGGGTGAACAGAAACCGACTGGTTATCATTTGGAGCACGTTGTGGACGTTGATTGAGTGGCCAGGTTTGCCTGTAAGTTGATGGGAAGATGGGGTTATTGTTAGAGCAAGCTTTTATCACTATTTTTGTCTGCAATCTTTTTTCAATGATTTTATCATAATATACTTAAAGTTGTCAAAAAATAAAAGGTCCGTTTTGACATTTGAGAATGCGTTCTTGAGACCTGTCAGTTCTCTTCTTATTTATTAACTATATTATTAACTACTACAACTGTCAATGTCAAAACGAGCCTTTTATTTTTTGACAAATTTAATCATATTTTTTTAAAACTAGATTAGGTCGTTTCCTATCCGAATACTTTGAGTAGAAAGGCCGAAACAAACTCAGACGTCACAGTCTCTTTTAAAGTCCAGACATAATCTTGGTCAGATCTGGTGACGGCCATGTAGATTGGTGTCTGAAATGGTTTTTTGAGGAAAGAACCACACAGATTGAGTGGACCTCTCCAGCCAGTGCACGCAATTGTCAGTTACCGTGCATCTCAACTATGTTATGAGCAGAATTAACCGCAAAATTATAAAGCTAAACATTTAGGGCCGGCGCCCTCTGGCGGCACGGCACTGCAAGGGATTTTTATGCGACGAAAAGAAATATAACTTAAATGTATGACAATAAAATTGAAATTTCAATGATGATGCCAAAGGACGTCGCGGCATGCCTAAGGATACCGCGCCGATGAAATTTCAATTTTATTTTCATACTTTTAAGTTATATTTTCTATTCTCCTTTCTAGGCCCTTAGACAGACAATGATTTTAAGACATTGGCTATGCTTTGATTAACATACGTACATAGATTATGTACTAATCAAATAATCATACATGCATGTACATGTACACAGAATACATAAACGCATAATATTTTACGATGACAAATTATCTGCAATGATCATTAACAAGCTTGGTTAGCTGTTAATTTTCATACATGTCCGTTTAATTAATTTATTGTTTGCAACTGAATTGATTTGATACGCACGTTAAATGTGTAACATATTACATTAACGTGGCTGCCTTGCAGGTATCTATTACGACGAGATGGGGCTCGTGGCTAAGTGGTAACAGTCACACGGGTCGATCGTAGGTTAAGCTACGCTTGCCGCGGTCGGTTCCTGGATGGGTGACCATCCATTACATATCGAGATCTCTCTGTGCCTCGGAAAGCACGCTAAGCCGTTCGTCCCGGCTGTCATCCGTCAGAAACTCAAGAGGCTGACAACCAGTCTTACCAAGAGGTCTCGTGTTAGTCAGTAACTGGGTTGTGGAGGTCAGATAGGCAGTCGGTCCATGTAAAATACGGGTGGTCAGCTGCATCCGATTAGACTGGAAGCCGACGCCAAAATAGTAGAGAAAAGGCTAAGTAGATTTTGAGTGTAGGTATCTTTTTAATAGATATGTAAAAACTGTCTCATTCACACTTGTTTGAGGTCGCGCTGTCACTAATGTCATCTGTCAGTCACCACAAATGGCGGGAAAAGACTGAAGGAGCGGTGGCCCTGCACGAGAGGCTTGGTGTGTTAGTAAGCCAGTGTAGTGATCTATGTTCTATGTTATGGGTTTGGTTTCCGCACTTAGTCTTTTAAGTTGTGCGTGGGCCATGGCGGCTGTCGGTGGTTATTACAACCAGCCCACCTCCCTCCAGAAGTTGATTAAGTCTCCTGGCCTGTTGAGAACATCTGTGTAAGATCTGGGTGTCCCGAGGGTTTCTGACCTAATCTGGGTGACGCCTGTGCACTGAAGTAGTGTTGTGATATGATCATAACCAACTTAAATACTATCGAGTGGATTCTACAGTGGCAATATAAATAAGGTTCGATTGTTAAAATAAATAAAAGCAAAGAGCCATATATTTTTAAGTAAGTATATATGCCATAATAATTAATAGATTTTTATTATTAAAAAATAATAACGCCAGCTTATTATTGTCAGACTTTATAAGACTTATACATACAGACCAGTACCCTAATAGCGTATAAACACACTATCAATCACAATCCGAATCATTTTGAAGGATGTTGTAAATCCATTGCTTCGTATGTTCCAAAAATGTGTCTGCTCAACAACGTAAATAACGCAATGAATGTTGTTAAACTGTCCAAATGAAACCCATTGCTACTAATAGTGTGGTACGCAATTACTCCACTGGTTTCCTCGCGATGTTTTCCTTCATCGATGTCAGTAAAGTACAGACGCCAGCACATCAAGCTACTACAATCTGTCAAATTTCTTTAATATATTTTGAACTTTATTGGTAAAGCATTAAGGTTCAAGGTTTATTGGGAAAATTTGACAGTTTCGGGTAGCTTGACCTGCTGGCGTCTGTACAAGAAAAATCTTGTATTTAAAAAGCAAACATTACAATCTAATGACTACCTACCCCCCGACACCCTAAACCAGGGCTACCATTTTGCTAAAAGTCGAAATTTTACAGCTCCACCACCAATTTATAGAGTCACCTTTAGTGCTCAGTCAATAGGGTGCACAATAAATCGTTCACTTATGACCTTCCTGTTTGTTTGGGGTTAAAAAGGGTGGCGAGGTTTTAGAAGATTTATTAAGTTAAATGCTACCGGAGCTCCCTCAGTAATTGCTGCGAACTTCCGCGCTGATAAAACGTGATTTTTTGGCAGCCCTTTAAGCTGCAGGGTAAAGTGTCCGTTCTCACAGACCAGCTCGGAGAGGAGAGTACATTTTTATCACCATTTAAAAAAAGAGTTTTGGTTCATTGAAGGTTGATTTTTTCATGTCACTGCGCGTTAGGTCGGTTTTAAAAACGAAGTGACATGAAAAAATCAACCTTATTTCAAAGGCCCAAAACTGTTTTTTAAACGCGATAAATATGATACTCTCCTCTCCGAGCCGGTCTGTGTGAACGGACACTAAGATGGCATTTGTGGATATTTTGTCGGGGTGTTTTGAAATTCGAAGAGAGAAAATAATTGCAATGTCTCGTTGGAATTATTTTGCGGAAATAAATTTTATTTTATTTATTTTTAGCCGTTAATGTCCCACTGCTGGTCAAAGGCCCTACTCTTCCCTACTCTCTTTCCACCTCTCGCTGGCCAGAGCTGCCAAGGACCAATCTTTATCAAAAGAGTTCAGCTCATCCCGCCATCTCCGTCTGGGTCTGCCGCGATGACGTTTGCCATTAAGTTAAATACAGTTTATTCTCGTAATTTTAATATTACGAGATTTGTCCCTCTGTTATCCTATTCGTCTTAGGGCCGATTTTTCCAACGCCAGATAATTTTATCGGAGGAATCATTTTGAATATTTGACAGTTAACTGTCAGTCGTCAATTTTATTCCACGAATAAAAATTATCCGTCGATTGAACAATCAGCCCTTATAAACTATATTTCGTGGACGTTCAGTCTGATCTCAGTCTCAATCTGTTAAAAATACCTCTAATTACCTTACATTTTTGACAAGTATTTGACATTGATTGTCGCTGAGATTAGTGCGACTATATTTTGAACGTTTTTAATTACGGGAATTGGCTCACTGTTCTACATTTCATTTTTTACCACTAAAAGCAAAGACAAGTAATTGATGTTACGTCGGATACTGACACGCGGATTACAATAATTAAATCAAATAAATATTTTATTTTTATATATGTTACTTCACCTATAATTTTTATTTTATTTTATTTATTTCTGTATCTGTCCGTGACTTCACAGCAGGGCCTATTAAAATACCAGCGCTGCGACACTTATTTTTAAATGTCCCGGCATCATGCTAATATCCCTTCGGGGAAACAAGCAGTGATTTTATGTTTGTATTTGTATTAATTGCAATGTCTCATTGAAATTATTTTGCGGAAATACAGTTTAAGAGGAATACAGTTTAATTTAGTTTTTTTGAGTTTTACATTTCTTTATAGCATTGTGTTTGGGGTAATATCAACATCAATAAACAAAGTGCTCAGCAGGCTTCTATAAAAAGGTATTTCTGTGAAAAACAAGGTTTCAGAAGACTTCTATAAAAAGGAATTTCTAGCTAAAACAATTAGCTTTAAGCTTTGTTCCCTCTACCATTAACATTCATTATATTATCAGTTTCTGCATGATAATAATATTTTTTTGAGTAACTTTTTTAATAAACTTGCATAAAGGAAACATTCTGCACAATCTAAAATAACTGTATTCGCTGTGTATTTGATCACGGTACAGTGCACAGTGAGCTAGAGGAAATGAACCCATTTATTCAACTGTTATTTGTACAATATTTTGCGGAAAAGTTTCAGTTAAATCTCTTTTTTTTTTGTAAAATATTATTTTCTTCTTATAATAGTCTACTTCACTATATTTCTTTTAATAACCCTGACCATTTCTACCAATGAAACTGAGCGCGACCAACACGACTAAACCGCATTCAAGAGCTGTCAGTGTCATCATTGTTGTCAAATATTGACACTGACAGCTCTTGCTAGTGAAATTCGTCCTTAGTTATTTTCTACCAAACTATCTCCTTAAAAGAACTAAACACACACAATAATTCATGTGATCATATCCCTAAGCAGAAGCTTGGGGACAACACAATTACCAGAAAGGATAAACAAACAAAGAAAGAACATTACACAAGGACGATAAATAAAACTGATAAGATGATAACATACTCGTACAAGAGGAAAATATTCACATAGATAAGGTCACTCATAGATAGACAAGGAAAGATGCCACAGTAAAATGGAATTGGACTGTTGTGTTGGACACATCCGCCGCATGTTAGAAGATGAACATCAATAACAAAACGCACGACCAGCACCTCAATTGTGTAACTTACTTTCAATCACAACCTAAGGGATTTTGAAAGCTTGGGCGGAGCACCGCCGTGTCCTCGTAGAGGCGATCGGCAGCGGCGGCGGCCTCTCGCGCCCGGCCCTGGTGCAAGCCATGGTCCGGAGCGCGAGGGAGTGGGAGGCAGTCGCCTCCTTCTGCGAAGCAGTCATGCTAGCGAAGGAGGTGGCGGGACGGATGAGAGAGAGAGCCTCCCGTCCAAGCCGCCGCGGGAGACGCCCCGGGCGTCGGGAGTCGAGAGACGACTACCGGCCACCGTAGGCGCGGGCCTGCGGGCGGAGAGCAATGGGTAGCTCACCGCCCGATCAGGACCAGGCCCGTGCCGGACGGCGCGTAAGTGTTCCACGCGCGCCTCAAAGAGATGTCAGCATCAGCAACGAGGGGCCCCTCAGGGTCGAAGCCTGCCGGGGCAGCGGGATTGTCCGAAAGGGTTACCGCTGCCCCGGAACATAAAGGGCGAAGGAAGGAACATGGGTGGGTTTTAGTCAGTAAGAGTCTGACACTCCCTTCCGCTCCACCCAGAGCGGGAGGGGTCATTTGATGATTTCCCATCCCAAAAAAAAAAAAAAGGGATTTTGAAAGAAATTAATATCCATTACTTCATAGGTTTGAAAAATTCATCTACTCGACGTTGTAAATAACGCAATGAATATCGTAGAACTGTCAAAACGTAATGCCAATGCGTTTTACAAGTGCGTTACGTAATTACACCGCCATGTTAAGGGACCTATCCCCTTAACATGACAAGCGATATCGCGGAATCTTGAGTGAGCTGGACTCCTTCGATAATGACTGGTTCCTAGTCCCAACTAGCCTTAGATAGAGGGAAGGAGAGTATCCCGGGTCTAGCTAGGCCCTACATAACATAAAACATAATCCGCCTATAATGTTCTCAATGCTGGGATACAGGCCTTCTCGCGGGCCCAGTGCGGGTTGGCAGATGTCACATGTCTTCGAATTTTTGGTTCTAAAACATTTTCCATTCACATTCACATTTGGTTCTAGAAAGTTTTCCTACACCGTTTTTAGCTAGGCCCTGCATCGGGATAATACAGGCCACTAATAAAATGCCATAAAGGAAAATTCGCAATATACATTCTGTATATAAACGAAAGCCGACATAGAAATACAAATGGCGCAACCGATTCAACTGTATTGGATCGATATAGGTTCAATATCTAGAGATCTATTCGATCCACTGATATTGGACATTGTATATCGCTGCCTCGGGAAATTGAATGCAATTTTAAAGCCAATATCATGAACGTTGCATAGATGGGCAGAAGTGCCGATGTAGTGTGCAATATCGACGCTCAATCCATAGGATCGTTGGAAAAGATGAACATTTCTGGAAAATTTTGATTTGAGAAGGTTTTCATAGTTGTAAACATTGCTGTGGTGGAAAAGTCGGGTAGGTAGGTAGCTAAGTTTTTCAAACCTTCTTCTACGAGTATCCTACTATCTTGCTGTGCCCGATAGGGTCCACAATGAACACGTGTATATAATTTTAAATTACCACACATTGTGTAATGCAAATAAAGTAAGTAAGTAAGTTTCCAATTGATGTTGTGTCCACTTAAAACATATCAGCTTTATGACAATGTAAATTAAGTTGATTGCAGAATTACTACAATATCTACTGCTGTACAAGTCATAAATATGTTTGAAGTTGTAGAGCAAACTGAACTTTATGTGTAGGGAATTGAAGTTGTTTTCCAAAAACACATATTTGTTTACATGATTGGAAACTAAATTGCGAACAAGAGTATAAATCAATCTACAATTCTAAATGAATCATATAATGGACTTTTTAGTTTCTTGGCTTTTTACGAAACAATAACGAGTAGGTAGCTACGTAAACATTAAAGTTATTCAAGAGTTTTTTCAGGAAACGGACGGTCGCTTGCCCTATAAAGCAAGATGCATTGCAGTTTGGCGGTATTTGTTTCAGGACTAGTCGCTGAATATTAGTTTGACGCACTGTAGGTACTTATTTAATTTTCCGGTTTTAAAATTTTTCAAGCAATAGAATAGTATTTTGACATTATGATTTATATTTTCGACATTTTGATTTATATTTTAGATTTAACTATTAATATTTTGACATTACAAATAATGCATTTTTGATAAATCCTAACCAGTCTGCATGTACATAGCTTTTAATATTTCTACACCAGCAATGGTACTATGTGTGAAACAATGTTTAATATAAGACCTCAATGTACGGACGCCAGCACATCAAGTTACTACAATCTGTCAAATTTCTTTAATAAATTTTCAACTTTATCGCTAAAGCATTAAGGTTCAAGGTTGATTGGGAAAATTTGACAGTTTCGGGTAGCGACCTGCTGGCGTCTGTACCATAATACTGAGAAATAAGTAAATAAAATACAATACAATTATAAAACTTTTTTTATTTCTCTTAGGACTGATTGTTCCAACGCCAGATAATTTTATCCGAGGAATAATTTTGAATTTTTGACAATTCTTCCATACAAAATCTGTCAGAAGTCAAATTTATTCTACGAATAAAAATTATCTGTCGATTGAAAAATCAGCCCTTAGTGTCGAATACAAGACTTTTGGTTGCTTAGCTGTGCGAAGAATGTGCGTCTTACTTGTGCAGAATAAACAATTTCACTTTTTTTTTTCATTTACTCTTAAAAGCGAGCGATATAGGATATGTTACATTTTCGACCATTCACGACATTCATGTGAGATGTAGATATGACTGGTCATAATGGATTTTGCTAAATATTTTTCGTGAGTTGGAGAGGCGATTTTATCTCGCTGGTTGGATGAAGTGAACTTTCTGGCTCTGTGTCACACAGGGGCGTACTGCGGCTGGATTTGATTAAAGACAACAAAGACACGAGTGCATTGTAAATTAACTCCACAGCTTTATCAAATTGTGCCACGCATGACTATAATTTATTTGAACAATTATACTGTATCGTTTGTCTTGTCATTGTATTTTAGTTTGTAGACTTCTGTTGTAACGACAGACGTGTGTAATCTGTCGTGTCATGTAATGCAAACAGCGAGGATGGCAATGCGAATCCTGTATATGTTCGACTGCGGGAGGCCTGTGCCAAAAAACAACAGTCGATGGCTCAGCGCGGGCGCCAGCCAAGAGTTACATGATAACAGTTCAACTGTCACTAATGAGACAAAATTACTTTTCCTATTGTTACCGAACTTAATAATAACAAAGGGGCTTGTGGCTAAGTAATAACAGCCGCACGGGTCGATCGATCAGGTTAAGCTACGCTTGCCGCGGTTGATCCGTGAATGGGTGACCATATTCATATACCAAGACCCCTCCATGCCTCGGAAAGCACGTCAAGCCGTTGGTCCCGACTATCATTCGCGGATCTTTGTCAGTCGTTACGGGTCGTCAGAAGCCCGAAAGTCTGACAACCAGTCATATCAAGGGGTATCGTATTACCTTGTAACTGGGTTGTGGAGGTCAGATAGGCAGTCGCTCCAGGTAAAATATCGGTATTCAGCTGCATCCAGTTAGACTGGAAGTCGACCCCAACATAGTTGGGAAAAGGCTAGGCAGATGATGATGAAGAAAGACATTTTGTTTTTGTTCTCGTTCTTATAAAATTCCAAATGACTCGAGTGAATCAGTGGTAACACCAATTGACACGCTCAACCTCTGTATGACCTATGTATTTGGATTTTTCAGCCAATTGACCGACTGCTCGATTGTAATTGAATGTCGAGTGAGTGTCTGAACGATTCACTTACAAACAAACGATTGACAGTCCCAAGTATTTACCGATTTTATTTCTTTGTTTTTATGTCTGTTTCTCGGTAAATGGTATGTTAAAAGGCTCAAGAACTTACGACTAGTTTTATTTACACCCTAGCTTCCCTAGCTAGTAGTCTAGTCTAGTCTTATCAAGGGGTATCGTATTACCCAGTAACTGGGTTGTGGAGCTCAGATAGGCAGTCGCTCCATGTAAAATGCTGGTATTCAGCTGCATCCGGTTAGACTGGAAGTCGACCCCAACATAGTTGGGAAAAGGCTAGGCAGATGATGATGGCCGAACTTAATAAGTCTGCCTAACAGACGAGGGGGTGTGCACGTAACGCCATCCACACGCAGAATTTGCGTTACATTACACGATACATCACACATTACAACACGTCTAGAGCTTTACGTATGTTTTCGAATGTTTTAGAAGGGGTTTTGCTGTAGGCAATCACTGCTCTAAGTAGGTAAGTACTTGCATTAGTGATTGCCAAGAACATAATGCTAACTTACAAAGGTGGAATTAAAAAATAAACTTTATTGGAAACTGCATAAGTATTTATATCAAAAACAAAAATGGTTGCGAAAAAACTTCACACATCCATAAAGATAAAACCGCAGTTAACTTCATGAAGCGCTGGTTTTTTATTTATTTCCCAAAATGGACAGTTCACATAAAGCGTAATGACCAATTAAAATGTGGGTAGGTTAGGTACTACATAATAAAGGAAATAAAGCCTCAATTTCGGGAATTCAGGATTTAAAATGTGGCAACATTTCATCATTGACAAAGGTCGCGGGCGGCCGTTCGCGTTAATTTATGTGTCGGTGTTGCCATAAATTGCAGTGTTTTGGTTTGCTTTAATTACCAGTCGTGTCGCCCCCAAATAACGGATCTTGGTACGGTTGTAATTAATTGTCTAATTACTGGGGCGACGCCCTTCCCATAATTTTGGTTTAAACAATTTACTATTATTTTGCGTGTTTTGGTAATGAATTGAGTCATATTTCCAATTAATGATTTAGCGCGTGGGTCCCAGTTTTTACCCACTATTCTTCTTGCATTGTTAAGTTCTTCAGAATTAATCTTCGTGGCAGCAAAAATGTTGATATTTTATCATGCAGCTTCTGCCCGCGACTTCATCCGCGTGAAATTTCTTGTTCCCCCGACCCACCCGGTCGAGCTGTCATTTCGTTTTCGCTTAGCGTTCTTCCTGCCTTTTTTTCTTTTTGCTCGGCTCCTAAGGGTCATAGCGTGAAGTTAGCCATCCGCCTTCTTCAAGAATTGGGATATCAAATGCAAAAAGATTTTATTTTTAATCCAACTGGTAGTTCCAGAGATTACCCCCTACACGTCGACAAACAAATTTATTTATAGTGCTATTATTCCTTCTACGAGCATTTCCTACTTTCCACTTCGCATAAAAATAGAAATGACAAATATTTGGCAACGAAATAACAAAACCATTTATTTTAAAGCTTTTAATTCCAAGTCCAAATCTTTTTAAAACGACATGTCATCAAACGCACCACAGATTAAAAAATCCATCAGCTTTTCATTGACACAGCTTGACACAAACACTCACTTCGAATTTAGAACATTCATCAAATCGCGCTCAATATTTCGGCATCAATTTATTAATCGAAATTCGAAGTTTCGAACCAGCGATCAAACACTAATCTGTGAGTGCATCGGTTTCGAATAGATTGTGTAGGACTTTGAGGCTATTCCGAGCTCCATCGATCACGTACGAACGGTTCCGATTCCGCAGGTGATCCATTAGAACAGTCAATACATTGAGGATATTAATAGTTCAGGAAACGGAGGGAAATGTAGGAGACGATGTTGCGATATTGCTTCATAATTACCTGTGGGTCTCAATAATTGAGTGTAGGAGGTGTGCAGGCGTTATTTAGACCGGTAATGGCGATTACTGCCGAGCGTAAATTCGTGTGATTGATTGACGCATGACGTAAGCCCCTCAAGCAAAGGATTATTTAATTAAGGGCGACTTTCTCCAATGAAACTGAACACGATCAACACCTCTAATTAAGAGCTGTCAGTGTCATAATTGTTACAGGATGTTGACACTGACAGCTATTGAACGTGGTTTAGTATGCTGATCGCGTTTCATTGGTAAAATTCACCCTTAGTAAAGTTTGCGTGGCTTACATACAACAACAACAACAACCCCCAACAACATACTGGCTACACTGGCGGTCAGAATTGATGGGCCTTTCATTAGGCACTGGGCAGCTAGGCATGTGCGTACTGGCGTACATGTCGCCAATTAATTTAAGCTTTTTTTGTACTAACAATAGGTTAAGATTTTACTAACACTATATGGATCAATGGTCTGAAATAAATAAATTATTATTATTATTATATAAATAAAAATAAAAAACAAGTGCTTGTACTGTCAGGGTTTATAAACAATGGATTGAAATTGAAAGACTACTAAAACACACATTATCTTCCTAATAGTTTTTGTGTTGGGAACCGAAGTGGTTGCCATAAACAAAAAAAAAACGAAGATGAAGGATCTCTAAAGGCTCTATAAACTGAACGATAGTGAAGGTTTTATGCCAATCCGTTATTACGATTTATTCGAGCTAAAAAAGAAGGGACGAGCTGATTTCCCTTTATTAGTATTAGAAAACAATTTATTTAGATGGATAGCCGTGAAAGTGGATAGCCTTGACCTTTAGCATATTTTATTTGGTTTTTGCTGAAGTAGAAAATCCAGATTGATTTATTGAATTAGTTCGTATGAAACAGGACATCTGTCAAATTGTGTGAATGTGTGAATGAATGATTTCATACAAATGGAGCCGCGAGAAATACTTATTTTAGACACACTTTGTTTTCATTTTCTGCGATAAAATTGCCAGAAAAACTAGAATGGCATAAAATAATACATTTTCCGATTGAATTGGTTTTGTAACTACGGTTAAAGATATAATTTATTTCTCAAAATAATAACAAATTCAGTTCTAGAGAAAACATAATTAAGGGCTGATTTTTCAATCGACAGATAATTTTTATTCGTGGAATAAAATTGACGTCTGACCGATTTTGTATGCAAGAACTGGCAAAATTCAAAATTATTGCTCCGATAAAATTATCTAGCGTTGGAAAAATCAGCCCTTAATTAAATATCTCATATTACACAGACAAAGTAACGTGTCTGTTCACAGAAAAGGGACATAGAACCAAACTTTCCCACTATGTCAAGATTATTTATATCCCACATTATGGGCCAAACTATTTAGAACATCTAACACAACTTGGCGACAGCCGCTCTCGAGGTTTTCATAAAACTTAGCTATTCCTAACCAGATGTATAAGCTGTGGACTTTACAGGGGTTTTGTTGGATAGTAACAAAATAGGAGTGAACTTTTATTTTTGGACTATCCTAATGTATTTTTGTTTAAGATCTTGAAGAGGGAAAGTACATGATACTATTGGGCTTAGTTAGCAAAATATGGAATGCAGGGTTTTCACCAAATGTTGGTTTTTAAAATACGTGAGGTATATACAGGGGTTTTACAGGTTAAAGGTGTCTGTCACCAGAATTGTAGATATAACTAACCAAGCTACGAGTATTTTCAGCGGGATTGTCCAAAAGGGTTACCGCTACCCCGGAACATAAAGGGCAAAGGAAGGAACATGGGTGGGTTTTAGTCGGTAAGAGTCTGACACTCCCTTCCGCTCCACCCAGAGCGGGAGGGGCCATTTGATGATTTCCCATCCGAAAAAAAAAAAGTTACGAGTATTTTCTGAATCTGATAGCTTGCACACTTTTAAGAATCAAATAAATGATACGATCAGGTTGTTTTCAAAAACCAAACTTTATTCTTATTTAAAATACTGTTGAGCCTTGTTAAGCTCCGTCGGAAAGCATAGCCAAGATCTAAAAGAGTCAATTTTACCAAATGAACTGAACGCAATCAGCACCTCTAAACTGCGTTCAAGAGCTGTCAGTGTCATGATTGTTGTGGCATATTGACACTGACAGCTCTTGAACGCAGTTCAAGAAATCCGCCCTAATTTAATAAAATTAAAATAAATAAATAAATAAATCCCTGGACATTTCACACAGCACCATTTGTCCCAAGCTAAGCAATCTAATGCTTGTGTTATGGTAACAAGATGGCTGATAAACTACTTATATACAATTTTTTTTTTTTTGTAAATACATACATATTATAGATAGAAAAACACCCAGACTCGGAACAAATACATGTAGGTCATACAAATATTTGTTCCGTGCGGGAATCGAACCCGCGACACGCAGCGCAGCAGTCAATCGCTTAACCACTGCGCCAACCGTGCCGTCAATTGATCAGCTAACAAACTATGAAGACTATTCTTCAAGACGGAAGTTTTCCTTCTAGAACTCAAAACTATTGAGTTCCGTCAATGCTTCGGGTAGATGGTGACAAGACCTTTATCTCTCGTTTACCTACCACCGGGACAGTTTTCAGAGCAAGTTTCGCTGGCAGCCAGCCAGATCGTGGCCCACAATAATTATACTAGTTCGAAAGCACTGCGGCTGTACATTATCGGGATTTGCACAGAATTCCCGATAGTTTACCACACTTTGTTGAAGTTTAAGATGTAAAACTAAATATTTGTAAATATTGTGTATGGTTTTCGTCGAAAGCGTGTAGATCAAACAGTGATTATAATCCTACAATCCTACTAATATTATAAACGCGAAAGTTTGTGAGTATGGAAGGATGTTTGTTACTCTTTCACGCGAAAACTACTGTACGGATTTGAATGAAATTTAGCACACGTATAATATATAACCAGGATTAACACATAGGATACGTTTTATCCCGATATTCCCATGGGATCGAGATTTATGCGGGTGAAACCGCGGGGCGCTGCTAGTCAGCCTATAATGTGGCTAGCCTAGCTGTGGGAAACTAGGGCTCAGACCTCCTCTCGGTGGGAGGCCATAATCCACCACACAGGCCCAGTGCAGATTTGTAGATATTACATGTCTTCGAATTTTTGGTTCTAGAAAGCCTCCTCACGATGTTTTCCTTCACCGTTTTGAAAGCAGTGGTGATGAAATTATTTACACAAAGCCAAGCGCCTGTCAGGGTACGAATCTACTTCACACCTCAGTCAACAGTGATGCGGGACACCCCAATTAAATGGTTTAAAATGGATTATAAGGTACGTATTTCAATTTTGTAAATTAACTTCCGAGTGTATTTGTACAGACGCCAGCACATCAAACTACCCGAAACTGTCAAATTTTCCCAATGAACTTTGAACCTTATGATTTAGCGATAAAGTTGAAAATCTACTAATGACATTTGACAGACAGAAGATAGATTAGCTTGAGGTGCTGGCGTCTGTACTCAGAAAATGATGGATGTTTGTCCATCAAGTTCAGTGCTGCGAGTAAACTGAAGTTATCGTTAGGTACATACGTGTGCACTCAGTCAACACTCTTATGCACTTTTCATTTAGTGTTTGATTTTCTGAAGGAAACTTTTGTGTTTTCTTACTTCCAATTATTGTTTGACATCTAATTTTGAGTATGTATTTGAGTGGGGAAAGAGCATGAAGAAACGATGGATGGACTGTGTGAAAGGTGATATTATGGCTAGAAAGGGGGTGACTACTGAGATGACGCCTACTAGAGTAGTATGGAAGAAAAACACATGTTGCGCCGACCCCAAATAAATTGGGATTCATAATATTCGGTAGAACGATGATGATCCAAAAATGACGTACCCAAGGTTTGATTTTTTTTCAAAAATTTTTACTCGCGACTTGTTCATAGCGACTATTTTGATGAAACCAAAATGTGAATGTTTTTATATCTGTACCATCGTTTAGTAGAGATATAAAAACATTCGGGACATTTATGTTATTAAAATCTAAACGAGCAGTGGTTTGGTAAAGGAGGAATCGCACACCATTAAAGATATAAGTCGTTAAGAGCGTGACCACATTTTGGTAACGATCCTAAGATCTTGTTCAAAACAGCCGCAGAGCACAAATCACAGGATATATATGAGTTTATGACTTGTCTGGTTACACACATTCGGCAGTAAAACTTGTTTTATTCATCGTCAAAGAATTTGATTTCGGAATTTCGCTTTTATTGTTAATCTTTACTATAATTGTGCCGATACGATGGCATCTGCCTAATATACCTAAGTATTTTTTAAGCTTTTGTTTACCCTTTTTAGGGTTCACACCTTATAAGGAAAAAAAACCGGTCAATTGCGAGTCGGACTCGCGGACCGAGGGTTCGGTACAAATGTGTAGGTATGTATCTAACAAAAAAATTACGGTTTTCCGATTGTTTCCTTTACTTGTGCTACATGACACTGCTTCTTGCCAAATTTCATGATTCTTGGTTAAGGGAAATACCCTGTAGGTTTTGATTCCGGAACATAAGCGCCCGTATCTGTGGATTGCGTTGACTTAGAATTTTGATTTTTCACTGCTTCAAGGGATTCCAGCCCTGAGTATTTGATATTAATTTCAACTCCAGGCGTTCCTGAGAAAAAAAGGTCTTGACAGATAGATAGACAGACGGACAACGAAGTGATCGTATCCGTTTTTTTTTTGAGGTCCGGAACCCTAAGAACGCAATCGGTTTAGCAAGAAATCAGAGACAACAGCAGCAGACTGTGAATGAAGCGCTATGGCGCAAACTATATCCCAACTCTTATACTGCCCTCTGTGCCCTAAAAAATACCTGTCGTGCAATGGACATGATGAAGAAGAAAAAGAGAAAACAAGAATAAAACATTAAATGCAGGATAGATTCCTGCATTTGCGACATATTTGCCAAAAATGTAAACAAATATGAGTTTATGGAAAAATAACTTGAATTCCTACACAATAAAGTTCAGTTTACGCTACAACTTCAACCATTTTTATAACTTCTTCAATAGTGCTAGTCACTCTGAAATCAACTTAATCAAAATTAAAATAAAGTTGATATTTGTTTAACTTGAAATAACGTCAATTTGAAACATCAATAAAATTTGAATATACGTACATATAAATACGAGGGCGACAGCGAAATTTATTAGAATTGGTCACTTGTAAACGATATTTTAAAAAAATAAGTTCAAATTTTGAAAATGGAACTTTTTGCCAATGTCATTGTGTACTTATGTATTTTATTCATTTGTCATTTGTTTACGATTTGGCGGCAAATTTAAAATTGTCTTAGTCAAGCCAGCATGAATTTAACGCGAGAAAATTTTCGTGCAATGATTTTTTATGACTTTCGATGCCATTTAAGTCAACAAGAAAGTTATGATAGACTTCGATTGGCCTTTCACGATAAAGCCCCATCTCGGGCTACTGTTTACAACTGAAGGCCAATTCTCGTAATTTAAAACATTCAAAATCTATTCGCAGTCTCATCTCGGCGACAAACAAATATCAAAAACTTGTCAAAACGTAGGAGGTATTTTTGACCGATTGAGACTGAGATTAGACTGTGAACGTTCTTAAAATTACGAGAATTGCCCCTTTGGTTTAATGAGTTTAAACGCACTAATCTCACCGATGATCTGCGTGAGGGATGGCCTTCTACGGCGACGACTGAAGATAACATCAGTGTTGTGCGGCGTATGATAGAGACTGACAAAAGAGTGACTTATCAGCAGATTCGAACAAGCTTAGGCATCGGTATCAGTCAAGTGCACAAAATCCTCCATGAACATTTAGCGGTCAGGAAGCTTTGTGCCCGGTGGGTACCTCATAATTTGACAGAGGCCCTAAAGCTCCGTCGTGTTGATTGGTGTCGTGAAATGGTTCAAAGATTTAACGGAGGTGACTCAAATTCTGTGTTCGACATACTTACTGGTGACGAAAGCTGGATTTATTGTTATGATCCTGAAACTAAGAGACAGTCTGCTGTCTGGGTGTTTCCTTCCGAGGAGTTGCCAACTAAAGTGAAGAGAGGTCGAATCGTGGGAAAAAAGATGGTGGCCTCGTTCTTCGGAAGGACAGATCATTACGCAATAATTGTTTTGAGGATCGAAAAACAGTTACTGCAGAGTGGTACACTAACAATTGTTTGCCACTTGTCTTGGAAAAAGTTCGGGAGAAACGACCTCGCAGTAGGATCCTCCTTCACCACGACAACGCCTCGTCGCACACCGCCAAGCAAACAATCGACTACTTGGCGACGTCAGACGTGGAATTACTTTTTATTTATTTCCGAAAATAAAAGAAAAACTTCGAGGAAAACGTTTTATGGTCGCCGAGGAAGCAGGGGCTGCGTTACAAAATGCTTTCGAAGAGACCCCTAAGGACGAGTGGGCAAAGTGCTTTTATCGTCGGTTCCATCGGATACAGCGATGTACTGATGTAAATGGACACTATTTTGAAAAGATTATAATAAAACTAATAACTTGCTAGTTTGTTCAGTTTCTGATTTTCTAAGAACTTTCAGTGTCACCCTCGTACATGTACACCGACAGGGTTTCAGATTAGCCAAGATTACAACAACCTATCCCTTGGAATTGATGGAAAGCTATGCCTAGGGATATGCCCGATAAATGTGGGGTTTATAATACCCCAGCGGTACGTAAGCCTATCGAACTATAGCTCGCCTAATCCGATCAGAATATTCACCGCACAATACAGAACACACTATACAGTAGGGACATACGGTAGGGATCTAGCGTTAACAGTTGCTGGGTATCATAACGGACCTACTGTTATTTTATTATAATGTGGAGACGAAAATACGACAGTAAATGAAAACACTGACAATACTAATACATAGAAGTATGTTGGATCTACTTATCGAATACGTCCAAACATTGAAATTAAAAAAGGGTTTCTTTTCAAACAACTGAATAGTAGTGATGTGCCGACTGTGGGTTCTGCCAATCTTTGACTAAAGTCTATTCAAACAAATTTTTCAAATTGATGTTATTTCAAGTTAAACAAATATCAACTTTATTTCCATAGATATTAAGTTGATTTCAGAGTGACTAGCACTATTGAAAAATTTATAAAAATGTTTGAAGTTGTAGCGTAAACTGAACTTTATTGTGTAGGAATTAAAGTTATTTTTCCATAAACTCATATTTGTTTACATTTTTGGCAAATAAATCGCGAATGGAGATTAGCTATAGTGACTAAACTATTGGATATATATATTTGGTTGAATTTTTGTGAGTAAACTGGGAACATTAACATTAAACATTTTTTTTAATATTAGCCTACGCTATCCCACACCTGGACAAAGGCCTTATATATGACGTTTAATTTATTGTCGTATTGTGGTCTCCACCTGATATATTGTTATCATGTCGCCTGTACAGGTGGGGAATTAATTAATATCTGCGTCATAGCGTTGCTGATTAAGGGGCAAACAAAAAAAAACTTTTTCCAAACAATATTTGCCATAGACACGCTGAGAATGGACTTCTCTGATTTTTCCAACGCCAGATAATTTTATCTGAGGAATAATTTTGAACTTTTGACAGTTCTTCCACACAAAATCTATCAGACGTCAATTTTATTCCTCGAATGAAATTATCTGGCGTTGGAAAAATTAGTCATTAGGGTTATTAATTAAGTGTGGAATAAAATTGACGTCTGACAGTTCTAGTATGGAAAAACTGTCAAAAATTCAAAATTTATTCTCATGTTAAGACTTTTTCTAGGTATAAAAGTTTCGTGAAATTCGCCCTTGCCGTGTCGAAGATTGAAATCATCGGGATGAAGGCAATGTTACCAACGATATTACACATAGACATCGTAACACTTCCAGTTTCTGAAAACCACATCTGCTAAAACTGACATTTTAGTTAATGTGATCGGCTAACCAAAATATTACAAACCCATCTGCACCCTAATTGCGTAACACAGTATCAACCACATCATCATTTTGAAGGATATTGCTAATCCATTGCTTTATATGTTCAAAAAATTGGTCTACTCAAAAACGTAAATAACGCAATGAATGTTATTGAACTGTCAATATGAAACCCATTGCTACTGATAGTGTGTAATGCAATTACCCCCGCAGATAAGACATGTGGTCTGACAAGAGCTTAATTGAATAGGCTATACAAACCCCAGCCAGTCAGTCTGTCAAGTTAGCTAAAGTTAAGCCAGCAACCACACTGCGTTTGCCAATTCAGTTATCCTAAAATTACATCACAGAGTGCGGCATACTGGCAATAGCCCCAAGTGTAAAGTAGGACGCTTACGATCTTTGAATGACGTAAAACCATTAGTAAGTATAATTCTAAGTAATATGTGTATGATTATTCTTCTGTACGTGTGTCACTGAACTCGTTAAACTGCTGGACAGATTTTGATGAATTATTTTGTGTTTTGACACGGTTGTGATACCTAATCGAATTAATTCATTTATTTTATGTTTGGTTATTAAACAACTTCAAAAAAAGGAGGAGGTTATCAATTCGATTGTTTTTTTTTTTTTTAATTTTGCATAATGTTTAAACTATGACTTTTGATAATTATATTATTTTTAGTTGATCAACAAAATGTTTCTTTTTTTTTGTATATTTGACTTGTATCTTATTGATGTGACTTGTAAGCATCCCTTATCAATAAACTACTTTAACTAGTAATAGACTCACCCCTGTCACATACGACTTAAACATAACTGGCGAAATGTGGGTGTATTTTTAGGTACTCCTCTGCTTAACCCTTAGTGATAGTATTAGTAATTTATTTCCAAAACTCCAGTACACGTTACCTCAATGAGATCTCAACCCCTGAACTAGAATATCCTTTATGACAGGGATCGAAGATTCTCCAGTTACATGGATCAGCATAAGAAGGCTTAAGTGATTTTAAGTTATGTGTTATTTCTACATTTATATTCTGTAATATTTATGGTGTACATAATAAAGAATATTCTATTCTATGTGTTACTATGACTACGGTGAGCACTTTGCAAGTTCGTCTGCATCAAAGCGTCCGTCCAAAACTGTGAGTCCGGTTATTTTCCGGCTCCGTCAATGCTAACACTTCCGATTGCTGCGACAGACGTCAAGGATGGCAACCTCCCATAATAAACATGAGGAAATTAACGCAGGCGGTCCTGGAAATGTCGTCGGTGAGGCGATATTTTGGCGAAAAAAGAAATCAAGTATCATAACTTCACTGTCCTCTTTGCTGTAAGCCGAAATGCAGTTTCTTGTCCATTTTCCTTCTTATAAAACTACCTTTTCGGAAGGGTACTATAATCAGTTACAGTTATTTACCTCATGAATAGTTCAATCAGTTCAATTTTCTTGTTAATTTTGACGTTCAAAAGTGCCTTTAAGAGTTCGCGCAAGATAAATCTGCGCGCGACGTTTGACCTTCAAGATTATATCCCTGCCAGCACTTTTAATCAATTTCAGCATAATGATAGCGATTATTTACTTTGGAAAACAGGGAACACAGCACACTCTCTTGACACCTGACGTAAACGTCAAGATGGCGGCAAACGATTATTTCCTATTTCAGCCGCGCGGAGCATATTGGTATACTTGAAATGAATGACTTTGACATTGAAAGAAGTTAGTTGATAGTAAGTAAGGTGCTGGTTGACACTTCCCGTGACCCAAGGGCTGGCTTTTACCTTAACCAGAGGCTGTGCATTGCCATACCACGTGGTAATGCCGCAAGTCTCTTGGGTACATTACCAGTCAACAGCGATGCGGGAGAATTTTTCGACGCTATATTTTAAATTGTGAATAGTTTTAGTTATGTTCGGATATAATTTTGTAATTTTTATTAATTTATTCGTTTTTAAATACTTATTTAACTAAATTAATTAAAGGAAGGAGTCAGGCATTTACATTAAGTTCAACTGTATCATCGAAGATTTTTATCGTTTTATCCTTTAATTTAAAATAATGCACACTTGTTTTTCCAATTCACTTTTGACATTGGCAGAATATTCGGCTAACATCGGCTTTACTTGCCATAAATAAAAAATAGAATAGGGGGGGTCAGGGGACACTAGTGCAAACAAATTGCTGTTTTTTTCGAACAGCAATGTGTTATTTGTCTAAGAGCTGATTTTTCAATCTACCGATAATTTTTATTCGAGGATTAAAATTGTCGTCAGACAGTTTTTGTATGCAAGAACTGTCAAAAATTCAAAATTATTCCTCCGATAAAATTATCTGGCGTTGGGAAAATCAGCCCTTATTTGTAAAAACATTGAAGGCTGACCAAATACAATTTGGTTTGTTTTCACAATCAGTCTTTGTCTCCAGAAAGATATATATTTCTCATTTTTAATAATATTATTCCATGACTCATATTCTGGTCTCCATAATAAATTATCCAACAAAATAGACGCCATATTTTATCGTACGACTAAAACCAACAAATTACGCTTACTCAGCAAATATTTATTTGAAAGCTGGATAGACTTGGCTCGCTACACAAAAAATATGTAATTTAATTCGTATATTTTCTATTGGCTATGTGCCAATGCTCTGCGGGTTTCATAGCAGAATTAGTATAAGCTTCAAATGCAGGAACATTGGTTGGTGGCCTGTTCTATCTTCTTATCTCGGTATTACAATGTTATTGTGGTCAATTCTAGTTTTTAGTCGATTGTGGTGGATTTGTAGAGCAGACATTGGTAATATCATCCCTAGCCTAGCCTTTTCCCAACTATGTATGTTGGGGTCGGCTTCGACTGTAACCGGATGCAGCTGAATACCAGTATTTTACACGGAGCGACTGCCTATCTGATCTCCACAACCTGGGTAATACGCTACCTCTTGGTATTTATGTTATGGGTTTGGTTTCCGCACTTAGTCCTTCAAGTGGACCATTGTGCGTGGGCCATGGCGGCCGTCGGAGGTTATTGCGCTACGCTACGTATATCTTTATACGTTTGAAGAAAGGAAGGTTGAAAGGAAATCGTTTGCCTTGGCATTGACATGTATTGAGGAGGGAGGAAACGCATGTGACTAAAAGAGTGATAAATATATGTTGATGGATGGAGAGGGAGAGAAAGGCTACAGAAAAGATGAATCGATTGTGTGTGGAATGATATGAAAGAAAGGGGAGTGATAGATAGCGTGACTGTTGACAGGGGAGAATGGATAAAGAAAACGTTTTGCGCCGACCCCAAGTAACATGGGACTAGGGCAGGACGATGATTATCTTTGAAGGTCGATTTACATAAACCAAACGAACATCTACCAAATCCCTTTGTATTGATAGGGATGGAGCATTATTTCGTTAGTCTCTATTCATAAAAAAACGGTCAAAAATATCAAGAAAATAATGTTCCTGTTCGGGTTCTATGTTCGTTTGGTTCACTGTCCGTACGCAAAATGCGCGCATTGACATGGAGTTGCGGATGCCAATCCGTATTACCTAGTAATACCTATGTACGACACTGGTGCTGGTTGATTATCTTGACACATTAAGAGAAGTAGGAGTTTACATACATCCATACATAAATTCACGATTCCTTTCAATGGGGGTAGGCAGGAACTGTAGAACGGCACCGGTAACGATCGTTGCATACTATAAGATACAGGGGGTCTACTCTGAAGTGGTATCGGCCTATTGTTCGGCCGTTTCCTGCTACGAAGTTACTATTTGGTTCGGTCGGTCCCGATCCTACACTCCTACACTGTTTCGAATATTGACTATGGTCCCGATGCAACTGAGTCGATCCGAATTTTTTTCACATTTTTCAATAATATTCGGTTCGGCCATGTGTCGGTCCGATCCGATCATTCGCACTTTGCACTTCGTAGTAGACCCCCAGGTTTTTCACTTGATTCGGCTGCAGATGCTCCCATGTTGTATTATTTTCATCATAGTCTACAATTTTTACGCATTATGGCAAATGTCATGTATTTTTTGGTGTAAATAAATAAAATAAAATTATACTCCTTTTGCTTGGTCATACATACTACAAGGAAAGATAATCTATCTTCGATAACTAGGTATAATATGTATATACAGACGCCAGCAGGGCAAGCTAGCCGAAACTGTCAAATTTTCCCAATCAACCTTTTAACCTTAATGCTTTAGCGATAAAGTTGAAAATCTAGTAAATAAATTTGACAGACTGTAGTAGCTTGATGTACTGGCGTCTGTACCTAGTAGGAAAAAGTTGTCTTCATAAGTTCCGTGACGCAATACAGTCACGCCTCACAAGTCTAGACATTATGAACGCAAAAACACAAGACTTGGATCCTTGGATCCTAAAAATAGCACAAGAGTTTATCCATTGTGTTCCAGGCCGCTGAAATCAAGGTCAGACAGCAAAAAATGTAAACATAACATCTAGTAAGAAAAACCCTGGGAATAAATAAAGCTAAACCTGATATGAAGAGCTTCTGAAGCTTTTGTCTTTCTGAAAACACTAGCTTATGGCCGCGACTTCATCCGCTTGAAATTTCTTGTTTTAACATAAATGACACTGTGACATCTGCCAACCCGCACTTGGCCCGCGTGGTGGATTACGGCCCATTCCCTTTCACCGAGAGGAGGCCTGTGTCCCAGCAGTGGGAACATTATAGGCTGATTATGCATGCATCCCATGAGTGAAAGAATTTTCGGAATCGCATCAGTAGTTCCGAAGATAACACCACATAAGTATATTAAGTACTTCAATCAATCAATCAACTCAGCCTACCTATCGCAGTCCACTGCTGGACATAGGCCTCTCCCAGGCTGCGCCACAACACCCTGTCCTCCGCCTTCCGCATCCAGTCCGTCCCAGCAACCTTCTTTAGGTATTTATAGACAGTTTTTTGCCGAGAAACAAAAGCCAAACAAAAAAAAAACATACATATACCAATTTATGTAAAACAATACACTAGAGATTAGCCCGACTGCAACGCACGCTTGCCAACGATGACGTCACAACTGCATTCACCGCGATCCCGTACGATCCCGCACGATTCGCGACGGAGCACCGCGATTCGGTGCGGACGCTCGCAGTGTTAAAATAACTACACCGCTTTGAGTATGGGACCTATTAACATTAATGTTTTGTGTGTTTTGCATCCGTGCTCATTTAACTTTATTACTAAGTGCTTTTGTCTTTCAGTAGAGCTGGTAAAACGAGGAGCTGTGACGTTGTCGAGGTAATTACGTTGCAGTTAAAATCTAGTGGATTTAAACTAGACTATATTCACAGAAATCTTAATGTGACTAATAATTGAGAGTAGTGAGAAATGGACTAGTAATAGGTTTATTATTGTAAGCAGGTAGGGCCGTAGTTCTCTATGACACAATGAACGAAACTGCGCAATATTAACGCGAGATTGGCACGATTAGCTAAGGAATTGACGTGGTTTCGGTAAGGAATTGTTATGTGGTCATAGTGAATTAGGGCCCTGAAGTGGCAGCGGGCTGGCCGTGTTTGTCAAAGGACCGATGGCTGGTGGAGCAGACGAGTCCTGGAGTAGAGACTGCGTATCGGCAAGCGTAGTATGAGACGCTCCCCAGCTAGATGGACAGACGACTTCAAAGACATGGCTGGGACAGACTGGATGCGGAAGGCGAGGAAGCCTTGGCAGAGGCCTATATCCAGTAGTGGACTGCGATAGGCTGAGTTGATCGAGGTTTATTATTGAACAGGTAGGTAATAGTTATTACAGGTACTTGTTGCGATAAGCAAACAATAACGACCCTATAAAAAAGATTTTAGAATTAGATTAAATATAATTTATGGTCTCTCGATTAGTCTTTCAATATTTTTTTTAAGGTGAAACACTGAGTACAAATTAATGCACTGCTTGAAGAATAAACTATACTTACTCACGAGATTTCAGTCAATTAGGTATATACCTTATCTCAATTTTCAACCAAACCCTGGATTTCAAACCTCCTTCGAAATCCCAAACAAAGTTCTATGACCAAAACCGATTCGATAATTATAATTGATTCAGCAATTCCAACCAGAGCGCAGTTAGTACAATTAAACCGGGGCTGATTCTGAACAGTTTGGAACCAGTATTGATAGCCGACTTCGAAACTACTGCAGAACTATAGGTAATATTGTGGGTAGTAAAATACGGGCCCATTTAAGTTATGTTGCCTCAATTATTTGTTGGTAAAATTTAGAACAATTTGGGTAACATTCTCGACGCTTGTCTGGTATCTGTTTTGAGGTAAGGTTTGTCTAAATTATTTGCTAACATGGCAGTGCTTCGACAAGAGGAATAAATGCTTCTGCCCGCGACTTCGTACGCGTGAAATTTCTTGTTCCCCCGACCCACCGCGTCGCATCGCATCGCTCGTCCGCGCTATTTCTTCGTTTTCGCTTAGCGTTCTTTCTGACTTTCTTTCTTTTTGCTCGTCTCCTAAGGGTCCTAGCATGATGTTGAATAGCCTATAGTCTTCTTCCTTCTTCAAGAATTAGGCTAACAAAAGTAAAAATATTTGTTTTAAATCCGACTATTAGTCCCAGAGATTATCGCGTTCAAACAAACGAACAAGCTCTTCAGCCTTATTATTAAATAAATAAATAAATAATAATAAATAAATCCCTGGACATTTCACACAGCACCATTTGTCCCAAGCTAAGCAACCTAATGCTTGTGTTATGGTAACAAGATGGCTGATAAACTACTTATATACAATTTTTTTTTTGTAAATACATACATATTATAGATAGAAAAACACCCAGACTCGGAACAAATACATGTAGGTCATACAAATATTTGTTCCGTGCGGGAATCGAACCCGCGACACGCAGCGCAGCAGTCAATCGCTTAACCACTGCGCCAACCGTGCCGTCATTACTATAGATATACATTTCTTAGGGAGGTACATGTATCAAGTTGCTGCCTTAATATAAAAGACATCGTCACATCGACAACCGTTCATTAGGGAGTGAGCACACTTATCGACGCGAAATCGGCTTGTGCCGGTCAGAAAAAGCTTTGTTAGCATGCAGTAAAGACGAAAAAAACGTTAGTTGTCTTGTTTCGGTTCGGACGACGCGACTCGATACCGCGGCGAATTTAACAAGTGTGGTGATACGTGTTCGGCAGATTTCGTGTCGATAAGTGTGATCATTCTCTAAGGAGTTGTTAAATAATTAATTATTTACCCAAGAGCATTTCCTAGCTCACATTTTTTTTTCTGCCCAAATTTTGAAAAGATATACAGAAGTTAACATGCTTGGGTAGGGTACTGAGCTACAGTCATCATCATCTGCCTAGCCTTTTCCCAACTATGTTGGGGTCAGTTTCCAGTCTAACCGGATGCAGCTGAATACCAGTATTTTATATGGAGCGGATGTCTATCTGACCTCCACAACCCAGATACTGGGGAATCTAAATAGGTCGAGCCGAAGGTACTATATCGAAATCTTTGTATGTAGGTAGATAAATTGTCAGAAAATGTTTGATATAAATTCAGATATGAACCTATTCAAGGTTTAGGATTGAATAATATTTTATCGACGCACTTTGGCGACGATTTTATAGTTTCCCAAAGTGCTAGTAATAAAATCGATCCCGTTTAAGTACTGTACCGGTACAATTTACTTATAGAGCCTACGCCTACGAGTTGAAGTATTATTTATCAGGAATCATGACTTAAGAAAAGAGCTAGATAAATGAGCAGAATAGTTACTGATACCCGTAATGGGTGACCTTCTTTACATATCAAGACCTCTCCATGCCTCGGAAAGCAAGTTAAGCCGCTGGGCCCGGCTATCATTCGTGGATCTTTGGCAGTCGTTACGGATCGTCAGAAGCCCGAAAGTCTGAAAACTAGTCTCACCAAGGGGTATCGTATTACCCCGTAACTGGGTCGAGGTCAGATAGGCAGTCGCAATCGCATCGCCGGGCGACCGTTCTTTACCTGATTCTAATGAAGATAAAACTGCTATCTTTTACGCGTACCAAAGGATCTGTGTTACTTTATGGATCAGTAAATTATGCGAATCGGTCGTTACTAATCCCAGGTATAACTACCAGGCGCTGGGTGTGGATGTGTCATAACCGCTAGCCGGATATTGGATAAACCTGCCCATACACCGAATATGATCCCTTAATAACCTATTATGACACTACAACGTCCCTACGCATACCTAGGAACTCAGTAAACGTAGGCACGGCCAACAAAGAGATTAGTTAACAGGGAGCCAACTATAAGTATTTTATTTACTTGTGCGTGCTCTCAGTACTTAGTCTGAGTTAGTTTTATGTTTAAAAAAAATACATAGATACATGTGAAAAACATTACCCGGTCTTTGTTGTATTAAGAGTTATTACGCAAGCAATTTCATGGTTACTTAACTCTTTTGGACTGTACCTAAGACATACTTAGGCAGGTCGTGGCAGAAAATCGGTAAGTACGAAGTAGTTTTGAATTTTAATAACTGTAGATAGGTATATAAGTAGGTACATAATTTGTGAAGTTTCCACACATTTCAGGTAAAACCCTTAAAAAAAAAACATTTAAAATTATAACAAAATATTATAAGTATTTTTAACCATGTTATGCGTGTGCTCAGTACTTAGTTATTGTTAGTCTGAGTTAGTCTAATGTTATAAACAGATATTACGCAGTCAATTTCATGGCAGGTTACTTAATAATTTTGGTGGATGTATCTAACTTTGTTCGTAGCAGAAAATTGGTAACTACGGAACCAGTTTTGAATTTGAATAACAATAGGTGGATAACTACGTATGTAGGTAGGTACAGTCACGCGCATAAATAACTTACACTGACGCAACATTCAAAGCGATTTTCTCGTGAAATAATGAATTTAAATTTGAGAAATTACCTATTTCATTATAGTATGGTTTCGAGAAAACTATGTTCATAATACCATCAAAGGGCTTTGAAGATCCGTTGCATTCCTACTGTCGCACCGCGTTTTATTTTTTTAACCGAATGGCGGCCATGCAACGCTATAGTACTTGCTTCGGCAGTACATATACTAAAAAAACCCTGTCAAGCGTCAGTTTCCGTTAACTTTTTTTTATATTATCAATCCTCTTTCTATCGATATTTATTATTTTTGAATCTTACGTAAGTGTAAGGTATTTATGCTCATGATTGTACGTAGTTTGCGAAGTTCCCACACATTTCACGTTATTAGTTCTTGAAACTCATCTCGTAAATGAGACCGTTAAGTACCGACTCTATTTTCATTGGTTCTTAAAACCACATGGAGAGATATTAAGCGACGTTTAATAAAGTTTTATGGCAACCTCTAATTTAATTGGTTTGGCAAACTTTACGTTACGTAAATCGTTATATAATGGAGTAATTCTGATTATATCTTCTTTTATATTATATTATTCTTGTATACATATATCTGCTTAATATAATATTTTTTAAGTATTAGCTTGTATAAGTGATGTACGGTCACCAAAGGAGTAGGGTCGTCGGTATTAGTTCACGTTTAGTAAGAAACAGATGGATGTTTTTGAATGAAATTTAATTGGTTAAATGAACTGTTTGTTTTCTATTAATCAAATTAAATTTTATTCAAAAACATCCATCGGTATCCACTAAACTTCGACTATATCCGACGACCCTGATTGCTTATCTCTTTTGGTGACAGTACTTTAAAAAACAAAATTAAAAAAGATATAGTATGAGGTAAAACCTGGGTTTTTTTCAATTCGTACAAAGGTTTTAAAAAGTTAACCTAACCCTAAAAGTAGTGGAACATATTTTTTCCGAAACTGTCTCGTTAGCAACAACATCAAAAAATATCTTGTCTAAAAAAATCATTGATCAAAACTCTAAAAAAAAGTCTCAAAAGGATTTCAATCCACTCTCCCAAAGCACATGGCGTCCACAAAGAAAAAGTAATTTATCAACCCACATAAGTGTTTCTAAGAGGCTCGTAAAAAGAGGCTGAACATTAAAAAAACGTCCTCACAAGACAAAGTTTTGAGGGCTTGAAACTGGTGTCTTCCACCTTGAACTGAAATATTTTCTCTGAAAATATTGTGTCAAAATATTTTCTTTGCATAAATATAGAAGCTTCGTAAAAAAAAACTATGAATTGAGAGAGCGTCTGGTCTGCCTTTATCGTGCTTTACATAACATTACGCTGTATTTCATGTAATGGGGACTAGGCAGAGATTAGTACACCCACGATTTGACAGTTATGTTTCTGTCACATGGGAGCGAGACGATAGTCATCAATCCGGCACAAATCCAGACCTCCAGGTCAGGCAAGGCTGCTTTTGAGAATGTCCTAATGAAAAATGCCAATAATAAAATGGCCCAATAAAACCCTAGGACTTCAAGTTCAGTAGTCGCGCTTATAACTACTAGATTGATCCTTTAAAAAATATGTGTCAAAATCAATACACACAGACACATACATAAACTGACGCCTTCTTTCCATGGGTGGCAGAAACCACAGAACGCCATCGGCTACGCTCCTTACTCCTTTTGCTTCAAAATCTATCCATACTTATTATTATAAATTAAAGTCGCTTTTCGTGTGTCTGTGAAAAAGCGTTACGGTTGCGGTTTTCACCATCATTTAAAGAGTTTATTCCGGAAGGTTTATTTAATAATATTAAACATACATATAATATATATTACAATAAAGAAATCTCAATATTTAGTCAAGTCGTAAAAACCGTGGCGACGAAGCAGCGGCGAGTCACTATTTCATAAATAGAAGTCACGAAAAACTAAAAATTGAGAGAACCTCGTGTCGGCACTTCATCATGCTTTGTAAGTTCAGAATCAAGTTTAAGTTACAGCAAGTTAAGTTAAGTTAGTTTGTTGACTTTTGACTACGTTTGCATTGTAGTGAACTAAGTTTTGAAGCTCTTGGAGGATAATTAGCACGTCGCGTGTGATTGTATTTGTTGATGTCCCGGAGTCATGTCTTGTGGCTTTTAGTATGACGGTTTGGTGGCTTTACGACTAAGAATGTTTCCTGAAGTTCTTGAGCGGCTTTATAGAGTCTAATACCCTGTTTGTGAATTGAGATTTTCATGTTGAAATCTTATCAAACTCCACTTTAAGTGATTGCTTCAATGTAGCTCGCAAAATTCAAAATCTCACGTTTTCTGCAATTTTTTTTTTTCTTATAAGTGCACCTTAAAGCTACTTAGCTTAGTTAGTTTTGTTGAACCTTTGAAGTAAAGCTAAAGGAGAGTTTGTTAAGCTGTCAACTTAATTTTTCGGATCAGAAACCGGCAGTTAGTAGGTCCCAAATACACTTTTCAGCATAAAAAATGACAGTTACTTACGTGACTGAATTACTGCACATATAAAAAATAACAGCCCTTAAAAATGAAAACTACCGCCCCGCACCGATTCCCACCGTCAAATTCAGCGGCCCGATAATGCTAGAACAACGACAAACAAAACACTGTCTATAGGCATTCCAAAAATTCACACAAAAGGCCCGAACGAAAAAGAGAACCCCAAATCTGCCAATACATACAGCCAAAAAAGCGCTGCCCACTTTGTTCTATCCACTAGACACCTACAAAGGGATTACAGCGCTGCGTCAAAGCGACACCGGTGTTCGTTGCACTAAGTTTTATTAAAAGTCGCAGCTGTCACTTACTAACTACCGACATGCATTGGAAGAATTCAGGAATTTGTTGCTGGTAACCGCTGGTGCCATCGTAATTTTCGAGGGTCTGAGGATATTAAACGGGTTTTTCGACGCTTTTTAGGGGATATAAGTACTTTGAGTGTCGAATGTGTTGGTAGGAAATAAATGGGTACAGTCAACCGTTGCAACAATTCAACAGAGCCTTTATGTCGTAATGTTAAAGGCGATTTTGCGAAGACAGTTTTCAATTACAATTTAATGTTTTGTTATTCCAACAATAGTTGTTGGACAAAGTGATCAGATATAAAGTTGAAAACGAATAACTGCGGGGTAATTGCGTAACCCACTAACAGTAGCAATGGCTTTTGATTTTGACAGTTCAACATCATTCATTGCGTTATTAACGTTGTTGACCTGACAAATTTTTCGAACATATGAAGCAATGGATTATCCATATCCTTCAAAATGATTCAGATTGTGATTGAAAGTGTAATTCCCTTTAGTGAGCGATTGCGTAAGAATTTAACCTGAACATGGTTTGTGTACACTTTCGTCACATACATTTGGAACAAACTATACGCATACTTGTGAGTGAACAATAGAAGATGGCAAGCATAAAACCCCTTTATTCATAAAAGTTGCTTAAATTTAAGTAGTGTTTAGCGACGTTTGACCATACATTTTTGACGTTTGAACGTCACTCATCGTTAATAAATAAATCCCATTATCTAAAAATGATAATTATATCTTTTCTAAAAATAAGACAGAACAAATCAATTAGAGCGCCACATAGCCCAAGTCGTTCAATTACAGCACCCGAACACTCAAGATGGCGCCGCAATTATTGTCCTAATAACACTAATATTGTATTAATTAATGAACCTAAGTAATTGTGTATTAAGGAACGTTTATATTAGTCTCGCAATTTTGCTCTATCAACAGTTCGTCAGTGATCTTTACTTTATGATCCATCCCCGACGACAACATGCCGCTCGTGCATTTGAGTACAGACGCCAGCACATGAAGCTACTACAATCTGTCAAATTTCTTTAATAGATTTCCAACTTTATCGCTAAAGCATTAATATTCAAGGTTGATTGGGAAAAGTTTACAGTTTCGGGTAGCTTGACCTGCTGGCGTCTGTACGTTGCCCAAATACACGCACGTTGTCGACGACAGCTGCAGACATGTCGACGGCTGTAGTTTCCTTTGTCGTTGACGTTTGCCGCTCGTGTGAACGTAAACTAATTTAAGTACGTAATGACTAACGTCTGTATATCCATACATTTTCAATGTTTAAATGTCTCTTTACTTTATGCAATGTTTAAATAAGAGGCAGTAATTAAATATTAACAATTTCCATGTTTTAACTGTTATGCTAAACCCCTGTACTCAGGAAGTTATATTTAATATGAACTAAGAATAGTGTTTGATTCTTTGAAATATTATACCTTCTTTTCAATTTAGCTTCTAATACATTTATTGCTGTCTTCTTTTTAAATGTTTGATGTAAATTGATGGCCTGAAACACAGGTTTTTCATAAACCTAGATCAGGCAGGTCTACATTACAGTTAGAATTTAACTTTCTCGACTCGATTGTAATTAATGTAAATCATATTTTTACTTAACTTTATACAAATCATATTTTTTTTTATTTATTATTTATTTGCTCTTTTAATCAACCAGTCATAAAAGTAAATATCACATTAACAGTTACTTAACTGATCGGAAAATTGTACATGATTTCATTAAACGAAAATCTTTTATGCACATCAAGCTACTACAATCTGTCAAATTTCTTTAATAGATTTTCAACTTTATCGCTAAAGCATTAGGTTCAAGGTTGATTGGGAAAATTTTACAGTTTCGGGTAGCTTGACCTGCTGGCTTCTGTGTAGGTACAGAAGCCAGCAGGTCAAGCTACACGAAACTGTAAACTAAAAAAGCTGTTCAACAACAAACAACCCGTAATGTTTAAAAGCCTTAAAATAATCATCTCTTCTCCAAACTCTCAGCGCAAACCGCAGTTAAAACGTACAATATAATCGGGTGTGTAACTCAGTACAATGGGGGATTTGTCTGAAGGAGCATGGCAACACACTATTCGCCTTGATGACGTCATTACGGCACATTAGGCACAGAACTGTGTTTGGTTTACGCTTTGTGCTATTTACTTGAGGTAACCGTCGTGTAGGTATAGGATGTTTAGTGTTGATATTAGTATTGGGTAAGGCCGCAAGGCGTATTCTTGGCTCTGAATACTGTACTCATGTAGTGTAAAGAGGTCTATATATACATATACTTCTGCCCGCGGCTTCGTTCGCACGGAAGTCGTAAGATACCTACATAAGCCACATTTTTATAAAATTCCCTCGGCCTCCGATCCACTGCGTCGCATCGCATCGTCTGCCCGCGCTATCACTTTGTTTTCGCTTAGCTTTCTTTCCGACTTTTTTTGGTTTTGCTCGGGTCCTAAATGTCATAGCGTTGATGTTAAGTAGCCTATAGCCTTCCTTAAGAATTAGGGTATCAAATGCAAAGTCCAGTCCAGTGAGCAGCGCGGGCAAACAAACAAACTCTTCAGCTATATTATTAGTACTAGCTTCTGCCCGCGGCTTCGTCCGCGTGAAATTTAGGCCCCGACCCATCGCCTCGCATCCCATCGCTCGCCCGTGCGTTTTTGTTTTCGCTTAAAGTTTTTCCCACTTTTTTTTTCATTTTGCTCTGCTCCTAAGGGACGTAGCGTGATGCTAGATAGCCTATAACCTTTCTCAAGAATTGGACTATCAAATCCAATTAGATTTTTTAAATTCTGACTGTTAGTTCCAGAGATTACCCCCTACATACATACAAACAAACTAACACATTTTACTTCTTGGACGCGCGGGCTCGCGAAAGATGGAAGGAGTGGGGGGCGGCCTTTGCCCAGGAGAGGGATAGGGTAGGCTAACATAAAAAAAAAAAATTAACATACCTAGATATGTACATTTGTATAGATTACTGAGGGTCGTGATTACTCCAACGTGAAGGCATCACACAACTAATTATAGTTACGCTTGTTTGGCATATTAATGCCAATCAAAGTTGATTTTAAAAGATACAACAAAGCGTTACAGATCGTGCAATACAAAGTATCCAGTTGCATCAGTCTTGCGTAGTACGTAGTCTTACGTGTAGTCTAAATACTACATTTAGTGCAACGTTGAAACACTTAAAACAGTTTCATTTCCATTACCAAGAACCCATCGCCCGATAAAACGCAATACATTTCATATAAATGTGAATACCAGAGCATTCCGCTTATTATCATATAATATAGGAGTTAATAGGAGCTATGAACTCATCAACATCAAAGACGGACTAAATTTCATATGAACTGTAATGCCCGGGTTACACGAAGCTATTTTTTGCAGCTAAGGATAGCAGGATAGTGCTAGCTAGTATGCAACTCTAGAGTGACTACTCTAGACTCGTGTTTACGGTACTATCTTCATTTTTAGGTTAGTAAGCTAGTGTGGCCCAGTGGTAAAGGCCCCGATTTACAAGTTATAGGTCGTGGGTTCGAGCCCAGACAGGCGCTTTAGTTTGTGTAAATAAGTTTATCGCCACTGCTCTCAAAACGGTGAAGGTAAACATTGTTACGCTTGTCCTACGACCAAAAATTCGAAGACATTTGACATCTACCAGACCGCACTGGGCCTGCGTGGTGGATTGTAGCCCACTCCCTCTCGGAGAGAGCAGGCCTGTGTCCCAGCAGTGGGAACATTATAGGCTGAATATGTTTACGCAAGCCGGTGAGTACGGTAGTAAGCTAGTGAGATGCCAAAAAAAAGAACCTAAAAATGCTCCACTCATGCTCGCGGAGATCAAATGAGAGGTTGCCGCCAAACGCCATATTAAACGATTTTGCGTGCTCCTTGGTCATTGAAATCACAATCACTAGTGACACAGACAATACTAACACACGTGAACAACGCCTCGTCGCCAAATGTTCTGTATTTAAGGATTATATCAATAAAACACTGTAAATCACATAGTCTCGTGTAATGGCTGACAACCAACTAACGAGACACGCCTACCCACATACTCGTATATGATTATTATCAGATATACTACAATAGTATAATAGGATGGGGTTGTATTTTTGAGCTAGTAGCGACCCCCTCTACTGATTTTACTATCCTGGTTTGTGTACTAGCCTCATGTGGCCCGAAGCTAGTCCCCATCGGATCCCCACGTAATCAGTCACCGCAATGCTATCAGCTGAAAATTTACTAGCATCGTGTAAACACCTCTAGCATGTCCCAAGCCAGAATAGTAAGCCAGGATATTACTTGCTTGCTCTTGCTTAACTTACTCGTAATATTTTTATACCAGTTGAAAACCAGCGTCAGGCACTAGTTGTCTGGCTTTTATGCTGAACTGGGCCTATTTGGCACAACCGTGAGGCACATAATACAGTTTTAACTTTTTCTGTTTTTGTGTGAATATTGTGTGCCTCAACCTGGGTCAAATAAATTTATTTTCTTTCTTTCTTTCTTGCTTCGAAAGCTAGTCTCGTGTAACCCGGGCATAAGATCTGATGTGCACTAGAGAGCGTTAAAAGTTATTAGTGAAGTTTAGAGGGTTTCCCAGAAGCGGATGGTACAATTACGTGAGATGAACTTAAATACCAGTATTCCTAGGTACTGTGGCACCTGTCCCACTGCGGGCGAGGAAGCGACTAGCTAGCAACGATTTTCTCAAAGATTGTAGATCCCATGTAAGTAGAAGAGATACATATAGTAATTGTTATAAATGATAAATGATTTTATTTCTGTAAGTAGATTTATACAAATACACACACGTGACACACGTCAATCATATTTTTAAAAACTAGACGAGGTCGGCGTTTCCTATCTGACTAGTCTGAGAAAAAAGGCCGAAACAAACTCAGAGGTCACAGTCTCTTTTAAAGTCCACAGATAATCTGGGTCAGATCATGTGAAGACAGAATAGAATAGAATAGAATACTCTGAAGACCATGAAGACCATGTAGATTGGAGTCTGAAATGGGCTTTTTGAGGCAAGAACCACACAGATTGAGTCGACCTGTCCACGTTGACTCTGTTGATCGCTGACTGTTCACTCCGCCGGCTAGTACTGTCGCAGCGACAAGAGCTATCAAGGAGAGCACCTAATCGCTCGACGACGCTCGCTTGGCGGGCAGAACACTCGCTGAGAGATTCACGCCTGGTACATAGGCATACCAGCGAGTAATCGCTCGTCGCCGTCGCGCACTCACTGCTCTAGCTCGCCAATTCGTTTTTAGTTGCTAGCTCTACTCGTTAATAATCTCGTCAATCGCCGGCGGTGGGACAGGTCCCTTACGTATGTACCTAGGGAGATAGGTATGTAGGTAAGCCTGGTTTAGAGCGTGTTCATTGTCGGTTTTCACATTGAACATTTTGGGAGCTGCAATTGTCGTATTGTTCTTAGGAAGCCTTATTTTGGTACTTATACAATACAGTTTTAGTAACCGTTTGTTAATTTAATCTTTCTTTAAGGGGTAATTTTAATACTTATACAAACATAGATATGTATATGATTTATAAATAATGTAATCATTTTAAGAACTATATATTTTTTGGTAAGTACATATAATGGCTACGTTTAAGGCTCCTGCAGACAGGCGCAACACGACGGTGCGACGTGATTCTGGTAGAACAAAGGTTGAAGGTATTGTAAAAATTCTACCTTTTACCCTTCGTATGCCGCCAGAACGTGGATCCACGCGAGACACAATGGCTATTTCATTGTTTCTGTAATTACAGCATTGAACCGGTTAAGTTATTTGAAATCTTCCTTTTTCGTCAAAATAACGCCGACTTACCTGAAACAAAGAACGAAACTAATTAGTAAATTAATAATAATATCATTAAACCAGAACAAAAGGTTAGAAATCGAACAATACATTTCCAACCCAAAGTAACAATGAAAAGCAATTGAAAGTGACGCAACAAGGAACTCCAATTAGAAGGAAACCCATCATTACGGCGAACTTTACTAAAGTACCTATGATATACCTGAGGTATATCGTGAGTCCAGGTAAAACGACGGAGGTCACGTTCTGCCAACTTGCTGGCTGAACGGCCTTATTTCCGTCGACACGTGAAAAAAAAAAATTGAAAGGACGCCAAAATAATTGAGCGGCGACATTGAATTGAGAATGATATTGATGTCACCTTTCCTTATGGGTTTATTTTTTTTAAACTGGTTTTTTTTGGACAAGCCTTTTAGAGTTTTGTGGTTTCTAGCGTAACCTTTATTGTGGCAATATGTTTTGGATACCAAAAAAGTACCAAAATATAGATTTTTCCTGTTAATATTACATACTATAGTAACATTTTTTTCCTCGCTCAAGACCAGAACATTCTGCGCAATGTTCTAAGTACGTTAATATAACAAAATTTTAAAGCATAAATCACATTTTAAAACTACAGTACAGCTACAGGGACACAGTTAGCAGTAAAATGAGATCAGATTCGGTTGGCTGGCCACACTGGGATTACGTCTGCAAGTCCACAGGCAAATAAAACTGCATTACAGTGTTCCGGTCTGAAGGACAATCGACCTCCTTAGAGCTGGAAAATGCAACGTTCGCGAATTTAGTTCGTTTTCCAAACAATAGATGGTGTTCTTTTGACCTGAAGTTTAAACTCTGTTCAAAGAAAATGAAATTACACGAAATGGAAAATTTTGAAAGAATGGAAATAAAAACTGGTTTAGTTATAATTATAAAGTTATTGTGTGTTCGCTCTGTTGCACTGTACTTTGGTTTAAAACACGTCCTTTAATAAGTTTTCAGGGTTCATGTGGGTAGGCATCTGAGGGTGAATTTCACCAATGAAATTGAACGCGATCTAATGCTCGGTTCCTATAAACAAAAACGAATCGTTTTTCTTACCAAAATGGTAGCATTTTTTATTGCCAAACTGGACATATATATATATATATTCGTAACTCGGGAGGTCTACTATGCAAAGCTAGAGGTCTTTGCTTCATTATTAGTAAAGATACAAGGGTCAATTTTAACTAACAAGGGTCCGTAAATCATAGAAGTTAGCCATAAGTTATTAACAACATCAGCTATGCAGATGACATGGTGCTGCTGGGTCCGTCGGCGGGAGCAAACAGAGAGATGCTTAAAACGTGTGAGACCTACGCTGCCGCACATGGATTAAAGTATAATGTAAAGAAATGTGAGTACATGGTCTTTGAGGTCAGAGGCAAACGCCGTGGAGAAGGGCCCGAGTTGCTTATGAACGGGTCACCAATTAACAGGGTGTCAACTTTTAAATACCTAAGGCATTGTCTTGCCGCTGACCTCAGGGACGATGTAGACATTGAGAGGGAGTGCGGGGCTCTAGCGGTCCGGAGCAATATGTTGTCCCGTAGATTTGCGCGGTGTACAGACCAAGTAAAAGTCACACTTTTCAAGGCTTATTGCCAAAGTTTGTACACGGGCAGTCTATGGGTCAATTGTACTAAGAGATCGCTGGATGTCCTGCGCGTCCAATATAACAATGCTTTCAGGATGTTGTTGAGGCTGCCTCGTTGCTGTAGCGCGTCGAACATGTTTGCGCAAGCCGCACCGACGGCTTCTATGCAATTATACGCAAAAAAAACCGTAGCCGAGAGTTTCAGCTCTCCGATAATAAAACAGTTGGTGCGGAGGTTGATTTTTACTAACACTAGGCAAAAGTTATTTTTTGTTTTGTTACTAGCACGATATGGATATTTTGTGTCCGAAATAGCTTTATTTCGGCTGAACGCGCGGCATATAGAATAGAATAGAATAGCTTTATTTTATTCTATTCTATTCTATGTATATGCCGCGCGTTCAGCTGTCAGTCTAATCATTGTTAAGGAATATTGACACTGACAGCTCTTGAACGCGGTTTAGATGTGTTGTGTGGGAGTCTCATTGTTCCATCATAACTTCTAATTTAACTATTGGTACCTAAACTCAACATAGAGCATTTAATTATGAAATAAATTCAGCGGGGTAATTGCGTAACACACTAGCAGTAGAAATGGTTTTCATTTTGACAGTTCAGCAACATTCATTGCGTTATTTACGTTGTTGAACAGACAAATTTTTCAAACACATGAAGCAATGGATTGCCAGTGTGTTAAGCAATTAGGGTGCAGCTCATAGTTACCCACATAAACTGCCATTTTACAAAAAAAAAACATTCCAGGAAATAAAATAAGCTCGTCACTACTTTTTCAATTAAATATTTCCACACTGTGACCATAAATATAATGGTATCGTCTGTTTTACGCCATCATTTACGTTAGTCACAGTCTCCACAACAAGCTGCCCGATATGATTCCCTCGCAATCGTCATAAATATTTATTATATTGTTATTTTAAGTAGTTTTGGGTGTGTAAAAGATAATGAGAAGCTTTCATTGCAGTGCGCTCGGCTGAGTTGATTAAACTATTTACATATATACTATACTTATAATAAAGCTGAAGTTTGTTTGTTTGAACGCGATAATCTTTGGAATTATCAGTCGGATTTGAACAATTCTTTTAGCATTTGATAGCCCAATTCTTGAGGAAGGTTATAGGCTATTTAACATCATGATACGGCCCTAAGGAGTCGAGCAAAAAGAAAAAAAAGTCAGAACGAATGCCAAGCAAAAACGAAGTAATATAATATTTTGGAGCCTCATCATTATTTTGTTTTGAATATATGATAATGCTAGTCGTTGAAGTATTCCCAATTCTTTTTTGGTGCAGCAGTGAGGCACACTTTCCTGCTATTTTCTTACATCGGTCTTTATACTTTCTATTTGTTTTTTTTATTTGTTGCTATCTGATGTATGTATCTGGTGTATTGTCTTTTAGTCCGTGCTAAATAAATGTATTTTCCTTTCTTTCTTTCTTCAATAAATTGTGTCAAACACGTAATTATCAGCTAGTTTTTTTCTGAGTCTCTTCTGTAACTTTGCACTGTTGTTCACCATAGAAATGTAAAAACTTCTTTCTCTTTAAAAATGTAAAAAATATCTATGGTTGTTCACCGACTTATGCCGTTGGCCATACCTATCTACCAGCGTCTAGTCTGCCATCTTTTAAAAATAAAGTTTTTATATAGTATTTTTATCCCAAAAAGTGCCGCGCGCTTTAGTTGTGGTAACCAGGTGAATGTGTGTGCGTGAAGACGAGTAGCGTCAGCACTCACACTTACTTACCCTTAATTTAAATTAATTGGAAAACTTGTGTTAAGATTGCTAATAAAGGCTATTTGGAATTGAATGTGTTGGTATTATTTTTTACATTTTATGTGCTTGCCATAATATTCTATGTTCTGTACGTGTGCACGCATCTCATTAATGTGAAGTCAGGTCCATGTGGCTCTATCTACACACATCCTACTAATATTATAGACGCGAAAGTTTGTATGTATTGATGGATGGATGTTTGTTACTCTTTCACGTAAAAAATACTGAACGGATTCGGATGAAATTTGGCACACAAATAGTTTATAACCAAGACCGGATTCGAAACCGCGGGGCGCAGCTAGTAAGTAATAAAATAGTAACGAAGGCAAAACTGTACACTGAATATTTTTGAAAAAAAGTAATTGCTACAAGGTACGGGAATGAGTCAGAGGCCGAAAATATAGTTTTTAGAATTTTTGTCTGTATGTCTGGTTTTATTTTCCGGATTGGCGTAAAAACGGCTGAACGAAGTTGGATAAATGGGTATTGAAGATTTTTATATGGAACCTGAAACACCTCTGTCGCGCCATTTTGTTCTTTTTTTTTTTTTCATAATGGCGACTACGCAGGAAATCTTTATAAATCGATAGCTGACATCAATGTACACGGAAAATATAAGTAGTATGCCACGGATCCTCAAAGCCCTTTGGCACACAGATTATTAATCCCGGTAGTACGTTTCCGTGGGATATTTTCCGTCATCCGTGCGGACTAAGCCTCGAGCAAAAGCTAGTTAAAACTATAGGTAGGGTAACTATTCTAATTGATGTTATTTCCAGTTAAACAAATATCAATTTTATAACGGTGAAAATTAAGTTGATTTCAAACTAACTTTATTGTGTAGACATTAAAGTATTTTTTCCAATAACTCATATTTGATTACATTTTTGGAAAATGAATATTGAGCTCAGTGTAGGACATATCATCATCGTGTTCCTAGCCGTTTCCCAACTACTCACCTACACTGAAACATCTGGCCAAGTGTGTAAGCGTTTTTGTACTTGTTGTTTTTGTCCTTGTCAGTTTATTTTTCTTTTTTTATGACGTTTTAAAAGAGTCTTCTCTGCCTAAAGCCAAAACTAATCCTTTTATTCACATAACATAATCAGCCTATAATGTTCCCTCTGCTGGGACACAGGCCTACTCTCTTCGAGAGGGACTGGGCCATAATACACCGCGCGGGTCCAGTGCGGGTTGATGAATGTCACATGTGTCCGAATTTTTGGTTCCAGGACATGCCGGTTACCTCAAATGTTTTCTAGAGCAGTGGTGGCTCCGTCTTACGAGTTGTTGTGTAAGTTCGAACCCAGGCAGGCACTTTACTTAGTGTATTTAATTTCATCACCACTGTTCTCAAAACGGTGAAGGAAAACCAACTAAACATGATCTAGAATGAATAAAGTAATGAATGATGATGATGAATTTGTATGGCGTACTATAAGGAGTATTCTATTCTATTTTATTCTAGCTAAATCGAAGCGTCAAAAAAAATCACAATGTAGCGTCCATATTGTTTTCGTTACAAGTAAACACTCATACTTTGAACTACAAAGAATCTCTGACAGTTGTTATTCCAACATTAAAAAAGTAACAGATCACATCTGGAGGTACATTTCTTTCAAAAACAAAGGAATCTCATTAAAACATTAAAGTACCTATCAATCACGAACAAAAAAAAAACAGAGATACACATGGAATTCGCAAATGAAAATGTCCGAATCAGTTCTGACAACCTGACAAGGCAATTTAAACTTTAACCGAAAATGACAGAGTTTATTTTCTTATGGCTTGTTGTAGCAAGATCTTCATGTGGTCTTCCTTGGCGAAGACAACAGACAAGGAAAAATAGACTTTATTGGCAGATGACAGAGTTTGTTTTCACATGGCTTCTTGTTGCTCTCGTTGAAGACCAATAAAGATTGGTATTTCATTAAAATAGTATTGAGTACGGAGGCATTTATTTGGGCTTTAGGGTGGATTTTTGGCGGCAATAAGACGTAAAAGTATTTTATCATGAAAATTAATTATGTCGGGTATTTTATAAAGTCGACTACGCACTGACCCCTTTATTCATAAACGTTGCTTAAAGTTAAGTAGTGATTAGTGCCTAGTTAACCATGTATTTTTGACGTTTGAACGTCAGTTAACTTCGGGCTTCGGCTTTCGGGCTTCTGACTACCCGTAACGACTGTCAAAGATCCACGAATGACAGTCGGGACCAACGGCTTAACGTGCTTTCCGAGGCCCGGAGGGGTCTTGATATGTAAAGTTGGTCACCCATCCACGGACCGACCGCAGCAAGCGTAGCTTAACCTGATCGATCGACCTGTGCGGCTGTTAGTATTTAGCGACCTTCGATCAACCAATTGAGCGACAAATACAAGTGACAATGACAGATTTTCATGACAGTCGTTATAATAATATGTCGGAATCGTTCTTCTAGGAAACCGACAGATGTTGATTCCAAGAAAAAACATATTCTTATGTATTACCTTCATTATTTATTGATCTAGCACGTGTACGATCATAGTATCTAGGTAGCGTGGGAAATACTAAGCACACCGAACTATGTGCTTAGCCTTTTCTCAACCATGTTGTGGTGGGCACCCAGTCTAAATGGTTGCAGCTGAATATCAGTATTTTACATGAAGCGACTGCTTATCAGACCTCCACAACCCAGCCACTGGGTAATACGATACCCCGTGGTAAGACTGGTTGACAGACTGTTGGGCTTCTGACTACCCGTAACGACTGTAAAAGATCTAGGAATGACAGCTGGGACCAACTGCTTAACGTGCTTTCCGAGACACGGAAGCGTCTTGATATGTAATGGGTGGACACCCATCCACGAGCCGACCGCGACAAGCGTAGCTTAACCTGATAGATCCACCTGTGCGGCTGTTATTATTTAGCCACAAGCCCCTGAAATACTAAGCACGCCGTAGGTACATAATAATATTTCAATGAATTTTGGACAAATAGTTTACGGGTAAGGTGGCGCCATCTGCGCGGTTCACAAGGTGCTACATAGAAACGATCTTCATCTATTATTCAACTGTGGAACGCCTAACTGTGTATTGGAATTTGAATTTGGTATAAGTAGTTAATTTATTGTAGATGTTTTTTTAGGAACTTACGAACGTAGATATTGATCTACGTTCGGCATACGAAGGGTTATTAAACGAAATTATACTTATTAGAAACTAGCAATTTGATAGTACAGACGCCAGCACATCAAGCTACTACAATCTGTCAAATTTCTTTAATAGATTTTTCAACTTTATCGCTAAAGCATTAATTAGTTTCAAGGTTGATCGGGAAAATTTCACAGTTTCGGGGTGACATCGAACGGAACATTCAAAGAAATAATTTCATTTATTATTCAAGAATATTTCTCAGGATAAAAATTATTAAAAAAAGAAACAAATGTTATATCCTATTTTTAAAAGAAAATTGTTATCGGCGGGAAAATTTGAGCTTTAGTCCGCTGTGTGCTCGTCTTGGTTAGATTTACATTATTTGCCTTGTTATATTATTTACTAGCTGCGCCCCGCGGTTTTACCCGCGTATGTCTCGATCCCGTGGGAATATCGGGATAAGTGTCCTATTATGTTAATCCTGGTTAATAAACCATCTGTGTGCCAAATTTCATCCAAATTCGCTCAGTAGTTTTTGCGTGAAAGAGTAACAAACATCCATCCATCCATCCATCTATAAAAACTTTCACGTTTATATATTAGTAGGTTTGCTTAGGAAAAATATAACGAAATTATAACAAAGACAAAACTTTTCATATTAAGTTAACATACGTCCAATACTATACGGTAACTGATAAATGATTTATTTTCTGTAAATAGGTTTGTACAGATGCCAGCAGGTCAAGCTACCCGAACCTGTCAAATTTTTCCAATCAACCTTGAACCTTAATGCTTTAGAGATAAAGCTGAAAATCTATTAAAGAAATTTGACAGATTGTAGTAGCTTGATGTGCTGGTGTCTGTACAAACACTTTTACACGTTAATCATATTTTTTTTACACTAGATTCGCTGCGTCCTGTCTGACTACTCTTGGAAGAAAGGCCGAAACAAACTCAGAGGTCACAGTCTCTTTTAAAGTCCAGCCTCACATAATCTAGGTCAGATCATGTGAGGCGTTGCGCAGGGGGGGTTCCGGAATTGGTCTTTTACGAGGAACCGGGACCACCCCAATGTGCTGATGGTGATCACCGGGGTGGTTTTATGAGGTAAAAATCCCACACTCCTCGACCTCACTCCCCTTTCGGGCGGTGGTCGGGCGCCTTTTGAAGAGTTCCCCCCGAAAGCAAAAAAAAAGGTCAGGTCATGTGAAGACCATGTAGATGGTGTCTCAAATGGTCTGGTGGCAGGTACCTAAGTAAGGTAAATAAGTAGGTAGTAAGGTAAGTAGGTAGGGTAGGTTGTGTATTAAAAAAAAAAAAACTAATAATTTTCACAGAAAGAAACCAAACAATGTACCTACAACAAAAACAACCACCATTTTCTCAACAATAAAAAACAAACCGAGTCCCTTAAAATTTACTATTTTTAACGATAAGACTATTCATAGCGCACAATGAATGTCGGGCACAAGACCTCGGGCGGCTACAAGGCACAATGGCGAAGAAATAACGTGTTCCTGCCTTGTTTCAAAACGCAACAGTGGACTTTTGAAGTTTTTCTTTCCCCCACTTTGATTTAGACGACAAGCTTTCAGAACGAGTGTTTGTTTAGAAATAAAGGCGACAAATGAATTTTCTTGGGAAACTGCTAAGTGTGAAGTTTTAAGACTTTAAAATTTTTGTTTTTGTTTTAACACCATGGATTTTTGCTACATACACATTGTATGTGAGGGGTTCGTGGTTAAATAATAACAGCCGCACTGGTTTGTCGAAGGTTAAGATACTCTTGCTGCGATTGGTCCGTGGATGGTGGGGCACGTGGGTAATTAAAAGGTTAAGCTACGCTAGCCGCGGTCGGTTTGTCGATGGGTGACCATCCATTAAATGTACGAGATCCCTAAGTGTCTCGGAATAACACGTTATGCCCTTGGCTGTCGTTCGTAGATCACTGAAAGTCGTCACGGGCAGTCAGAAGCCCAAGTCTGACCACCAGCCTTAGCAAGGGGTATCGTACCCAGTAACTGGGTAGTGGTGGTCATATAGGCAGTCGCTGCTTGTGAAATACTGGTAGTCAGTGCATCCTGCTAGACTGGAAGCTGATTCCAACATAGTTGGGAAAAGGTTAGGCCGATTGATTTTGTCTACTCCGCAAGATAAATACTCGTACTATGATATTGAGTAAACACGTAGAATGGGGGTAACCAATTAAAGAACAAATCTTGTCCAAAATTGTCTCATTCGAAATAGTCCCTCAGTATAATATCTACTCTTGATCATTTATTAAAACTACACGAGCAACGTATAATTTTTAAATCAATCTCACGCTTAAGATATAAAATGATAAATTCCATTTTAGATCCATCACCACCAGCACCTCACATAAAATCCAAAACACAACTGAATTACAATCCATCTCACCTTATAATTAGATAAAGTCTTTGTCACACCACCAACACTCCCACAGAGATACAAAACAATCCGACACTACCATAGACACAACCCTCTATACTTCTGACACAATAAAACTTAACCTTTACACCGCTAACGAGCTCTCACCGAGTAATCTAGTTTCCTACAATTCGAAGTGCGCTTGTAAATAATGCATATAGGGCAATTGGATTGTCTGTCAGTCTGTCTGGCTTCCTGCAACGACTCGCTGATGTGCTATTGTCGATACTCGATACTCATGCAAAGGTTAACTGTAATGGAGATTTCAGATTTCCAATTTACTACGTGAAGTGTCATTAATTATTCTTGAGTTTTAAACTTTTCATAGGTTTCGAATTCGATTGAATTTTGGTAAAGGTTACTCTTTCTGCAGTTTGGCCGTCGAGAGAATGCGTTTCAGATATAGGTAGGCATGCGTGCTACATCTTTACCTGCGTCATTGCTTACCATCAGGTGGGGTTGGGTCAAAGGCGAGTCTATCAAAAATATAAAAAATGTATGAAAGTTACAATGTCAGGACAGAAACCGTGCGTTATGAAATTTTTACGTCGTCAGAAAGGCAGCCGTGTAAGTCGATTTAGGGCTGATTTTTCAATAGCTTGACAATTTTTATCTGAGAAACGAGTGTAGCGGTTTGACAGCGTTTGTGTAGAAATATTTCAAACTGTCATAATTATTCTTCAAGTAAAAGAAATTCTGAAGACCGGTTCCCGTAATTAAATCAAAATCTAGTCGCAATCTCGTCAGTGAAAATCACTGTTAAAAATGTGTGATAATTACGAGGTATTTTTGACAGATTGAGACTGAGATTAAAATGCAAATGTTTTTAAAATTACGAGAATTGGCCTCTGACGGCTGAAAAATCAGCCAATAAGAAAATAAACGCAAAGTAATAATTCATTACGCAACAATATAATAATCAGCCTATAATGTTCCCACTGCTGGGACACAGGCCCCCTCTCTGTAAGAGGGAATGGGCGATAATCCACGCGGGCCCAGTGCGGGTTGGTAGATGTCACATGTCTTCGAATTTATGGTTCTAGGACATTTCGGTTTCCAACAAATAATTTAATTAAAATATTATAAACGGTATATTATAAACGGTGAAGAAAAACATCGTGAGGTAACCGACATGTCGTCGGTTACCTCACGATGTTTTTCTTCACCGTTTTGAGAGCAGTGGTGATGGAATTAAATTTCGAAAAGGAAGCGAAAGGGTTCGAACTCACGACCAACAATTCGGCAGTCGAGGTTAATTATATTTTAGTGGTTTCCATTGCATATTAATATCAGAAATCACAACGTTACCGCAATATTTATGGTGTAATAGAGAGAGATAGAGAAACAAACAAGGAAAGTACAGTTCGTTCACAGTTATTTTACCTCCGAGTTTGCATCACTGTCAAAATCACAATGATCTTTAATTCCGTTGTAATAAAGTTGCTATTGGGTTGCTGCCATTGACAAGTTTGTCAAATTTATAGAGATCTTTATAGACCTTACAATAAGGTTGCTATTGGGTTGCTGCTGTCAGAGTTAAAATAACTTTAAGATACATTTTAAAAAGCGGCAGTATTTCTCGGTCGTGTCGAGGTTGTAAAGTTTAGTGCCAATAAGATTTATTAGGCAAGCTTAAAGGTTTATCTTAATCTTTATTAGCATTGTTAACATTTAACTAGTAGGCTTATTTTAGTTGTGGCATTTAGTCTAATTATTTTGGTTTGGTTTGGTTTGGTTTTATTAACTAGCTTCTGCTCGCGACTTTGTCCGCGTGGAAGTCGTAAGACACCGCAATAATCGTATAGTAAAAAAATACAGGCAGTGTTATCTATAAGTGAAATTTTTTTTTAAATCGGTTAAGTATTTTTTGAGATCTTTGCCCAGCCAGGGGACAATATAGGTTAACTGAAAAAAAAAACAACATTTTCAATAAGGATTGGTTTATGATTCATTCCAGGGATAATTTCGATTTAATATACAACGTGTAACGTTAAACGCGCAAAACCTCAGATACCCCAACTGATTTTTAATTCAATTGACCTATTTCAGAGAGAAAAAGAATAATTAAAAAAAAATGTAAAGGTTTTATGTGCTGTTTTAGTTTTATTGGCAATTCTGATCGTTTTTTGTGTCTGCGACGACGCTCTATCGACGGAGGAGTCGTCACCGGGCCGCTGCGCGCTGTCATTATTATTTACTATCTACGCTCATAAAGAACTTAGGTTATCTTTAAACAGTAATTTAAATGTTTCCATCACACTTTTCCAGGTTTTGGCCTGGCAACATTAGGTAACCCACATTTTCAATTCGTATTTGCATTGAAATGAAAGCTATTATTATCCCGCGTATGAGAAAACTTAAATTGGACGAAAAAAAATTGTGTTTGTTTACCTATTTTGGCGGGTTTGTGATGGCTTGACCTATTAATTAATAGACACGGCAACGTTTTTAATGAAGATTTTTTGAAAAATTTGACCTATATTAAAAAGTGGTTCAATTGATTCTGCTCGTTGTTCTGATCAAACTATTTTCAGGTTTAGCGCATTTAACGTTACACGTTGTATAGCTTAGCTGACAAAATCCCGATACAGTCGACTTCGATTCAAATTGAATTTGATTTGATTTCGGTTGCTGGCAATTTGGTCCTTATTTGTATCGACACATTAACTTTCATCATATTTGATTTCATTCGTAAAATCCAATATATTTAGAACTAACTGTGCACGCGAACGTGGATATCATGGATTTTAATTTTTTTGGCTGAAACCCTAATTATTTTTCTAAAATATAAGTACCCTATGTTACTCCTTATAACATCAGCTATTTGCCAGTGAAAGTCCCAATTGTTTTTCCGCTATAAGTACCGTATATATTTTCATATGTATTTAGTAAAAAGCAGTTATTTTGACATTACAAACAGACACTTCCATTTTATTTATTTTTATAGATAAGCCTGATTGTAAAACCGTTCCATAAGAACAAAGTCCGTTGTGAAAAATAGAAGTAACACGAAGGTTTCCTCGTAAAAGGATTAGTTACTAAATGGGTTGAAGACGCCGCAATTTCTAAAACTATCTCCGCTCTCGCTGTAATGCTGCCAGATGAGATCTGATAATAAATTATACTCGTCTCTTGTTATTTTTAACCCCCGACGCAAAAACGACGGGGTGTTATAAGTTTGACGTCTCTCTCTCTCTCTCTCTCTCTCTGTCTCTCTCTGTGTGTGTGTGAGGGTGTGTGTATGTGTGTGAGAGGGTGTGTGTGTGTGTGTGTGTGTGTGTGTGTGTGTGTGTGTGTGCGTGTGCGTGTGTGTGTGTGTGTGCGTGTGTGTGATGTGTGATGGTGTGTGTGTGTGTGTGTGTGTCTGTCTGTCTGTCTGTGGTATCGTAGCTACAGAACGGATGAAACGATTTTGAGTTGTTTTTTTTGTTTTTGATGTTAGATTAAATACGTTAAGCTTAACGATAAAATCATCTTGAGAAAGGACCATCAATAGAGATCCTAGGAAAGACAGTTTAAAGCGATTTTTTCAAAATGGCGGCCATCTCTGTCGTCGTTGTCGTCGTGATAGCTGACTTCAAAGCAAACAGAAAACATAATAAGAACAAGACCCGTAAAGTGTCACGTTTCCGAGTTATTAACATTCAAAGTTGATCACGTGACATTGACATAGGTTTCATGCGTGGCCGCCATTTTGAAAAAAGAACAAAATGGCGCGACAGTAGGTATGCCAGGCTCCATATAAAAATCTTCAATTTCCTTTGTCCAGCCGACTAGCCCAACTATAAGGTCGATTCATAATGGTGATAAAATCGACCTTAAAGTTAGTCTAGTCAACTACAAATTTCGTTTCTGCCCTATAAAAGGTTAACGGGTATTACAATAATGATCACCTTTGGCACATGAACGGAACATAGACGAACAGTATGTTGGTAATAAATGATGGTGGATGAACGGGGAGATCAACGAAAAGACGGATGGATTTCCTGAGAAATGATATGAAGGAAGAGCGTAACATGACGGCTGAGAGAAAAGAAATAGGTAAAATAGGACATGTATAGCTATTCACAACCATCCAACCGGCTACCGTGTCGAAAATGACACATTTCAATAACCTGAGGGGCAATTCTCGTAATTTTAAGAACGTTCACAGTCTGATCCTAAAATGTAGGGAAATTTGAGGTATTTTTGACAGATTGAGACTGATCTCAATCTGTCAAAAATACCTCAAATTTCCCTACATTTTTACAAACTTTTGACATTTGTTTGTCGCCGAGATGAAACTGCGACCAGATTTTGAACGTTTTAAATTACGAGAATTGGCCTTCTGATTTGCTTTGCCCCCAACAGCAAACAGCTCTCGGGAGAATAGCGGTCGTCTATTTGATTTAAGCTGAACAATTTTTGGGTTTTGGATTTGTGAAGAGCGTTTGACTCCTTCGATAGCATTGATTGACGTTCAATTCGATTCGAAAGCGTGTCGAATGGTTGTGAATAGCTATTTAGAACAGGCAGAAGAAGAAAATCACGAGTAAAGAGGTAAATGGCCAAAAAGTCGTCAAAAAACCAGCTGTGAAACTCTCCCAACTATGTTGGGGTCGGCTTCCAGTCTAACCGGATGCAGTTGAATACCAGTATTTTATATGGAGTGACTGCCTATCTGAACTCCACAATTAAGTTACTGGGTAATACGATACCCCTTGGTAAGACTGGTTGTCAGACTTTCGGGCTTCTGACGACCCGTAACGACTGTCAAAGATCCACGAATGACAGCCGGGACCAACGGCTTACCAACGGCGGGTAACGTGTATTCCGAGGCATGGAGCGGTCTCGATATGTAAAGATGGCCACCCATCCACAGACCAACCGTGGCAAGTGCAGCTTAACCTGATTGATCGAACTGTGCGGCTGTTATTATTTAGCCACGTGTCCTGAGAAACTCCCCCATTAAATAGTAAACTCCCATCTTACAACAGATCCAACCACATAATATTAATGTGGATTCGATAGCCTTATAAGTTTTTCAGCAGCCGTCGTCGTGGGAATGGCGTCTGCATTTTAATGTTTAACTCTGACAGCTTGTTCGAACAACCACTGAGCATGTGAAATATTAATTAGCTCTTCGTGCTTTTGTTACATGATTTCTGATACGTGTTCATGTATTGGTGAGTTTTAGTTGAACTGTATTTTTCGAGATGGAGCTTGAACATTTCCTTCTTAATGTCTTTTTGGAGGGATTATCACAGACATGACTGTTCTGCTGTGTCATATAGAGGTAGGTTTGTTTTTTTTTAGTAAAACAGAGTAGGCATATCTAGATAAATAAAACAAAATCGGGTTGCTTATACCATTTATAACTCGCGAGCGGCTGGCCCGATTTTTTGAACTTTGTTTTGTTAGATTTGTCTCCGCCCCGAATAGCAGCGTAACTATTAAAGCAAAGCGGAAATTCAGGAAAATAAAAATAGTGAAAATAATTAATTTTCTCTAAGTTCGTTCTTATTGATTCTGAGGCGGTTCGAAGTTCGCCGGGTCAGCGTGGGAGATAAAAGTAATTTATTCGCGTATAATGTTAGCATACAGATAAATTGGATTTTTTATAAATAGCCCCGACAACAGAAGGGCCATGGAAGGAGGCAGTATTACTTAAAAACTGTAGGTATCTTAATGATTTACAAAAGTTAAAAACTAGCTAAATATATCCGCACTAAGCATCTTAGTTCAACATAAAAAAATAAAAAAATACTAACAACAGTTTAGGTACCTATACACTTAATAAAAGAAACCAAAAAACCAAGAAACTGCTACAGTAAAATACAGGGGCGCACCTATCAACGCCCAACACAAAACACATAGAAGACTGTCCCAGACTTCAACGTTATTAACTGCGAACTATACAAATATACACCTTTAATCAAAATCTCCAATACCAATCATGAATGCAAACATTACCTACATTATCCACGTATCTAGTCCCTCATAACCCGATGCCAATATACATGAGCCATGTTGCCCTAGCCCGCATGCGTCATCAACAGCAATAATGCCAATATCCTGCGATTTCACAGCTAAACCAGACTACAATAGCGGTAGAGTTGCCAGTCCGCAAAATACCTGCTTTATTTGCCATAGACAGGACGTTGTCGAGCAACGAGTTTGCTTAACGATTTGTGATTGTCTGTGGTGCGTGATTAATTTTAGTTACCTGTTGCAAAGTTGCGACGAAGTCTTGTCTATGGTAGTTGATCCTTGATTTTTAACGTATTCTATTAACACTTAAAGCTAATAGCGTAATTTGAATTCTAGATTTCATGAAAATCCGCTTTATAATCCAATTAAATTATTCTAGATAAATAATATTACTTATTAATATTAAAGTCACAGCATAATCAGCCTATAATGTTCCCACTGCTGGGACACAGGCCTCCTTTCTGTGAGAGGGAGTGGGCCGTAACCCACCGAGCAGGCGTCGAACTTTTGGTTCTAGTTCTAGGACATGCCGGTTTCCTCACGATGTTTTCCTTCACCGTTTTGAGGGCAGTGGTGATGAAATAATGTACACAAAGTAAAGTGCCTGCTTGGGTTCGAACCAAACTCATGAGTCGCGGCAACGGCCACGAGTCATGAGTTGGTCACGACCATGGGCCACCACTGCTCTCTTTTATGAAAGCCACAGTTTAACTAAACCATTACCAGCGTAATTTAGTTTCTAATTTGCTGTTGGATCGGTCCAATTTACAAACTAAACATCAATTCCGAGCAAATTCCGCATAAATTATGTTCTGGCGAAATTTAATAAAACTTCGATCGTGATAACAGCTTGGACCGGCGCGAATTCTATAATAAATTGTATTAAAGCTCTCTGCGATATCGTTTGCATTGATAATAACGCACTTAAAACCCGCCTGTTTGTTAAAATCATTGTATTTAAGCCCGGTTTATTCCGTATTGACGGATTTGGTTCATATTAAAACATGGCCGGAACCGCTGATAAATTATTCGTTCAAACAGTTTGAATACAAAATGTTGATTTATTTTACCATCATTAATCTGTAAATACGTCCGTGTATGTCTGTTTATCCATTTTATGTACTTAATTATTAAATATTATATAATTATGATTTTATTTGTGTAAGTTCCACTTCACGTTTTGGCGCGAATGTAACGCATAGACAAGATAGACCGACGCCATTTTGTATTAGAGTATGTAGTACAATTTTATTGTCCCATTCAACGTTCAATCATCACTAAATACGACAAGTGAATGCAATAAAAGAAGAAAACAATGGATATTGTGTACAAGATTCATTAAAAGGCAGCCCTTTCGTAGTAATTACATGAAATCGTAAATTATTTATCGTCGGAAATAAATTGATTCGTTTGAGCCTGCATTGTAATTCTGAAAATGTCGTGCATTGCTTGGCGATGTGCCATACTGTTATTGGGATAATTTATTACATAACTTTTCGCAATAAAACGAGTAGAAAAACTGATTACGTCGGTTGCAAAAGCCACATATTCATTAGATTTTTCTGTTAACAATTATTTCAAGACACATTTCATAATTTATAACAAAAATATCCAGTTGTACAATTAGTGTATTAGAATGTTTCCTTTTACCTAATTAAGAGCACTACGCAAGTAAGTACCTATATTCAAATTTTGTTTCAAATTGACGTTATTTCAAGTTAAACAAATATCAACTTTATACAATTAGTAATTAAGTTGATTTCAGAGTGACTAGCACTATTGAAAAAGTTATAAAAATGTTTGAAGTTGTATCGTAAACTGAACTTTATTGTGTAGGAAATAAAGTTATTTTTCCATAAACTCATATTTGTTTACATTTTTGGCGAATATGTCGCGAATGCAGATTACATAATATATTAATTTTGAGGAAAATGTTCAGATTAGCATTTTTACCAACCATTTACCTTAAGATCGAAAGAGTAAACATTAAATAAATAATGAGCACTCAGCTATACAACAAACTAACAAAGCCACATAATATTGAATGAAAGAAGTTTTCGAAGTTAAAAGTCAAATCGCAACATGAACAAATATTGAAAGAGGGTTTGACAGCTTCATAATTAGCCGCTGCTTTGCTGTCAATATCAAATCGACTAGTCTATGGCACTCTCTTCTTTGTCAGTTTGACAGCTGCCCATAGATTTGTAATCGCTTTTAATGGTCCGTTAATTTGGTAAACTAATTAAGGAAGGGAGAATTTCCTGGGTATGGCTGATTAGCATAAGGTAACTTAACTATTATGCTGACCCAAAACAATGATTACAGTGTAAGGGTTACTACTAGCTCACTTAGTGCTAATGACCCCTAAACAATGGACGACAGTCAAAAACCCATAAATAATACAATTGACTGCTCATAAAATTGAATGGGTATAAAATTATTTTCATTTTATTTTTAAACTGAAAAAAGATAGTTAAGGTATGGAAAAAGAAAAGAGGTCGATCACTCAGGTTAAGCTACACTTGCCGCGGTTGGTCTGTGGATGGGTCTCGTTACATACCGAGATCCCTCCGTGCCTTGGAAAGCAAGTTAAGCCGTTGGTCCCGGCTGTCATTCATGGATCTTTGACAGTCGTTACGGGTAGTCAGAAGCCCGAAAGTCTGACACCCAGTCTTACCAAGGGGTATCGTATTACCCAGTAATTGGGTTGTGGAGGTCAGATAGAGGCAGTCGCTCCATATAAAATACTGGTATTCACCTGCATCCGGTTAGGCTAGAAGCCGACCCCAAGATAGTTGGGAAAAGGCTAGGCAGATGATGAGGTGTGGTAAACGAAAAACGTTTAAAAGATTTCTAGACGTTTTATCAAATGATTACCTTCCTAAATTACCAGTTACGTACACGACTTCCCGTAATTAAACAACAAATAATTAAAACCATATAATAATTATATTCCCCCATATTTCGGCACACCTGTGCCGCCTAATTCAGCCAGCTAAAACATTTCCTACCAAAATTAAAACGTTCTCAAATTCGGTTCACAAAATTTATAACAAACGTAATTACAGATTACGGAATAAAAGAAAACGGGAAATCGTCCATTTTGAATGACGCTTCCCCAAAATGTTGCCATTTGTAATAAAACTCTACGGCGCGGCCAATGGCAACTTTTTGAATTTCTTCATGCTAATTGGTTCTGGTCGACGCTGCGTCCATTTGCATCGGCATTTTTCATCTCCCCAAATTGTTTTCCATTAAAGATTGCTTCGCGTTTTAGACAAATTGTCGCTGATTGTTTATTTTTTTTTTTGTAATTTGATGACGTTATTTGGAGCAGCGGTGTTTGTTTACTGCGGTTAGGGATTTGATTTCGTTAATAAATATTGGGATTTGCGAGATGGAAAATCGTTTCATCTACTTAATTGAATTTGCGTTTAATTATGTAGGTATGTCATCATCTGCCTAGTCTTTTCCTAACTATGTTGGGGTCGGTTTCCAGTCTAACGGGATGCAGCTGAATACCAGTATTTTACATGGAGCGACTGCCTATCTGACCTTCACAACCCATTTGCTGGGTAATACGATACCCCTTAGTAAGACTGGTTGTCAGACTTTCGGGCGTCTGACTATCGGTAACGACTTCCAAAGATCCACGAATGACATCATAATCATGTAGGTATGTGTCTTTTTTTTAAAGGAGTTTCGATGTATTTATCAATCCTTACTGAGTAAAATGTGAAATACTTTTTTACATACGTGTGCTGTTTTTCATACTTAGTTATAATTTAAAAATTTGATTGATATTATAACCATTGTTAGATTATTTCTCAAGGAACGACACACATGAGAGAGACAATCTAGAAGAGTTTTTAATAATATTTACATGTAACGTATGTTGGTTTTCATATTTTGTTATAAGTTGTTTATATATTTGATTGATATTATTACAATTGTTAGATTATATCTTAGTTAACGACACACTTAGGTTATCTAATGGTTATTTTTTTTTAACTAATACGTAATTATTTGACCATTAGCAATGATATTATATCATTAAATAAATTAAAAATTGATCAAAAAACACATTTTGCAATAATTTAACCATTAGTTACTATTTATAACCTTTGGTTGAGTTTAATTACGGATAAAAAATCGGCCCTTAAGGAGTTATAGACAATCTAGACTAGAATCTAGGTGATCTTTAAACAATCTAACTAAATTTATAGCTTTATCTTTCATCCGGCTTTCTAGCAAATAAACCGGTAATATATATTCATTATTATCTACGTGTTTGTTCATCCTAAGCCACAACTCATCTCTTATAACTAAGTAAGCCAGAGGCTGTAAATGGACCAGCCTATTTGTTATTCAGATTGAACGGACGATACCGCAAGATATAACTTGCGAACAACCCTTTAGAGGTTAAGTGGTCGCCGAGCAACTTCATTGTTCTAAACAAACAAGTTTTGATGTAAAAAAAATATGTAAATAAACTTTAAAAGACGCTGAGGAGGCTTGGTCTTTAAATTAGGATACTTTTTATATATTAAACCTGTATTACCCCACTATACCCCCTTGTCATACAGGATGTCCTCGTCCAGCGGGGTAATTGCGTAACACACTAACAGTAGGAATGGCTTTCATTTTGACAGTTCAGCAATATTCATTGCGTTATATACGTTGTTGAGACGAAAAAAATTCCGAACATATGAAGCAGTGGATTAGCAATATCTTTCAAAATTATTCAGATTGTGATTGATAGTAGTGTGTTACGCTATTATAGTGCAGTCGAAACCTCAATGATGTAACGTATAGTGAAATTTTGAAAATAAATTACTATTATTATTACTGTACTACTACTGTTGGCCTAGTCCACTCTCATAGCAATCCACTCTTCCATGTGTCTTGTCTGGCCTGTCTACCAAGCAAATAACATAGAATATTAAGTAAAAAAAAAAAGTCTCGCCCCTACTATTTCTCAGATTTTCACTAAAAGATGCAAGTTGCAGATTGAAACTTCATTGGCTGCATTCAGCGTTATCTTTAACAAACTTTAGTGGAAAGGCGAAACTTTTCCGCAAACCTGTTTTTATGTGATCGACCAAGTTAATATAAAACGAACATAAAAACAAACTAAATCCAATTTAAACCGAACGGGACCATGTTTCGAAAACTAGATAAATCCCATGTATTTACTTCCTCTTATTGATTTAAATCTATTCGCCTAACTAAATACAAGTAACATGATGAAGAAAATATTTATACAGGACCGCAAACTAATACCTTTTTAAGGGATAGAAGGGTCAAAAAATATATTCGAAAGTAGGTATAGGTGTTTGCAATCGTGACGTATGAACGTTGATATAAGGTTTAAACTACAACGGACGACGCGCGTTCGTGAAATGCAACCAACTATGGGTACCTGCCAATAGTACACACTACACAAAGGGATAGAATTGAGTTATACATTAAAATAGATATGCTTTTTATATACACCACGGTGATATAAACATAACCGAGGTCGTAGTTACATTCGATTAGATCAAGTTTATATAAACGCAGAGATGCGGAAAGCGGAACTAAGATGAGTGGAGCGGAGATGAGCGGAGCGGAGATGACTGATTCGAGAAGTACTCGTAGTGTAATTTGAAACGGAGATGAGTTAAGTAGAGAGACAACAACAAGAGGTAGAATAGAATTAATGCTCTCTTTTATGTACACCATATAGATTACAGATATACATGTAGACATTTTACTTAGGGTGACACAATGGGCGGTCTTATCGGTAGGCTAGTTTCTAAGGGAGATTTAGCAAAGACTTGAGAACCTTGAGCCTTGGAACGAAGATGAGTGAAGCGAAAAAACAAGTAGCGTAGTTTGAAATACAGAATAGTAAAGCAAATATAAAAGATATTGTATAGTTTTAGAGATGATCGCAGATAACAGAACCAATGTAGTGTGTTACACACGAAAGAAAGTTATAAGAAGTAGTTCACATTCGAACGGAGATGAACGCAGCAAAAGATATCTTTTAGTTTTCAGTATATCCACACTCCACAGTTCTATCAAAGTAAATACGGGCTGAACTGCAAAGAAGTACCCGAACTAGGGAGTTCTCGTTACTCGCAATAAAACTTGATTCTACTGAAGATGAATAATATTAATTTCAGATCATATTTTCCGGGAAGTTTATTTCTGACGCAAATTTAAATCAAAACTATTGATTCAACTATCTTGTAATACTGAAATTCCAAAATGGCTTCGGAGTCCTTAAATTAAATTGCTCTAAATCTAGAATTCAGGTCATTGATCGCCGGCGTGAAGTTTGAAGTCTTGTTACCGGAAAATGCAGGTTCTTACCCGCTTTCGCTCCATCAGATACACTAGAGACACCAGCATAGCTATTCACAACCATTCGGCAGGCTATCGTATCGAAAATGACACATTTCGATAACCTGAATTGCGTTCCCCCGACAGCATTCACGTCGGAAGAAAAGCGGTCGTTTATTTGATTTAAAATGTAAAAAAAAAATAAGTTTTTGGACCTGTGAACAGCATTTAGAGTACTCATACGATAACATTGATTTTCAAATCATTACGGAAGCGTATCGTATCTGTCCTACCGCCGACAAGGAAGCGACTAGCTATCAACAATTTTCTCGCTCAAGAAACGTACAAAAGATTGCAGTCCCATCTAAGTATGAGAGATAAATTATATTAACAGTAGATCGCTGACTGTTCAACCCGCCATACTCTTCGTTAGTACTCGTTTGTCGCAGTGAGAGAAGCCATAGATAGTACTTGCTCAGCGACGCTCGCTTCGCGGGCAGAACACTCGCTGAGACACACGCTTGGTACATTCGCTACAATCAATTCAGCCTATCGCAGTCCACCCCTGGACATAGGCCTCTCCCAGACTGCGCCACAACACCCTGTCCTCCGCCTTCCGCATCCAGTTTAGCCCAGCCTCCTTCTTTAGGTTGTCCGTCCATCTAGCTGGGGGTCCCACATTACGCTTGGCGATACGCGCAACATTCGCTTACCAACGAGTAATTGCTCGCCGCGAACGTGCGTCGCGCACTCGCTGCTCGCCAACTCGTTTTTAGTTGCTAGCTCTACCCGCTTCTCGTTAGTCACCAGTGGTGGGACAGGTGCCTTCACTTGCCGAGAAGTCGGTATAAAGGCAGTTATGTCCTGGCAGTTAAGACCAATGACGCTTGACGTCGTAACGAATCACATCGACGATGTTAAGGTGCGTTCCCTTTACGCGATCATGATATAATTATGCACAAATTGCACATTAAGGAGCGGATATGGAGCGAAAAAATTGTGTTTTGGTTGTAAAGAAGTTTATTTCGTTATAGAAGTTTATAGTGGACATTTTAGCGTGAAATGAGCTGTATTTATATTAAGGAAATAAAAAGCATTTGAAATGCGGATACTGGGTAGACGAGGAAATGACCAATGGAGTAAAGCTTTGACCGAATGGTGGCCAAGGTTAGGCCACAGAAATTAGGGTCATCCAATAGCGCGTTGGGTTGATGATATCACTGCAGTCGCGGGAAACACATGGATGAGGGACGCACGGAACCGGGATGTACGACAGAAGAATAGGCTGAAGTGATGAATGACGATCATGACAATTCTGGCGATAATGAAGAGCACCTCTTTTAGATAGTTTGTGGAAACAAGGGAACGTGCCGAGATAGATGTACGAAAGTTTACACGGAGGTACGTGTAAACTTTCTTTACGAACATCTGCTTGTCTTCCCCGTCTGCTTCGCTTCACGTATCTTTCAGTTTTACATATTTACTGAAAATATGCTCATACATTAGCTCCCCATGTAAGTTTGAACTTTCTTACAATTTTTGGGATGCGGAGTATAAAACGTCTGAAGCACAATAACATTTTTGTGATTTTTGCTAAATAAATGTTTCACAACGATTCATTCATTATTATTAACGATTTATTCATTAGATTAGCTTCCAGTCTAACCGGAAGCAGCTGAATTCCACCTCCACAACCCAGTTACTGGGTAACACGATACCCCTTGGTAAGACTTATTGTCAGACGTTTGGGCTTCTTATTACCCGTAACAACTGTCAAAGAGCTACGAATGCCAGCCGGGACCAACGGCTTAACGTGCTTTTAGAGGCACGGAGGGATCTGGATATGTAATGGATGTTCACCCATCCACGAACCAGCCGCGGCACGCCTGCCGCGGTCAGTTCGTGGATGGGTAGTACGATCGAAGGTTTACCTACGCTCAGTAAGACTGTTATAATTTAGCTACGGACCCCACAGCACAACAGATATACGAGTCAATAAATACTAAATTCACGTTAACATCTTGTGAATTTATGTATTTACGAAGCTCTTCACGTTTAATGTGTCAAAGAAGTCGGATTCTCAAGCTCCAGTGCACACCCGTACCTTGTAAATACTTGTGTTGACAACACTGCAAGAGGAATTCCTTGCGATGCACAGCTTGCCTCGTAAAACGATAATATTCACACCATTTTGTGACGGATTGAGGCGTGAAAACTGTAAAGATAAACACGATTTTACCAGAGAAAACCCGCTAATGATATCTCTTGTTTATATTTACTTCGTGGGTTTTACTAACAACATAGAAAGTGGAATTGAATAAACTGAAATCACTCTTCCTAGAAACGGTTCCTATAAACAAACACGAATCGGTTTGCTTACCAATGGTAGCATTTTTTGTTGCCAAACTGGGCATATAAATAGATTCGTAAGTTAATTTTGCCTGCGATAGCTACTTCCATAAGGGGAGTGGCTTGTGGCTTAGTAATAATAGCCGCACGGGTCGATCGATCAGGTTAAGCTACGCTTGCCGCGGTTGGTCCGTGGATGGGTGACCATCTTCACATACCAAGACTCCTCTGTGCCTCGGAAAGCTCGTTAAGCCGTTGGTCCCGGCTGTCAATCGTGAATCTTTGACAGTCGTTACGGTTCGTCAGAAGCCCGAAAGTCTGACAACCAGTCTTACCAAGGGGTATCGTATTACCCAGTTACTGGATTGTGGAGGTCAGATAGGCAGTCGCTCCATGTAAAATACTGGTATTCAGCTGCATCCGGTTAGACTGGAAGCCGACCCCAACATAGTTGGGAAAAGGCTAGGCAGATGATGAGCTATTTCCATATGGGAGGGTTGATACCCGTGATAAGCATGAGTTCCTGGGTTCGATTCCCAGGTCGGGCAATGTGTTATTGGGTTTTTCCATCAGGAATTTCTTAGTAGCAACCCGGGGGCTGGATTTGTGCCCGGTTGATGGCAATAGGCACGCCCCCTATTACATGGGAGTTTAAAACATGACTGCAGGCGAATTGTGGGTGCACTATAGGTGCACTTCTGCCTAACCTGTCGCGGAATACATGCGTTATGATGTTATGTTACAGAATAATGTTTATTCGCAAAAATGCGGTTCTACCAATCAGGATTTGTAGAACAGCATTAACAGAATTTACAAGCTTAAGTTAGTATCTTAGTTAGATTGTAGCACCTGGCCCTAGATACGGTTTGATTAATATTATTGCATTTAGTTACAACCACCTGTTCAACCGGTTAATATTGATTGATTCTACTTGAGCGGGTTTGGGAAACGAAATAGATGAATAAACTTTGTTTTAACAAAAGTTTCCTTAACTTTAGCCAATTTATTACCTGGTAGCGTTATGGAGCTATGAGATGAGCGTTCTAGAACGTGGTGATCAGTCACACAGGACGTAGTATGGACGCCAGTCTCTCATAAAAGATCATATATGCATTGTTATCAAAACACTATAATTCTTGTCACTATGTTCATAACTATGTGAACATTTGTGAAAAGAGAAAAAATAAAGATAAAGAAAATCTGACGCTATTATGGATTGGATAGTTTCAAATTACTATTTTTCTTCTCTATACCCTGTACTTTATTATTACATGCAAACTATCAAAGTTTAAAAAATACCTAAAAGTCCTAGTACCCAACTATTAATTTTTTTAGTTTTTTTTTTTTTGGTTCTGTTGATCTATGGTTATTTCTTTTAATTAATAGTTTATTTTATTTGAATTTGTTTGTTTGAAATTAGTTTGTATTATTATTTTTTTTATTTTTATTATTTTGTACTCGTACGGTTTTGCAGGTTTTGCTTTAACTTTTAAATTTGTTCTCCCTTCTCTAAGTAATTTTCGTGTATTGTATTGTGATTTATTTCAATGTGTTCGTCCTTGTCAAACTTGGTGTACCTAGTGAATGATGTGGTCGCCTATAATTGGAGGCGCACGCTTGTATTTGTTCATGTTTACATGCATATAACTGTGTAACCTCTGTTGGCGATCCAATAAATAAATAAATAAATAAATTAGGTAAACCGTTTTTTGACAGATGGAACTAGTGATTGCAGCAAGATACAATACATTGATTGATACACGTATGGTATTATAATGTATGTAAGAAGCCATAAATAAGGTAATTCAATAAGATAAGGCAGTTTATATATTTATATTGTTACGCATTTTAAAGTTAACGTTTACGTAATCTGGAATATGTACGGACGCCAGCAGGTCAAGCTACCCGAAACTGTCCAATTTTCCCAATCAACCTTGAACCTTAATGCTTTAGCGTTAAAGTTGAAAATCTATTAAAGAGATTTGACAGATTGTAGTAGCTTGATGTGCTGGCGTCTGTACGTTCTAAGACAGCTGTCAAAAAACGGTTAACCTAAAATGGACAGGGTATAAGGGACTGTTGTTGCAAGATGGCTGTTATAGTTATGACAGAAAAATCAGTGGTTACTTCGTATTTATTGTAATTTAAGTACACACGACGACATATTAAATACATTTCCAGTTACAGCTGATAACGCTGAGACTGCACAAAAAGCCTATACAATAAGCTTTTCAATGTGAACTCTGCTTATACTGAAAATGTATAGCTTGATATGTTTTCGTGCGTAGAACGTCTCTCCTTTGATTCTTCCTAGTAATATTACCCGACCATAAAAAAAATGTTTTCATTTTCCAGGACATCCTCATGTATTTCTCCCGTGTCTCGGAAAGCACGTTAAGTGTTGGTCCCGGCTCTCATTCGTGGATTTTTGACAGTCGTTACAGGTGGTCAGGAACCCGAAAGTCTGACAACCAGTCTTACCAAGGGGTATCGTATGACCCAGTAACTGGGTTGTGGGGGTCAGTTAGGCAGTCGCTCCATGTAAAATACTGGTGTTCAGCTGCATCCGGTTAGACTGGAAGCCGTCCCAACAAAGTTGGGAAAAGGCTAGGCAGATGATGATCCTCATGTATTTCTTCTTCCTACACAATGTATGCTCGTCGTGATAATATATCAAAATCATGTGCGTTTAGAAGATATGCTTACCGACGCGTAACTTTGACGATCACGACGTGACTTGTGGAAACTCCCGCGTTTTCACTTCAGTTTCCCGCCATGCATAACGTACTGAATGACAGACTATAAATATTAATAATCTGTGCCAGACACGGAGATATTAACATAATTCCAACATCTGAGATTCTGAGCAGCTTGGAAATAAGCTGTAGTAATAGTATCGGAATTATGTTAAATCAATGTTTAGATTCGAAATAATGGTAAAATTATTTTTTACTAGCTGCGCCCCGCTGTTTCACCCGCATAAGACTCGATCCCGTGGGAATATCGGAATATTTTATTCTATTTGTTTAATTTATTCATAAAAACAATTTACATTGTGTTGAATATAATATACACATGCAATTTACAAAACAAATACAAAGAACAATGAAATAGTAATTAACATTCCAAGTGAAATTCAAAAACAGTGCCAAATAGTTTCAAAAATAATGTCAAACAGTTCTAAAATCAAAGGTTCAAGATATAATTTCAAACCGTTTTCAATTTAATGTCAAAATATTCTTGATTATTTAATGTCAAGTGATTAAAAATTAAAAATTGACATGTAATGGAATTGTCATTTAAAAAAAAGTATCCTATGTGTTAATCCTGGTTATGCACTGTGTGCTAAATTTCATGCAAATCCGTTTAGTAGTTTTTGTGTGAAAGATAACAACATCCATCCATCCTCACAAACATTCGCGTTTAAAATATTAGTAGGATAGGAAATAAAGCTGGACAAGAATCTTTTGGCGCGTGCCTAAAAGCAGAACTAACGCCGCCATCTTGTTTTTTCAATACATTTTACAAAACAATTGCACAAATGTTTACCAACAGCGCCACCCTGTCAACGTCATTCAAGCGCCAAAGAATCCTTGTAGCATTGTACTTATTTTTCAGGTAGGTATAATAACTGAAACTTCTTAGGCGGCGATTCAATTGGACGACAATTGAGAGTGAAATTTCAAGGACCCGTCTAGTTTAGCGCATATTTCGTTACATGAGAGAGAAGAAAGGTATAACCCTCTCTCTCCCTCTCTCTCTCTCACACTAAATCTCTCTTATTTGTTATGTTTTAAGTATCATTTCTACCAAGTGTAGATTTTTTTTTTTTTTTTGATATACTTACTATTTAGTTTGTATAATTGTGCGAGTCACAATAAATACTTTTTCTTTCTTATGAATGTTTTATTACCAGAAAAACTTGCTATTTGTTTTTTTTTACAGTTGAGGGATTATCAAAATAACGTTGTTTATCTAAGAAAACATGTTATCATTTTATCTGAATACCAACGAAATCCTATTCTATAAACGTAAACGAAAATAGACATATTTTTATAAGGTCAAAAAAAAATAGCTTGTCTTTTTGAAAAACAGCAGAAACATTAATCAAGATGGACAAAATAGACAAGTCACCCTTATAAAGCTACTAGCTTCTGCCCGCAGCTTCGTCTGCGTGAAATTTATTTCTCCCGCGAAACACACCGTTGCATCGCATCGCCTGCTCCCGCTATTATTTCGTTTTCGCTTAGCAATTCTTTCCGACTTTTTTTCTTTTTGCTCGTCTCCTAAGAGTCCCAGCGTGATGTTTAATAGTTAAGCCTATATATAGCCTTCTTCAAGAATTGGACTATCAGACGCAAAAATATTTTTTCCAATCCGACTGGTGGTTCCAGAGATTAGCTTGTTCAAACAAACAAACACACTCTTCAGCTTTATTATTTGTAAAGATAAAGATAAGACGTCTACATTATAAATAGTGCTATTTATATAGGTCCAACCAGAGACAAAATAATTCCTTCCTCCGCAGTACTTACGTAAAACTTGTGTGCTGACGTCAAAGAGGCTTATACTCGTTACGATACAGAAATAGCTTTCAATATCATTGCCCACGCTATTATTGATACAAAAAGACCCTATTAGTATTCTCAAGAAGCTTAAGTAAGTAAACAAAATAATTAATTAGAAGAACGGAGAAACGAAATGGGTTTATGTTAAGACTAGCTTCGGCCCGCGACTTCGTCCGCATGGAACATCTTGTTCTCCCGACCCATCCTGTTGCATCGCATCGCCCTATTGCTTCGTTTTTTTTTTTTGTTTTTGCTCGGCTCCCAAGCGTGATGTTAAATGTCCTATAGCCTTCTTCAAAAATTGGACTATCAAATGCAAAAATATTTTTTCAAATCCGACTGGTAGTTCCCGAGATTAGCGCGTTCAAACCAACAAACGAAAAAAGAAACCAACTCTTCAGCTTTATTATTAGTATAGATATGACGTAAATGGTCCGCTACATTGAATTTCGTATGACGTCACATAGCATAGAAAAATTAATAAAAACCTCATTCGTCGAAATCGGTCCAGTAAATAAGTCTGGCAAGATAAAAATCCCAGACAGACATACAGATAAGTAAAGCCATATTTATGGCTACGCAGTAGTCAAAGAAATAGATACAATAAGTGAAATAAATCAGAAGTAGATTCATTTCTTCATTGTGGTCAAACAAAAATGCAAATAGCTCACTTTCCCATCAAAATCGGAACATGAACCTCACAAACAGAGGGTGATCTGTTCATTAGCAAGTCAAACGGATACCTATCTGGTGCGGTATCGAATAATTCATCGAGAAATGATTATCTCCCGCCAATTGATCGGGACACAATCACCAATCACGCCTGTTGCTAAGCTTTTTGATTCTCGTTCGCGACACATACAACGTCAAATTGTGTTTGATTTGGGGTTATGCGAAGAAATTTGTGTAATTTTTTATTAGGATGAGCATTTTTTCTTTTTTTGTGTCTTTTGGCAGAAAAAATGGCAAGCTTTAAAGGCTAACGAATCGTATGGTAATTCGATTCATTAGGCCAAGAAAAAAGATGAATTTCCAACAAACACATGAGACAGAATATTGTTAGCATCGACTTAGTAATATGTACAATCAGCCTATAATATTCTCACTGCTGGGACACAGGCCTCCTCTCTTTGAGAGGGAGTGGGCCATAATACACGCTGGCGGATGTCACATGTCTTCGAATTTTTAGCTCTAGGATATGCCGGTGTCCTCACGATGTTTTCACCTTCACCGTTTTGAGAGCAGTGGTGATGAAGCAAAACGGCCATCGCTCAGCATAATGCTAAGACCCTATACGAGACAGAGCCAGTATCATGTTGAACTAAGAGGGTTGTATTGATGATCTTAATACATATTCAGCCTATAATGTTCCCACTGCTGGGACACAGGTCTCCTCTCTGTCAGAGGGAGTGGGCCGTAATCCACCACGCGGGCCCAGTGCGGGTTAGCAGATGTCAGATGTCTTCGAATTCCTGGTTCTAGGACATGCCGCTTTCCTCACGATGTTTTCCTTCGCCGTTTTGAGAGCAGTGGTGATGAAATAATTTACACAAAGTGAAGCGCCTGCCTGGGTACGAACCCACGACCAAGGGACCGACACGAGGGAGTGGGCCATAACCTACCACGTGGGCACTTATGAAACGTCAGAAGCTAGGTGCACGGTTCCAATTGGTCGTTTCCTATGGAGAAGAGCCGGCAAGAAACTCCCCGGTTAATCTTTTAAAAATAATTGACTTTTACAATGTTTTCAAATTACAGTAGGTATGGGTGGACAGCATAGGCCTGTGAACAGGTACCAGATACTTAATAAAATAAAAAATGGTCTACAGATCTGATGTACCTATACAAGGCTTACAAACTCCTCATTTACAAAATATTAAATTTCTCTCAATAAAGTGCTGCTCTCTCTTCTAATTCAGTGACAATTTTAAAACGTTTCATCTCTCTCAAAAGATTTCCTCCGAAGAGACATCTTAGGAATACCAACCGAACTCGAACAATTGCAGTATCACTCGCTTCACGATTCGTTTGCCGCTCGATAGAGCCAGAGAGTTCAATTCTGCCATATTGGGCAAACACAAACATTGGCCTGGTTTTACAAGAACACAGAAAAGAAAAAAATGAAAAAGAGAGAAATGAAAGTAAATAATACTTATCATCGAGTTTTGATCACAATAAGACAACGCTCACATTAGAAACAAAATACTTTTGTGTATCGAAGACAGTAGTTTTGTCTTGTGTGAAAAAAATAACAGCTTTTTACTAAATGCATATGATACTTATTCGGCACTTATAACCAAAAAAAAGAATTTTTAAATTTTAATATGCTCCGACCGATTTTGACGGGACTTTCACTAGCAGATAGCTGATGTTATAAGAAGTAACAAAGGCTACTTTTGATTTAGAAAACTTCAACTTAAAAAGAGAAAAAGGATTCTTCCTTTCCAATGGAGGAGTGGTGCCTACACCACTAACCGACACATTATTGATACCCGACATTCATGCGAACGAAGTTGCGGGCATAGCTTATCTCGAATAAGCACACTCCTTACAAAACTTTTACTACAAAAACACGTTGAAAATAAAAGGTTTCTCGTTAGACCATTTGCCGCTAGATAAGTCCCTCGGGACTTATTCATCTTGGACAAACAAACATTGGCTCAACAATATAGTCTATTGGATAAAACGCAATTACTTGGACTAGTTCGAGACATTGTCGTAATACCGCTTCCTTTCCGTTTGAGATTCAAATGATCCATTGTTGTTGAAGGGGGATTTCGGGACGACTGCTCAGTTTCGGCACTGAGTTTATTTTTTATTTCCTGTTGGATTTAAATGTTGGGAAGCAGTTTTAGTTTTCCGTTTTTTGTTTGACGAATAGTTTTGTCTACGTCTGACGGTAAATAATGGCGCCGATTCCCATGTTCACAAACTAAACTAAATTTAAGTTCGGTGCATCTTTTTCTTTCTATTTCATTAAGAAAAGGACAGAAGATAAATATTAGTTTAGTCCTGTCAAATTAAGATACTCCATAGACAAAATAGACGCGATAAAAACATGGCGACAAAATTTCGTCAATTTACGTCGGGCGCTGACTTATTTACCCCCGACTTGACTTTCTGACCCCCTTACGTCCCCCTACGTAAGGGGGTCAGAAAGTCGTTAAAATTGTGTTACGTAATAAATTAACAGTCCCATAACTAAGTCGGTAATTTATAAATTGCTAACTAGATAGGTAAAATGGTAACAGTATTTTGTTTCTACGATACGGCTGACCCCTTCGGAAATGACGCACATAAAACGTAGATTCTTTGGTCCTTTTGGGCAGTAAATGGGCGGAATGAACAAGAGAACGAAACCATGCAAAGAAAACAAACTCTGATCCCGCAAATTCGCCGGAAACAGGCGAGCCCCATCTTTTATTCACATGCAACTGATGCTACACATTCAGACAACTCGTTAGCTCTGGTCCACATGTGAATAAAATAATAAAAGCGAACATTTAACAACCGCAGTTAGTAACGAAACGGACAAAGTCCGCAGCTTGTGCTCAAAACTAACGTGGAAACAACTAAACGTGCGAAGTTGACGGAAACCCCACGAATTGGGATAACATGTCCAGCTCAGTTTTATAGTTTTATTATTCAACAAATTATAATGGGTTTCCTTTCATAAAATCCTGATAAAAGTAATAATACAGGCAGTAGAACATCGGCCCTAAAACAACGGCAGGAGTACTCAGAACAAAATAAATCAACCATTCTCTTTGAGGAGAGCTAAAACCGGTACATAAGCCATTTTAATTGGTTTTCAAACTAAGAGCAAACATATTGCGTGGTAGTGAAATAATTAATCTATAATGATTTTGCTAACGTTCCTAACAATTTCATTACGCTATGTACTTATTACGGGTGTGTGTTTTTTTAGGTAATACCCCTGTTGGCAAAAAAATTTAAGGCATAATATAGTTTGGCATAACGTTTTCGCATAATAATACTGCTGCATAATCATACTTTGGCATAATGCAAAGGTTAGCATAACTATCATTTAGTCTAATATGTTTTGGCTTAAGTTGGAGTTGCATAAATTTTAAAGGCATTTAGCATAATAGTATTTAGGCATACAATTATTAGGTATGATGTTTCCTGATATTTACTATTGTTATTGAATCATATGGGTTAGGTTAGAACAGTGACCAATCCCCTCTATTGTTGGTGTTGTGGTTTGGGTTAGAATGCGTTTTAACATTATGCTTTATAAAATTATGTTTCATTATTATTATGCTAGCAGTATTTATGGCTACAAGTATTATGGCAATAATGCTTGTAGCCATGGACACATAATACATTTATGCCTAATAATATTATGCGTAATGATCATTATGCTGAATTTCGTTATGCCAGTGTAAATTATGATAATATATTTTATGCTTATCATTAGTAAACCGTTTTTTTTTTACATAAAGAATACTTTAAAGACAAGTGTACATTACAAACTCAAAGCAAGTTTTTCAATTAAACTATTGAAAGGCACTTTTGAATCGTCAGAGTCGGTCAGTTTGTCAGAAACTTGAAGCTAGTTTTCGGGCAAAGGGGCAATTCTCGTAATTTTAAGAACTTTCACAGTCTGAGCTCAGTCTCAATCTGTCAAAAATACCTCTAATTTCCCTACATTTTGACAAGTTTTTGACATTTGTTTGTCGTCGAGATGAGACTGCGACTAGATTTTGAACATTTTAAATTACGAGAATTGGCCTTCTGTTCTGCGAGCAATGTGCTCTGCCCACTGCCACTTAAGTTTCGCAATTCTTCGGGCTATGTCGGTTACCTTGGATCTCCTGCGGATCTGCGGATCATCCGCAGGAGAACCAAGGTAACCGAAAATCGAGTAAAATAAAAAAAAAATCGCCCGTGCATACCTTGCCTAATGTGCCACAACGCGCACCAAGTTGCGCCTATGTGATCCCAGCCTATAACATGGTTCAATTTAAATCCAAAAACGACCTCTAAAGCTTTCATGGGATCCGTACAATCACAGATATAGGCACATTTACCGATACAATATTGGGGTTAAATAAGGCATTCTCCTCGCCATAAAACGATACTTATGTTGCCCTCTTTTCCCTTAGGAATAAAGCCGAGGATAAGGATATGGTAATAGTATTAATATTAGGGCTTATGATGTTAAAATACTATTCAGTTACCATCTCCTACAGTTTACAATATTTCTTACATAGTTCCAGTATTTCATAAAACTTTTCCGACGAAATAAAGGCGGCATAATAAAAAAACAATCTGCCTAGCCCTTTCCCAACTGTGTTGGGGTCAGCTTCCAGTCTAACCGGATTCAGCTGACTTCCAGTATTTTACATTGAGCGACTGCCTATCTAACCGCCACAACCCTTTTACTGACACCCAGGGGGGGTTGTCAGACTTTTGGGCTTCTGACGACCCTGACTAAGATCTACGAATGACAGCCGGGACCAACGGCTTAACGTGCTTTTCGAGGCATGGAGGCTCAAATTCATATATTTATTTGACTTCCATAATGTTGTAAAGGTGTTACAATGGCTTAAAGCTAAGGAACAATTATGGACCCTGTAGGGCACAGCAAAAAGTATAAAATTAATTTAGGACACAAACTAACAATAAGCAATTTTTAAAATATGTTAAAATATATTGTGGTAGGCTCGATATGTAATGCATGGTCAATAGGTCACCCATCCACGAACCGACGGCAGCAACCGTAGATTAACCTTCGATAGACCCGTGCGGCTGTTAGCATTAAGCCACGAGCCCCTCAAATAGCGGTATAATCATGTCAAACGGTTACCAAGGACGCGTCGTTAACTGTACATCATTAAAATAATACATTATTAATATAGTCCGACCGAAACGATTTTCAGCCGACACCGTAACCGAACCTTCGGCTCCTCATCCTGTCTCGAACCTTCGGCCGGTCACTAATTATTAACTCCCTACTTAACTTATACAACGCTGAACTGTCTTGTGGGGAGTCAAACCCACATAACGCGAGTTTAACCCTTCGTTAGACAGATCACTTAACACAGATTAGGACGGACGGTACAGTGTCATACAGAAATGATCGAACAGAAGGTTGAACACACTAATGCTCGGTTCCTTTAAACAAAACCAATCGTTTTGCTTACCAATGGTATTATTTTTTATGGCCTAACTGGGCGTACAACTAAATTCGTAAGCAAATTTTACCTGTGATAGCTACTTCCATTTCGGAGGGTCTACTATGCTAAGCTTCATAGCTTGGCATAGTAGACCCTCCCCAATAATGAAGTAAAGATACAAGAGTCTTAATTTTAACCAACAACGGTCCGTAAATTATAGGAGTCAGCCATGAGACTGATGACTTTTATCTAATAAATATGAAGGTGTTTTATAAAATGAGATCATCATGATTGGCGAGTATACTTGAATGCTACCAGTGCAATGAGGACTTACCTGTCTCTCTCATGCTTAATCCCTCAAATTGCTGCATTTGCAGGCGTTTGAATTCATTGTTTACAAGATTAAAAGTTTTCAATAAACATGGATAATAATGCCTATACAAAAACCCTGGCTTCCGTGTCGTATTCTTATCTATCCTGTGCCTCCGACGGTAAGACCTACAGCCATTGAAAATTGGCATTTCATTGCAACCTGCACACATGAATGTTAGTTGAATACACAATTCCACAGCTTCGATCCGACCTTTCGACCGATCTATTCTGTAATAATCTCACCGTGAAAACCGAGGTGAAGTGAGCTGTCAATAGAAGGCGATATGACAGCTAGCTTTAGCTGTCATATCGACATAAGGTTACAGAAGAGATTTGATTCAGCCGATCCTTTCTGTATAACTTCTCTATGCTTTGCAGAAAACTGTGCCTATTTAGAGGTATGGGGAACAAAGTGGAAAGTTCACTCATCTTCCATAGAAAAGGGTAGATTCTCCGACGATGGGTATCGTGTCTGTTGGGCAACCCGACGTTTGATGTAATATACTAGTTGCGCGATGCAGGATTTTGCGTGACGTCAGTATGATGGGTAGTTCGCATGTGGCAATGTAGATGCCGCCACATATACACTATGAACCTTCTTATTTTACTCTATGTTACCCGCTCGGGCCGTGTGTCATTGCGGTGGTACTGGTCAAGTAAACCCACGCCTGTCAAGTTGAGCAAACAAAAAACTTCAGCTTGAGCTTTCGCGGCCTTTTCATATTTGCGAGAGCTGCCCCTTAAAATATTCATTGCTTTTTACTCATTTCGCCTAAGCTATGAAACGGCATTTTTTATGCGCAAGTAAATAAATATTTACCACTTTTTTATGGTGCTTTTTTGGTCGTTACGTGAATATTGTAAGTAGATTGAGTAATTGTGTGAATATTACCTACTTAAATTATTCGGAGATAATAAAAATTGTTTAAGAGGTAAACTCGTTTTGAAAAAGTCTAATTTAACGCTAATTCATAAGATTTATGTAAGTATAAAGCGTCTTTTACTTGTGAAGTCAGGGAAAGTTAATTGCTAAGCTAATTAATTATCAACTTACTTTGTACGTACATATATTCAAATCACAACATACTGTCATGGAAATGGCTGTTACACGGCAAATTGACGTAGCATATCAATTTGCTTTACAATTAATTTAGCTGACTGTATCTGTAGATTCAAAAAAACATGTCTTCTTAAAAGGTCACATAGCCTTATTACCAGTCTTAGGTGGAAACGCGGTCACGTGGTCGATAACGTTCATTCCTAACGTATTCCTCTGTTTTCTCCCTGGGTAATGATACTAGGCCAAACTTTTTACGATATGAAAGAAAGAAAAGCATCTATTGGGACTCGCACAGGAATATCACAAAGTAAACTAAACACACTCATAGAAACATAAAAAAATATACAGGGTGGCCGGAACATTGACGTCCAAAAATAAAATTTAGGTCCCTCGTATCGTGGGGTATCCGAATCACCCCCATGTATGTTCCGCGACTTTTCATAGTTTTCGAGTTACGAATTTTTTTCTGATTTTTTGAGAATGATCGACCTGACCAATCTAAAAAATGGCTTTGTCGAGATTTTTTTTTTGCAACTGAATCTTCGTGAGTAGTACTTTTATGCATAAAATAATCAGCTTCGTAACTGTGATAAAAGTTATGAAAAAGTTGGTCTAAAGTGCTAATTTTTTTATGATTATGAAAGATGAGAGTCTGGCGCATTCTTGAAGCCTACTTAGGAACCATGAAGTTTCCTGTTTAAATTTTTTATTTAAAGTTAAAATGCTAAGCCATAATTTACCGAACGTAATTTTTTCACTTTAGACATAAAAAAAAAAAAAACAAATTGACAATAAAAAGTCTTGTACGAGGCCAAACGGAGGAGGCCTATCTCAGTATGACGCTGCGACATTTAAAAATAAGTTTCGCAGCGCTGGTATTCTGATTGGGCCCGCGATAATGTTTATCTAAGACTGCCATGCCCCTGTTTTATTTTTGGCGTAATAATTTTTTTTAATATTAAAATAATTACGATCATAAATATTGGTCCTCAGCAGCTCTGGACAGAGAGAGGTGTAAAGAGAGTAGGGGAGGCCTTTGCCCAGTAGTGGGACAATAACGGGTCATTTTTTTTTTAAACAAAAGACCCCGAACCTCTGCTCCATTTTTTATATCCATGCAATCACTGTCCATTGCAAGGTTGCCTGAAAGAGATCGAAAGCGATTAGGCCACCCATTGTATTTTCTGGTGTACAATAAAGTACGAGTATATATAAATAAATAAATAAATTGGGTCAAAACGTGACCGCGTTTCCTCTTAATACTTTCTCCAACTACCCACATAACACGACGTCTGAAGAGGGTAATAAGGACCTAAATTTCTGCTTCCATGAAAGCACTTTACATACGACGGGAATTTTAATAGAATATCGAGTTAATGTAATGAAAGTTTCAAACTTCAGACGTTACCCCTCCATGTCACTAGAATGCTAATTATGGAGTTGGGTGCTGACACTAACTGTGGCCGGGGTTTTTAATAGAACATTTGCGACTAGATTTTATTTTTATAACACAGCCGGTCTATTCTGTAAAAATCTCCACATGAAAACTTAGGTGAAGTGAGCGTGGAGTGAGCTGTCATTCCTACTAATGCTAGGGATTGACACTATTGACAGCTCACTCTAAGCTCACTTCACCTAACTTTTCACGGTGAGATCTTTACATAATCGATCGGCTGACGCTTGAGATTGACACCATTTACAGCTCAATTTAAGCTCTCTTACCTTAGGTTTCACTGTGAGATGTTTACAGAATAGCATGACAGGTCCTAATTCATATGAGCGGCCCGTGGCTAAATAATAACAGCCGCACAGGTCGATCGATCAGGTTAAGCTACGCTTGCCGCGGTTGGTCTGTGGATGGGTGACCATCTTTACATACCGAGACCCCTCTAGAATTTGAGAATTTTAAAACTCCTTAAAAGAATAAGAGAGATTTAGTGTCAGAGACAGAGACAGCTATATCTTTCTTCTCTATCATGTAACGAAATATGCCTAAACGTGACGCGTCCTTGAATTTTCGCCCTCAATTCTCGTCCAATTACCAAATCGTTGCCTAAGAAGTTTCACTCGAATTATAATAAAATTTCTAACACATTTTCCAACCAATATAAAAGCACCTTTTCATAAACCCGTTTCAGGTGACCGATGTAACCACCTTTCAAAACTCGTAACTCACAGCGAACGGTCTCATAATATATGGCGGCGGTGAAAGCCCCCATTTTCATACGAAACTGTTGTAAATCTTAAATATTATTTATCGCTGAAACTGAAATGCGCTGAAACACTAGCGTCTTGTGTTTGATGCTGTAATTAATTTTGCTACTGAGTGTAACAAGCGGGGTAATTGCGTAACACGTAACACACTATCAGTAGCAATTGGTTTCATTTTGACAGTTCAACAACATACATTGCGTTATTTCCGTTGTTGAGCAGACACATTTTTCGAACACATGGAGCAATGGATTAGCAATATCCTTCAAAATGATTCAAATTGAGAATGATAATTTGTTACGCAACTATGGTGCAGAATTATTTCATGACGGTGCGATCTTGTGCCTCAACGAAAGCTACTGAACAGATTGTTATTGTAATTTGTTACCCTTTAGTGAGTGATTGCGTAGGACTTTAACCTCCTGGGTAATTGTGTAACACTATCGGTAGCAATGGGTTTCATTTTGACAGTTCAAAAACATTCATTGCGTTATTTTCGTTGTTGAGTAGACGGATATTCTGAACATATAAAGCAATGGATTAGCAATATCCTTCAAAATGATTCAGATTAATATTGATAGTGTGTTGCACAATTAGGGGCGCTGGTCAGTGTCAGGTTGTACGAGTATGTTGATTAAAATATGATTCGCGACCGTAAAAGCAATATGGCTTTACATAATTATACCTAATCATTAAGATCAGTGAGAGAGAGCAGTGGTGGCGCAGTGGGAGCGGCCGCGACTTACAGTTGTAGGTCGTAGGTTCGAACCCAGACAGGCGCTTTACTTTGTGTAAATTATTTCATCACCACTGCTCTCAAAACGGTGAAGGAAAACATCGTGAGGAAACCGGCATGTCCTAGAACCAAAAATTCGAAGACATGTGACATCTGCCAACCCGCACTGGGCCCGCGTGGTGGATTACGACCCACTCCCTCTCACAGAGAGGAGGCCTGTGTCCCAGCAGTGGAAACATTAAAGGCTGATTATGTATTAAGATCATCAATACAACCCTCTAAGTTCAACATGATACTGAACAGCGCTGGGGCTCTGTCTCGTATAGGGTCTTAGCATTATGCTGAGCGATGGCCGTTTTGCGTGAATGTGACGCATGCTTACCCCCAACTTGTTACTTTTTTTTGTGTGTTTATGTTCTTTTTTATGCGTCATGTTTGCCGCAAATAAACGTATTTTCTTTGTTTCTTACATGCAAATAGCAAAAAACGTAAGAATTTTTGTTTATAATTATAATTTCGCGCGCTACCCTAACACTTTCATCTTAAGAACAAGCTTCTGCTCACGACTTCGTCTGCGTGAAATTTCTTGTTTTAACATAAAATATGCTCTATGAAACTTGCCACTTATGGTGATAGAGTTTCCGGTATCGGTTTAGTAGTTCCGATGGTTACCCCCTACATACAAACTCACAAATACCTCTTTACCATATTGGTGCAAATTGTCAGATGTTTATACTTGCCTAAATCTTTTTTGCTTAAGTTAGTGCCTCGACATACTTTTTTATTCCTCTCAAAATTGCAAAAAATGTATTTTTAATGGATTCGTATTTTGATATTTTCATACTTTTACAAACTGTACTAAAATGCACCCCACAACTTTAGAACCTTAATTTAATCATGTCCAAATCTTGGACAATTTCGCAAATCGCACCGGAACTTTGTAACAAAGCATGGAGGTAAGTAGATCGTTAGTGTCAGGCCTGTAATATTTGAAGTTTGCCGACCACCGCTTAGTGCCCTTCCAAGTCACATTAGGCCAAAAATCACCGCATTTATCACAATAACGGCCTCTGTAACGACTAAATTGATACTTATTTTCGTAAAGATCTTAAGATATCATAAATTTCTGTGGGAAATATGGTTTTAGCTACTTATCTTTAGCTTTTATTGAATACAGAACTGTATAGGAGGCAGTTTGAAGCAAAAACGACAAAAAAGTTAAAATATATGTAGAACACACACACACAGAGAGACACACACACACATCACACACACACCACACACACACATCTCACATTCAGATACAAATGACGCGTTACTTTCTCATTGTAAGGACAGGGAAACATTGAGGTCCATTTGAAAACGAATGATGAAACGGTTTAACGTTGTTAAGAGACGTTAAAAATGTATGGTTAAACTGTCCCTAATCATTACCTAACTTGAAGCAACGTTTATAAATTAAGGGCATTTTTATCAAATTGAATAACAACTTGAATTGTCCGTATATTCAAATCACAACTGACAGTCACTTTGACAGTCTGTTGTATATAAAAACTTTTTTACAAAGAAAAACAACCGACGAAAAAAATACTACAGAGTGAAAAATAACTTTCATTTCGGAAGTAAGTGTCGTTGGTTCCTTAGGTTGGTACGCATTTCGTTTTTTGATACCGCTTCCGAAATTAAAGTTATTTTTCACTTTGTATTTTTTTTTCGAAGTCGGTTGTTTTTCCTACCTACAAATTCATACATATATACTTCCAAGATAAAAAGTACCCCAATAACAACTTTGACAGAAATGGTATGTACCGTGGTATACTGAACACATCTGCGTACCCCTTCAGAGGATACAGGCGTGATGTTATGTTGTGCGATTGCGTAAACAATGCATACATATGCGATAGCAGCAATCGCGGTTTATTTGCTAGCATTTATTGTAGAGTTCGGTGTCTGTCTCCGAAAGTCATCATCAGATCTTTACGAAATTTAAATGGAACTATTTCGGAATAAACCTTTATCGAAAATAAAAAAAAATTTGCAAATCCGTCTTTAAATGACGGAGTTATACCCGAGAATACATTAAAAAAATATATATTAAACATTCGAATTGAGAACCTGCGACTTCAAAAAAAGGAGGAGGTTCTCAATTCGAATGTTTAATATATTTTTAAAAATGTTTATAACACGGCGAATTGACGCAGTGTGTTAATTTGATAAACAATTAATTTCCCAGACAATATATTGCCAGCCTTAAAAAAAAAAACGAAAAAAGAAATGTAACCTTATGAAAAACAAATCTAATGCAAAAACTCAACCAAGCGTAGCCAAATTAAATCCGATTCCCAAGTAATACAGATTGACAAGAAAATCAGAAATTATTCAGTCCTAGTCAGTATTGTTTCCTGAAACTACATAAATATTTAAAAGTCTTTGACCGCGGGGTTTTAAAAATGATTTGGAGGGCGACCTGCCAGCTGTCCCGGCTTTTACGGGACGACGATTTTATTTATACGTTTTTTTTTATCTTTTGCCTTTCTCGGGGACGACTGGGCGTTCTGGTTGCAGGAAATAAGTGGGACTTCAGTTTTGATTTGTTACCTGGAACAGGAAAATAATATTTAGTCAAGCAAATGTTAGTTTTAAAAAGTAAAGCATCATCTTTGAACGTTAATATCGCGGAAACGTTATCGAAAAGTTTACTCGAGCATAATGGTCATGTTAGGCATTAGAATGACGACAGAATCGTAGACAAAGGGTTTAGCCGGATAAATATGACGAGTCGGCCCCCAAATGGAAACCTGTATCAAAACTTATGTTTTAATATCGACTTGATGAGTAAACACAATTTATGTAAGTTTTACGATCAGCTTTTGCTTTGACCTTGGGATATGGGAAAAAATAACTGTATGCATGACTATTATTTAAAGTAATATATCTTAAAAACTAATTAAGCTAGAGGAATGAAACCAATGCGAGGCTTTAGGTTATATTACAGAGTATATCATATATTTTTTTTTTTAATTTTTAGCATAATTTTTTATATAAAAAAATAAAATAAATACGTAAGTCATAATTTTTTTTTTTGTTCTCTGAAACTTACAATCACGAAAATAATATATGTTATGCTCCTTTATATGCACTATTACTCATAAAAATTGCGTTAGAAAAAAATTGGTGCAACACTTCGAAAATAAATAAAATGTAATTCGTGCCTTATAGTGCTTTAGTGCCTTGTACTATAACTCGGTGAATTCTGTTTTTTCTATTGTACTGGTATTAGATACTATGCGTAGATGCGATAAATCATCTTCATAAAAATATTTGCCAATTAAGTGCGTCGAACAACAACGATCACCTTTTGGTATGAATATTTGTTTTTTAATAAATATTTGTATTCGTGTTTCTAAACATATTGTCTTGAGGTCAGTTGTTTTTTGGCATACAATACAATACTTGTGCGTAGATGCAACACGTTGGAATGGAATTACAATAGAATCATCGCTTGAATTGTACTTATATGTAACATCACTGTCACTACTGGTATCACAATCTTCAGAGTTGACGTAAGTTTCTTTCTGCACTCCTGTAGTTGCTGATGCTTCATCGCATACTTCCATGGTTAAAGGTACCTCATCAGACATTTAGAACTCGAAGCTTTTTTGTTAGTATATGGGATAAGTCGACACTTGTTACAAAATATATCATTAACTGTTACTGTTTTATTCAAACAATCACTAAACACCTTAGCTTCTTCTTCAGTTTTAATAACTTTTTTGTATCCAATAATCTTACGAAGATATTTGTTACAGTATTTACACTTGTCAGACATTATTACCAAATAATTATAATAATAATAATAGCAATAATAATGGCAAAGTAAGGAGCTTCACGGACGCTTTTACCGGGCCCTACATGGACCCGATGTAGATCTACTAGCGTCCGTAGCCTGGCTGCGGTTCGGTGACCTCTTTGGAGAAACCGAAGGTTTTGTCTGTGCAATTATGGACGAAGTTATGATGACGAACAATTACCGGAGATTTATTGTGAAAGACGGCACGGTTGACATCTGTCGGGCATGCCACCGGCCGGGGGAATCAATCAGGCATATTATCTCCGGGTGTTCTCGTCTAGCTAACGGAGAGTACTTGCATAGACACAACCTTGTAGCTAGGATAATACATCAGCAACTTGCTCTGAAATACAACCTTGTGGAATCAGAGGTGCCGTACTACAGGTATGTGCCCGACCCAGTTCTCGAAAATGGAAATATCACATTGTACTGGGACCGATCCATCATCACTGACAGGACTATTGTTGCCAATAAGCCTGATATAGTGGTGGTGGATCGATCAGAGCGGCGCGCAATGATTGTTGACATAACCGTCCCGCATGATGAGAACCTCGTGAAAGCCGAGAAAGATAAACAAATCAAGTATCTTGACTTGGCTCGCGAGGTTGTCGACATGTGGCATGTGGACTCAACAATCATTGTGCCGATAGTCGTGTCAGCCAAATAGCCAAGAGCCTCGACCAACACCTGAGGAGGCTCTCGTTGGGCAGCTGGATCAAGGGCTTGATTCAGAAAGCGGTACTTCTGGACACGGCTCGCATTGTCAGGAGGTTCCTCTCTCTGGAGCCCTGACCGCCGGTAGCTTGGACCCTGTTCCCGATACCGGTGGGCTACTATTTTTTATATTTTTAAATGTTTTTTTATCTTTTTGTTTATAAAAATATTTAAAAATATAATTTGTAAGTATGTAAATGAAATAAAGGAAATAGCAATAATAATTCAGTTTAACAGTCACTAATTTCCAAATCTTGAAATAAAAATCCGTAAAACCAACTCATAAGCTACCTTCTGCAGCAATAACAATGACTATGCGACGTTAGTAAGCTATAAAATATAATAAACAGCGTGATAACAAGTTCCGACTTGTTTACAATTTTGCGCGTATAGGTTAGTCAAGTTGCGCGTATAACTAGTCGTGTTTATACCCATACATCACAAGGCGCGAATTATATTTTATTTATTTTCGAAGTGTTGCACCAATTTTTTTGTTACGCAATTTTTATGAGTAATAGTGCATATAAAGGAGCATAACATATATTATTTTCGTGATTGTAAGTTTCAGAGAACACAAATAAAAAATTATGACTTACGTATTTATTTAATTTTTGTATATAAAAAATTATGCTAAAAATTTAAAAAAAATATATGATATACTCTGTAATGTAACCTAAAGCCTCGCATTGGTTTCATTCCTCTAGCTTAATTAGTTTTTAAGATATATTACTTTAAATAATAGTCATGCATACAGTTATTTTTTCCCATATCCCAAGGTCAAAGCAAAAGCTGATCGTAAAACTTACATAAATTATGTTTACTCATCAAGTCGATATTAAAACATAAGTTTTGATACAGGTTTCCATTTGGGGGCCGACTCGTCATATTTATCCGGCTAAACCCTTTGTGAGGATGGTGATCACCGGGGTGGTTTTAGTGAGGTAAAAATCCCACACTCCCGATCTCACTCCCCGGAGGTCGGGTGCCTTATGAAGCTTTCCCCCCGAAAACAAAAAAAAAGGTACTTCGCAGTTCTTTAAGCAATTCTTTCGCATTTTTATAAGCGTAACGCAAAGGCTATGTATAAATTGTAGACTTATCTCTAATATTTACATATTTATGAGGTTATTCCATTATAATAGTGTGGCTTAGACTTTTGTGAGTGTGGCTTAGAGTTTTGTGACGCACGCACTTGTAAAATTCACAAGTGAATTATAAAACCTGCACTACATTACTCGCGAAGTCGCTTTGACGAAGTGCTGGTCGAAATTGACCGAAGTCCGAAGTACGTGACTATACTTAAGCTAAGAACTATGTAGGTATAAATAATAACAATTGTAATTGTAAAGTTTTGTGGTATAGGGCCCGGGTGGTTAAAAGTGGTGTTAGATTGTGTGAAAGATGGTATGGCTGTAAAGGGGCTGTTAGAGGTTCATATATTTGCATAACACAGGTTTATGGGATGTTACAAAAGATTGGAGATACTGTAGAGTAGCTGCGCCCCGCGGTTTTACCCGCATAAGTTTCGATCCCTTGGGAATATCGGGATGAAAAGTATCCTATATGTTAATCCTGTTTATAAACCATCTGTGTGCCAAATTTCATGCAAATCCGTTCAGGAGTTTTTGCGTGAAAGAGTAACAAACATCCATCCATCCATCCATCCATCCCATCCATCCATCCATCCAAACTTTCACGTTTATAATATTAAGTAGGATAGTAGGATAGGATTATATATGTTACAGTTAAAACCCGTTTTTAGATAGAACGCGTTTTCCCTAGTTAGAACTAGTTATTTCTAAATGGCTTTGTTAAAACTAGAATTAACTAATACTTGAAATGGAATATCAGTTAAAACTAGTTCTTACTAGACAACACGCGTTTTTCCGAAGTGAGTCAGTTAAAACTGTTCTCAAAATTGATCGTACCTTATTCTCATTGATTGCGAGACATCGCCTGATTCGACAAGTTTCGACAAGTGCGGGAGAATCCCTTTCCGAGCGCCATCCACGCGCTGTGCGCTCGTTCATTCCCGGCGATTCGCTTCTGGCACATCGCCGGCCGCTGCCGCGGCACGCTCGCTTCGCTCGCTCGGCTCGTGCGTTGTTTGTCATACTCTAACCTAACCTAACCTAACTGTTTCCTTTTCCAAAAGCGATTCGCTTCTGGCACATCGCCAGCCGCTGCCGCGGCACATTTCTAGTTTTAACAAAGGCATTTAGTAAAAACTAGTTCTAACTAGGGAAAACGCGTTCTATCTAAAAACTGGTTTTAACTGTAACATATATATTATATTATTAGTAGGAAATAGTAGGATATTAGTAGGATGCACTGAGGGACCTGCACTGAGCCCGCGTGGTCGATTACGGCATATCACAGAGGCAGCCTTTGCCCCAGAAGTAGGAACGTTATAGGCTGATTATGTTACACTGCAGATGCATGGAAAAATAAAACAAGATGAGAATGTGTATTTTTTTTCAAACTTTAAAAAAAGAGGTCATGCGTTATAAGTAAGATTTTTTTCCAATTTATACTTCGGTGATGTTAAAACGGAGCCGAACCTTTCTAGCATAGCATTTCTTTCGAGCTATTCGAAAGAAATTTTAGTCATTTGCGATGTTAAAACTTTGCTTCAGTTTGTAATCTCTTCTGCGTAACTTCTAGACGTTAATAAATTTTCTGTCTTACGTTACATTTTATATTCTACTATCGACCCGCCCCTGCTTCGCACGGTTTTTACGACTTGACAAAATATTGTGATTTCTTTAATGTACAGAGGGAGTGCCGATTACGTTATCACATTAAGGGCTGATTTTTCCAACACCAAAAAAAAGGTCGCACGGCTAGAATGTTAATTGTTAATAATTATTTTATTTATGTTTAAAATACGGGTAATTTAGAATACGTGGTTTCAATTAATGTGGTAACCCAATCGCCACACTGTATGTAAGCTTAATCATCACTTGTTCATCATCACTTCTTACTTTCTTATCCCACTGTTGGGAGTGGAAAAAAAAAGTATTTATTGCGACTCGTACAGGAAGAAAAAAAAGTCCTATACGAGGCCAAAAGGCTCCTATCTCAGCATGGTGCTGCGACATTTATAAAATAAATATCGCAGCGCTGGTATTCTGATAGGGCCCGTGTACATACGATATAGGATAACAAGAAACATTGATATAGGTAAGTAGTTTATCCTTTTTTTGGTCCAGTCAGATATAAATAGAGGGGTTCCCATTCACTAACATATGTTTATAGGTATCCCGACTCCCAATGCGTTTATAAGTAAGTAGGTAGACCCGTTTAATAGCCACTCGATCCCTCTTATTTATGCCAGCTTACACGTTTTTATCCTCAAAACACGCACCCGCCACGTCTTTCCTCAAAGGGTAGGTATAGGTACTCGTGTAAACCGACATTTTATCGATAAGTAACCTGTGACCCCTATTATCCCTGACCACGTGTTCCTGGTAGGCTAAAACATCATGGAATTTGACTTACTTTAACAAATTACTCCGATCATCAGAAATGAGTAGAATTTAATAACAGTACATCCCATCCTACCGTATCCTACTCGCGAAAGTTTGTGAGGATGGGTGGATGGATGGATGGATGGATGGATGGATGTTTGTTACTCTTTCACGCAAAAACTACTGAACGGATTTGAATGAAATTTAGCACACAGATGGTTTATAACCAGGGTTAACACATAGGATACTTTTATCCCGATATTCCCACGGGATCGAAACTTATGCGGGAGAAACCGCGGGGCGCTGCTAGTTTCTTATACATATACAACTTTTACAATTTTTAACACGAACGACTATTTTTATTTTTAACTGCTTACTACTACTAAAGGTACTAAATTAAATAACTTACTAATTAACTACACAAAAACAAAAGGACACAGGCGTCCAAATACTCGTCCGTATCGCTGTCATCCGGAATCGTGCCCAGAAGACAAGCAAGCAGTATTGCCACGTTGAATGGCAATGCTAATAAATTCTTCGGCCAAAGAATGAGATCATAATATTTTTTTTAACATAAACGAAGAGAAAAAATGTTTTGCCAAAAAGTTTACGTTTGAACAAAAACTGTAATGTGCCGGGTGAAATATACAACATTGATTTCAGAAAAATAGGCAGTTTCGTATTTCCCAACACGTCAATAAAACATAGGCTTTTCCCCAAAAATTGTATGAAAAACCAGTATAAATACACAATAACAAAACCAAAACAAAATGTACTGGGCTGTATGAACTGACCATAAAGACTTATCTAGACACCCGGTTACCGCATTGCGTCTGAACCGAGATTCGCTCTCTACCGCTACCTACAGCATCGCGACGCCGGAAGACACTTTTAAGAACTTTGCAGTAAACAAACTTATAAAATTCTTTATATATTATCTCTTTCTGTCCCTCGAATGGGACTGTTAAAAGTTTTATATATCTTGAATTTTATTAATAAATGTGTGGATTTTTAAAAGCATTGCAATGATTTCAACTTCCTACTATCCTAATAATATTATGATCCTTCCTACTACTCCTAATATATCCTTTTCCTACTATAATAATATTATAAACGTGAAAGTTTGTATGGATGGATGGAGGTTTGTTACTCTTTCACGCAAAAACTACTGAACGGATTTGGATGAAATTTGGCACACAGATAATCAGGATTAACATATAAAATACTTTTTATCCCGATATTCCCACGGGATGGAAACTTATACGGGTGAAATCGCGGGGCGCAGCTAGTAATATTATAAACGCGAAAGCTTGTGAGGATGGCTGCGAGTTTTTCACGCAAAAACTATTGAACAGATTTGAATGAAATTTGAATTTTATGAAGCTGCGTATCACGACACGACAAACGCGACTCGCAATCGAGCGACTTTTGATAGCTTTCCAAACTTATCTCCTACGACGTTGAACGATATTGGAGGACAGGTTGCCATTTTCTCAGACAGCATGTTACGTAACGCTTGTCGTACAATGAATATGTGTCTTTATGGACCAACTGGTTTCTGCCCGCGACTTCGTCTGCGTGAAATTTCTTGATCCCCCGCGTCGCATCGCATCGCTCGCTCGCGCTATTACTTCGTTTTCGCTTAGCGTTCTTTCTGACTTTTTTCTTTTTGCTCGGCTCCTAAGGGCCCTAGCATGATGTTAAATAACCTATATCCTTCCTCAATAATTAGGCTATCAAATTCATACATTATTTTTTTTAATCCGACCGTTAGTTCCAGTGATTAGCGCGTTCAAACGAACAAACAAACTCTTCAGCATTATTATATAAGTAGTTAAACATAATTACGTGACATTGACTTACATCACCACCCCATCACCACCACCACCACCAACATCATCACCTATGTTTGACAAATAAATTATTCTATTCTATTCTACATCATTTATCCTTGTCAATAATATTCAGCTTAATTCTATTATATTCGTTCTGAAGTCACATTATAGCATATTTATGAGACACAGAAAAGTGCACGTGTATGAAAATAATTTGGTTACCGCGGTGTCAATTGAATTTGGGCACGTCCTCGTAATTAGAAATATTATATAATTTGATATTCCTGTCTGATAGAAAGCGACAGCCGGATTGACAAGACAAGACACATAAGTGACGTAAGTATACAGATAGATATTTACATGAATGTCTCTAATAAAGAAGATAAAGAACAGATTTGAAAATTAATGCAAGTGACAACACACGAAAACCCAATGACTCGTATATTTTCCGGATCTCAACTCCAGATCTGATCAGAAAACGGATCTTTAGAGTACATAATCTGGTAGTCTCCCAGGACCGGTACCTTCGGGTGGAAAAGAAGCTCTATTGGTTGCGGACACCACCCGCATACGTAATGCACTGTCGAACTCAACTGTACCACAGGATAAATAGATATAGAAGGCGAATCCATACAACATGCGAAAACAAAGACACGCACACTTAGAGGCATATTATATAGTCGGCTTCAAAAATATCTGATCAAAGTGTAAACGAACCCGGTTCAGCACCCTAATAGCGTAACACACTATCACATCACAATCTGAATCATTTTGAAGGATATTGCTGATCCATTGCTTTATATGTTCAAAAAATTCGTCTACTCAACAACGAAAATAACGCAATGAATGTTGTAGAACTGTCAAAATCAAAGCCATTCCTACTGTTAGTGTGTTACGCAATTACCCAGGAAGTCAAATTCCTACGCAATCACTCACTAAAGGGTAACACATTCATCAGAATTTAAATTGAAGTAAAACATTTATCTTTTCTACTTTATAAGACACGACTTTGTTCAACAATTATTGTTTAAATATCATTTTTAGTATGTAACTGAAAAATCTGCGACGAAAATTAAGGTTATAAAATTAACCTTAATTATGCAATGCAAAACATGTGAGTTGATTTAATCACTAGTTACACTAGAAAATAAGTAAAATTGTTACTAACCCTATTTCAGACAGGAGTTCTGTCTGAAATAAAAGTTTTCTATTATAATGTTAGCATCTCAGGTTTAAGTATTCAGATGGGTAATCAAATCGAAACTTGAAGCACTCGTAAGTAGCACTATAAATTGGCATCCATAAGTACATTTCCTGTACCATTTGTTTCCGTTTCCAACTGATACTTTTGGAACAGCGACGGTGATCTTAAACAATATCAAACGAAAGCTAGACGCAAGTGCGTCTACAGTTCATTTACAGTTATTTTACTTCTGATTTTGCATCACTGTCAGTATTACAGTGATCTTTAATTCCATGACTATAAGGTTGCTGTTTGGTTGCTGCAACTGTCAAGTCTGTCAAAATCACGGTGATCTTTGTTGTTGTTGTTTTAATAAGGATGCTGTTAGGTGCTCTCAGAGGTAAGAAAACTGTGAAAGGACTGAACACACGCTGTACGCGAAGCGGGTTTATGTGTGCGTGCATTTTCGTATCGTTGTACGGATCTGACCTTCTTCTGTATATATTTATTTTGTGTCTATGCCCTTAGATACGTGTTTGGTACAGTCACAAAGAACCTTCGCTGATTTTCAATTTTTTTCTCAACCTCTGTAAATTACGCCGCTTTAGAAATTCTGTTTCTATTTTTATGTGTAGCTTTGTGCGAGGATGCGGAATTGTCGAGTTGATATGTGCTCATGTGAAACGAGAATTGTGTCTAGACGGAAAAAGATATAAAAGTTAGGTACGGTTTTTGGCAACGTATTTATTGTATGTAGCTAAACGTGTCTGTAGGCCTTGCCCGAATTGAACCAAATAGATTGAAATAGATTTGAGTGAAAACTCAGGCCATGCAATAAGGCCGAAAAAAAACATTAAATGAATATTATAGAAAAAAAATAATGTATGTATGTACTCGTATGTTAGTATATTCTCGTAATTTTTGTTTAGTTTTTAAGTGAATTGTATTTGATTGTATGTATTATTTTTTTTTTGTCTCCTTTACTATTTCACACGCTGTCTACATCTCTGTATCTATTGTCCTGTCTCGGGTGTGCTGGAAGATATTTCTTGTGAAATAAGCACCACCTCTGTACCTATTTTTTCTGTTCTGTTTTTCTTGTCTGTTTATATATGTGTGTACATAAATGGTAAAAATTAAATTGTGCGATTTTCTCAGTTTTGAGCAGGATTCAGTTTCGCAACGTTTTCAAACCGGGTGTTGACATTCTTTAGGCGTCCTATCGGTAGTCCTAGCCTAAGTTATAGTGCCTACACTATGTATCATTTGTGAAAGGGAGTGGGCCGTAATCCACCACGCGAGCCCAGTGTAAGTTGCTAATGACACATGTCTTGGAATGTATGGTTCTAGGAGATGCCGGTTTCCTCACAATGTTTTCCTTCACCGTTTTAAGCAGCAGTAATGATTAAATTATTTACACAAAGTAATGTACCTGTCTGGGATCACCGTCACAAATGTGTGGTTAAACAGTCGCTAATCACTACACAACTTTAAGCAACGATTTTGAATAAAGGGGGTATGTCTTAGGCACTATGTATCATTTATTTGAGCTAAATATATCTTATTTATAATATATGCATGTGGGACGGACTTATTCTGTTGTTCTCTGAGTGAATTCACAAGGAATGCATTATTTATAATAAGTTATAGGTGTTAGTATAATTTAAGTTAGGATAAGCGCATTTACCGCATTGGGTTATATCCTGTAATGGTACATGTAAGTAGATAAATAAATAAATAAAATGTATTTCTGTGGCAATAAACCAATTTTTCATCCTTTCTTTCTATTAACTAATCAATTATTCCCAAACGCTAACTTTACCTATCAAACCAACATACCCTGAGAATGCCAGCACAGGTATATCGTCTCAGTAGATATAGTAACAAAGACGTTACTGCCGACAGCCCCCGGGGAACCTCTTGAGAGACTTAACTGACATCCGGAACTATTTTACATGTTACAAACGGAGATTTAGTCTAACGTTAGTTTAACAAGATAGATGGCTGAAATTAGGAGGAAATGGTGACGTTATTTGCAGCGCTGAGAATTAATTTGTGGCAATTGTGGCCCAATTGTCCGCTGTTATATGTTTTAGTTGGTCAGTTACGTTATGTCCAGGGGTATACCTCTATACCTCTCCCTAGCCCTTCAGGTAATCTATACATACTATAAATGATATACCCCTGATGAATAATAATCTAATCTTTTTATCTACTCTCCTATAGCTGGAAGATATATATATTTTTTAAATAAGCATCACATTTTGTAATCTGTTCAAATTTATGTTTCAAATTGATGTTATTTCAAGTTAAACAAATATCAACTTTATTTTAATGGGAAATTAAGTTGTTTTCAGAGTGACTAGCACTATTGAAAGAGTTATAAAAATGTTTGAAGTTGTAGCGTAAACTAAACTTTATTGTGTAGGAATTAAAGTTATTTTTCCATAAACTCATGTTTGTTTACATTTTTGGCAAATAAATCGCGAATGCAGATTACTTAATTTTCTGTTCCTTTCTTGTCTGTTTATATTTGTGTAGGTACTTAAATGGTTAAATAAACACAGTTGCCTCCAAAAGTTAGTAGACATTTTTCCACTGTGATGCCATATTACGATTTAAAATAAAGACACCACCCACACACACTACATTATGAGTGAAAGGTATTTGAATTAGTCAATAACAACGTTATGGCGGTTCAAACATTTGGTTCACTAGAATTTTAAATCATAATGTGTTGTGTCACAGCTGGGGTGGAAAAATGTCAACTAACTTTTGGAGGCCACTGTGAATAATACAATTACCCTACAAAATACTTACATAAATACTTAATGCCTAATCATTTGAACTACGGATGGATGGATGGATGTTTGTTACTCTTTCTCGCCAAAACTGCTGAACGGATTTGGATGAAATTTGGCACATAGATAGTTTATAACCAGGATTAACACATAGGATACTTTATATCCCGATATTCCCACGGGATCGAAACTTATGCGGGTGAAACCGCGGGGCGCAGCATTTTAATAATAATACGTATTCATCTAACATATAATTAAGAAATATAGATGTTTTGTCAATCAAGTGTAAGAAATAACTGATCTTCTAAGGATTCCGTTTTTCCTTTTGATACCTCAAATCGGAACCCTATAAATAACTAACAACATGTATTTAATTTTACTTTATAGTTAGGGATGAATATGCCAACTATTTCTGCTTCTTATTTGTGTACTTTTTCTTTTTTCCAAATATATATTCACAACCTACCTTAGATTACTTTTTGCACGATGGACGCACTTAATCAACAATCACTATTATCATACTACAACAAAATTATATCATAAAATGTGTAGAAAATTAATAATATATTATTTGTATAACAATATCATATAATCCTTTTTAAATATAAAAAATCCATATACTTTATAACTCGCTGGAACCACACTAAATGAACAGTGCAAGGAAACTGAGCGTAGGAACAGTATTATCGGAAATAATGATAAATTTTGTTTGGAATAATACTCGTGCAACAGGCAAAAGATTAATTTAATGAAGTACATAATATACCTACATAATTTATAAATAAAGTTATTTGAATAACTATTCATTCAAAATAACTTTATAAGATATGAAATACTTACCTATTAATTTTCCTGTTCCATTGTTCAGTAGTTAAAACATTAAGCCACGTGATAATCTGAAGCTCTTTTCTCTGTGTGGCGAAGCTTTTTTGAGATACAGAGCGATATTATTACTAAGATAGATAGATGAAACGTTTATTCAGTGCAACAAAAGACAATACAAGTAATAAAAAAAAACATCACTAAAAGGTGAAGCAAAAAAAAAAACACAGATTAAAAAGATAAATTGACCCATAGACACCTCGTATAAGTAAATATAAAGGTAACGATCGATCACTACTGGGCGGTGTGTGTCTCATGGTTGCACCAAACTAAGAAACTATGCAAACATTTCTATTTTTATCTTGAAAGGAGCCTTCTTTTTATCGTGGAGAAATGCTCATGCATTCTGCACTACCACGGGGAGATAGTGCAGTTATGTGGTACTCTAACCCACTGAAACTCCACGGTGTCCTCCTCTGCCGCTTACGGCGGGAACACGGGCATGCCTTAGCACTCATCCGTGAACTCGCCGCGGCTGTCCGTCACCGAACTCTCCTCTGGGGAGTACTCCCCATCACCGGCGCACCAGAACACAAAGCACGCCGTGACCATCCCAGGGACCAAACCAGCACTTGGGCGCCAGACGATCCCGTGTCTGGGCACCCTTGGTCCCCCTGCGACGGGTCAGGTCTTTGGCCCCGCCGCCTGCCAATTTTCGGCCGCGGAGGATAGGAAGAGCGGCCAACGTCATACCAACACTCCTCTTCTCCTGCGGCCCCACCGCGTCCGCCATCAGACGGTGGCGACCCCGTCAAGGCCGCGGAAGGTAGGGAGAGCGGCGCACCACAATACCGGCACTCCTCCCCCGCCGCGGCCTCCAACCCTCAGCCGTGATGCCTCCCATACGACATCACGGTCCGCCTCAGTTGCGATGTCGCCCAAGCGGCACCGCAACCTACTTGTGGGCCGCTACGTCGTTGGCTTACTGGCAAAGCCCTGACGAGTGGCCCCTCCTCGGGTTCCTCTTAGCTTCACCGTGGGTGACCAAGCCACGGCTACTGAGCCCCCCCGCCTCGACAATGCGGGAACCCACCAGGGGGGGATCTTGAAAGGAGCCTAGCTTAACATAACCCTAGTCATGCACACGTCGAAGTAGTTTCTTAGTAAAAATGTTTACTTCAGAAGACACAATACAAGTCTACAAATTATGTAGGTACTAGCTAACTTAAGTGTCTGAACTCCTAACAAAAAGTGAAAAGAAAAGAGAAACTTGAGAATATTAAGCATCACGTGGTGTGAGTGTGTTTTCACAACTTTTTCTGTCACTAGACTGACTTTGGTAGTTATAGCCTATTTCACGAAGTCTTGTTGCTGTTTTGGCGTTAAACTTAAGGTTCAAATTGAAATAAGTAACAATGAAGTATTTTACATGGAGCTACTGCTAACTGACCTCCACAACCCAGTTACTGGGTGATAACTGATACGATAACTGTTGGTAAGACTGGTTGTCAGACTTTCTGGCTTTTGACTAGCCATAACGACCGTCAAAGAGGAAAGCACGTTAATGCTTAATGTGCTTTCCGAGGAACAAAGGGGTCTTGGTATGTTAAGATGGTCACCCATCCACGGACCAATACCGGCAAGCGTAGCTTAACCAGATCGATCGACCCATGCGGCTGTTATTACATAACCAGTAGCCTCTCTGCTAAAACATAAGTGGTATAAATTTTGCATCTTAAGTTAGTGCAAGGCGTTCTTTTGTGCTCTAACTACATACTTTTCTACAGACCTAAAATTGAATTGTCTCTTAATCCCAGAAAAATAAAAGAACCTATTAAGTCCCTCGCAAAAAAACTTCAGCAGCAAAATACCCTCTTAACTGAACCAATTCCCTAACAAGTAGGCAGTGAACGAACAGAATAATTAATTCAATCACCTAATGCGCCTTATCTTCAGTTGGTAACGGCGCCCGGTGTAGTGATACAAGAAATAAATTAGGAAGAAACACTGCTCGCCGTGCCAGTCACGCAACACGAAGTAATTTTAAAGCAAACTGTTCAAAGAAATTAGTTTTCACGTGTTTTTTGTTCAATTTAATTGATTTTGCATTTGGGTAAAGCTTCTGGAATTCAAGTTCGGTAATTATGTCTGTTTTCTTGAAGTGGTGTTCCTGACGGACAATTCCCGTAATTATTACTACTACTGTTAGCCTGCGCTATCCCACTCCTGGGTAAAGGCCTCTCCTGGCTAAAGTAGACCACTGGTCGTTTGTTTTGTCCAGCTCGTCCCGCCATCTTCTACGGGGTCTGCCGCGACGCCTTCTAGCTGTGCCAGGGCTCCACATGGTGGTTATTTTGGCCAACAGCTTATTAGGCATACGGCAGACTTAGCCAGCTCAGTCCTACTTCAGCTTAGCGTCTTTATGAGCAACGTCAGTAATCTGTGTTTTAGAGCGCAGTGTGGTGTTCCGAATATGGTCTGTCAATTCGACGCCTAGAATACTGCGCTTCATTGCACGTTGGCAAATCTTGAGTTTGGACTTTTGAATGTTTGTCAAAGACAGTCTGGGATCCATAGGTCAGAATGGGAAGGATGAACATGTGCATAATATTTCGCTTTGGTGTGTTTTTAATTCCCGTAAATAGAAACGTTCTAAATCTAGTCGCAATCTCATCTCAGCGACAATCAATGTCAAAAACTTATCAAACATGTACAGTCGCTTGGCAACATTATCTGACCCACCCTAAAAACAAACGAATTTGGACCCTCTGCCTGTAACATTAAGGTTTATTCAATTTATATCAGCTTATCAGACAAGTGCACGAAGACTCAACCAAGAATTACAATAATAACACAGACATGCAAATTTGATCTTTATAACGTTACCATTAGGTTATATGTTACAACTACTTGTTATAATATAATTAGTGTAATAGCTTATTTTAAGGGTCGTGTTCAAGTAATCCTGGTCTCGTGGTCTGTGTATAAGACTGAGATGAACAAGTTGCGAGATCAAATCCTGTGACGAAGATATTGTTTTGCTTTTAATTTAGAATGTATTCCAAGACTATTTCATGTATTATTGTAAAGAACTATAGACGGATAATCTTCAAACATAAACTTTCTAAAATGGTAATATTTTCGCATAACTTGTAATAAGTGGGTAGTTGAAAAATAAATATTCGTATTCATTATAAAACTGGTATTCAAAAGCAACTAAGGGTATGCAGTGACTACGCGCAAACATGTTTTACCTTGCCTTACTAAATTGCAAAAACAACGTCTCTTTACAATTTTTTATTTTCTATTTTATAGGTCGTTTTTTTATTATCATGTCTCAATGGAGTGATTATTTAAAATACAAAATAATCTATTTGCACCAGGAGAAGGTTAGCTGCTTGTGCTGTGCAAGAATAAACTTTATCAAGTATACTATATGGTTCAAATTCTTTAGAATATGCGTCTAGTATTACAACTAAGATCAAATTTCAATGTGGCTTATAAGAGTTGAGTTGGTCTTGTGGTCAATAAGGGGTAGTGCGGTGTTCATCGTTGTCTAAGTTCGAAACCAAGTTTAACCTAAATATATCTTTTTGCTCAGCTGTTTTTTTTTTAATTATTTTATTACACTAAAGAAATGTAAAAAACATTTCTTTAATGGACGACGTAGGGTCTTGTCTTTTTAAACGGGTAGGTTGTATAGGAATAAAAGTAAACAATTGCAAGTTTAAAATGTTTATTATTTCATTAAAACACTTAGGTAAGATAAAGTAAGTAAATGCTCATATATATTCAAATTAATAGACATTTTATATTAGTATGCCATAATCAAATCTAACCATTTATAAACATTAAAAAAGGCGTGCTTATGCTTAAAAGTTTGTTATCGAGAAAATGAATTCATCTGTGAAATGCTTTACAGATTTATAGCTGCCTATATGTAGTGAATAAAAATGATATTTAAATAGAAAAAATCTATTTATAACAATAACATCACCACATAATCTGCAACATTTTAATGGTTTAACAATCAATCCATTGAGCATTTACTTACATGGTGTGTTTAAAAATACCTACTAGATTACATAATTAGTAGTCCCCTGCTATAACTTGCTGTAAGCGGCTACGCATACCGCGCACCATATTCCAACACAAATCTTTGCCATTTAAATATTCCTGGGCAAAACGAACCCTTTCTTCGCGATGAGCAGGTGTCAATGCAATTTTCTGTGCTGGTTTATAATTCCTTATCTCAGCAGCGTATAAATGCCTTCTCACTGTTTCCTCTGAAATATTGTGGTTTATTGCGGTTACACGAATGGGCAAAAATTGATTTTCAACAGGGCTTGAAACCGGCCCCGGGGCCGGGCCCGGTGGCGTTCGAATACGGGACTATACTTAATGGCTTTTGCTCCTGGACGAATACGCTGAATATCTCCATTGTCTCCATAACGTTTTAGCCATAGTCTGACCGTATTTCTCTAAAACAAAAAAAAAAACATTTTTGGAACCGTGTATGTAACTTGTAAGGAGTGAATGTAGTGGTAAAATAGCCAACTACGAGTTCATTAATCACAATCAATAAAATAAAATAGGTATAAAAACACTTACTGCTATATATTAAGTCGACGACCAATCTCTCTAATTCCAACATTCTGCTCATGTAAAAATATGATTTTTTGTTCGGTGTAGTCATTAAGTTGCGACATGATGCTTTTTTACACCAAATTGCTTAAAAATACTTAACGAGTTATGTGAAACGATTTACAAATGTGTGTGCGCAGTTACTGCTATTAGGTAGTTTAACTTTTGTCACATAAATTAATTTATTATCTACCTCACGAAGCAAATATATGTTTTACTTCGTATCCAACCATTCTTGGTAAATATAAATTCTGTGAACTTAAAGTTTTTTAATTTACCCACCTGTTTACAAGATAAGTTATTAGGCGTAAATCATATTGGTCGTTCTTTAATAATGCAGGCAATATTGTAGAAATGAAAACAAATTAAAAAAGAAACTCATAATAGGTGGACTGTGTTTTCGAACCCACATGTTGTTCGTCGCCAATCCAGCATCAAACCGCTAAGCCACAAGAACTTGTAGGGAATATGCGAAATTAAAGATTGGGTTCTAATTATGTAGTGTGACTTAAAAGCTTTTCAACTTTAATGTCAACGGGATAATGATTAAAATAGCTTAACAAAATGATATATCTATAATGCCGGTGGCTCCGACAATGTTGCACGAGCGCCGTCTGATAAGCTCATATAAATTGAATAAACCTTAATGTTACAGGCAGAGGGTCCAAATTCGTTTGTTTTTAGGGTGGGTCAGATAATGCTGCCAAGCGACTGTACCAACCCATTTCACCAGTTATGTTAAGACCCATTGGGCAAACCTGTTGCCATCAAATGGTCACAAACCCTAACTCCGGCCTGCTGCTGAGAAAGAGTCGATACTGATTATATAATACCCTCAAGTTGAGCAGGACCTTTCTAAGGATAAATCTAATCCATTAGCATTATGTTAATTGTTCGTAATTCTTTAATCTAATTAATTAACAAGTCACTGTTAGAATATTCAAAGTCATGCGCAGATGTTTCCTGACTCCGATGTCAAATGAAACAGAATTAAAGTTAAGAATACTTGAGCACAGAGTAACAGATTAACTTTAGATAAAGCATTTATTAGGTGCAGACGACATAGCTCACAGAATAAGGAAGCTGAAGTGGCAATGGGCCGGCCATATTAGCCGTAGAACCCATGACCGTTGGGGTAGACGTGTTCTTGAGTGGAGACTGCGAATCGGTAAACGTAAGGTGGGTACGTCCTCAGGCTAGGTGGAGCAACGATCTTCGCAGGATGGCTGGTAGCAGTTGGATAGAAGATAGAAGTTGCCAAAAAGAGAGAGAAGAGAGAGAGAGAGTTGAATGGCGTGCAATAAGAGAGGCCTATGTCCAGCAGTGGACTGCTATAGTTGCTGATGATGATGAGGGTCAAGAGTGAATTTAAATTAGAAAGCTTTGTTAAATGCATTCCTACTTGGAAGTAACTCAGTGTCACTGACGCGGACTGACTTTTACTGAATTAGTCTAGAACTTTGTTTGAGAACTATTTTAATATGACACACTATGTATGTTAATTACAATTTTGCGAGTAAGTAAGTCAGAAATGTAAGTTATATGTAGTATACGTAATGGTTCTTAATCTACTTCATACTCATTTTAGAAGATGAGGGGACCGTGGATAAATAATAACAGCCGCACAGGTCGATCGATCAGGTTCAGCTACGCTTGCCGCGGTCGGTCTATGGATGGGTGACCATCTTAACATACCGAGACCCCTCCGTGCCTCGGAAAGCACGTTAAGCCGTTGGACCCGGCTGTCATTCGTAGATCTTTGACAGTCGTTACGGGTAGTCAGAAGCCCGAAAGTCTGACAACCAGTCTTACCAAGGGGTATCGTATTACCCAGTAACTGGGTTGTGGAGGTCAGATAGGCAGTCGCTCCATGTAAAATACTGGTATCCAGCTGAATCCGGTTAGACTGGAAGCCGACCCCAACATAGTTGGAAAAAGGCTAGGCAGATGATGACTCATTTTAGAAGATACTTATAGCATCATTCATAACATAACAACATCACGCCTGTATTACCGGAAGGGTTCGGCACAGGTGTACATGTATTACCGGAAGGGTTCGGCACAGGTGTACATGTATTACCGGAAGGGTTCGGCACAGGTGTACATGTATTACCGGAAGGGTTCGGCACAGGTGTACATGTATTACCGGAAGGGTTCGGCACAGGTGTACATGTATTACCGGAAGGGTTCGGCACAGGTGTACATGTATTGCCGGAAGGGTTCGGCACTGGTGTACATGTATTACCGGAAGGGTTCGGCACAGGTGTACATGTATTACACCCACATTTCGCCAGTTATGTTTAAGCCCCATGAAACAGGGTGCAGTAGGCTAGGCTCTAAACAGTGAAGGAAAACATCGTGAGGAAACCCGGAAACCCGCATGTCCTAGAACCAAAAATTCGAAGACATGTGACATCTACCAAACCGCACTGGGCTGCGTAGTGGATTACGGCCCACTCCCTCTCACAGAGAGGAGGCCTGTGTGCCAGTAGTGGAAACACAGGCCCACTATGTTCTAGTTCTGTTCACTGGCTGTTTAGTTTAGTTTATAATCCTGGACGAGTCGCAATAAATACTTTTTCTTTCTTTCTTTCTTTGATTATGTAACAGGGGGCGAGTCGATTGCATAGCATCATCATCTTCAGGCCCTTGTCACTTGGGGCCGGCGCAACACGTTTGCTTGTATGGTATAGCATCACTAGTTATTATATTAAACCTTAATATCATTTAATTGATAATGGAATAGTTGATTCAATTATCAATAGCTACAGTCAAAATACACGTCCATTAACCATGAAAGTTAAAAGAGAATAATTACATGATGGGTCATGTAATGTTCACGCTTTCGTAGCGAGCGAGCGCTAATGCGATGGGTCGCATTAGCGCTCGCTCGCTACGAAAGCGTAGCATGCGCAGCGGCTACGTTATCGCATCAGCTACGGCGTAGCAAGGCGGTAAAAACAGCTCTTGTCTACGGTAAAGTATTGACAAAAAGATTACGTAGGCGTTTGCAAGCAATAAAACTGGTTAAAGTTTATGTTACTAGCGACTCGCCCCTGTTTCCTACGGGTTTTTTACAAGTTGACAAGGCATCGATATTTCTTTATTATCTTTAAGTTTAATACTAATATTTATACACAATATCCTCCCGGAATAAATGTTCTTAATTCTGTTGAAAACCGCATCAAAATCCGTTGCGCAGTTTAGACGAAATAAACGGTCAAACAGACAAACAAGGCACAAAGAAAATTTGTCATATTCTATTCTATGAATACAGTTTGCACGTCTTTTGCAACTGTAACCATGAAGTCAGCAAATGACTCCCAGAGTAGTAATTTATCGTCGGTTATAAAAAAAAAAACTTCAACGCAGGGGGTTTCAGAATCATGTACTGAATCCATGGTAACAACTTGCTAGTAGCAGCTAGCGTCGATGTCCCTGCCACCATGTTGATTTCAGTTTACAATGATAAAGACTTTTTACGAGAGATAGTAAACAGACGGTCGATTCCGTAAAAATCTCACCGTGAAAAGTTAGGTGAAGTGAGTTAGAGTGAGCCGTCAATAGTGTCAATCCCTAGCATTAGTTGGAATGACAGCTCACTCCACGCTCACTCCACCTGAGTTTTCACGGTGAGATGGTTACAGAATCCCACTGCTGGGCTCCTCTAGGACATCTATATTGCAAAAGCGTGTTATGCCCGATGCATATACAATATAATATTTGTGGAAATAACCCAACTCTTCGGTAGCGCTACATACATAATTTATGACTGGCAACTCGGCTGAATGTCGTGGCCGGCTATTATGAAAAATAGAAATGCTTGCGTATTTTTCTAGTTTATATTTCGAGTACTATAATATTTAAGGATTTCTGGTTATATTTGTCTGTATTTGCGTTGTATGACATTCATATTCCAAAGATACAAACTAGGTTTGTACCTAGAGAATCTAATTTCGAATGACGAACTTTATATTCGACTGTCGAGTATTGTGTTTTGTCCACCTCTTGAAATGTGGTTTTACATAAGAAATTACCCACTGAATAAATCTATACTAATAATAAGGCTTGCTTGTTTGTTTGAACGCGCCAATCTCTGGAACTACCAGTCGGATTTGAAAAAAATATTTTTGCATTTGATAGCCCATTTCTTGAGTAAGGCTATCAAAAATGTTTCGCTAGGATCCTGAGGAGCCGAACAAAAAGAATAAAAGTAAGATATAACGCTAAGTGAAAACGAAGTAACGGTGCGGGTAGACGATGCGATGCGACGGGATGGGTCGGGCGAAAAAAAATTCACGTGGAAGAAGTCACGGGCACCAGCCAGTAATAAATTATAAAATGATTTATGGTGCTGTTTTCGTCTATAGTTGAAGCGTTTTAGCATGACAATAGTGGTCATTGCCCTTTGGCCCTTTCCCTAATATATATATAAACTACATATATAAGATTTTTCGTTATTGGCACATGTTAAAGATCACCACTAATATCCACTAAGTTTTTTTAAATAAATAATCTAGAAAATGTCGGTGGGTCAGTGACCACCAGCACATCAAGCTACCCGAAACTGTAAAATTTTCCCAATCAACCTTGAACCTAATGCTTTGGCGATGAAGTTGAAAATCTATTTGACAAATTGTAGTAACTTGATGTGCTGGCGTCTCTATGACTCTAAAACGAGACAACTAGTATAAATATAAATCCTCTATAGGTATATACGTATAAATCACTATATTTACCGAATAAAAAATAAATGATACAAACAAAAAGCGCTCAAATAACTCGCTTACCGTAAACGTAACATTACACCGGGGTAACCTACTGTAAAAATCATTACTCCCCTACCCGTGACCGCAGTTGGAAAACAAAACGCATCGGTTACGTCAGAGTAACAGCAGTTTATCAAAGATATAAAGATCAGTACATATGGGCCGGTACACACCTACGATTTTCTCGTTTAAAGCCGTTTGGTTTGCACACTTGTGTACTTTTAAATTTTTTTGGTATTGGTAAAAGACTTGTTTTTTTTTTTTTTCAATATTTTCGAAAGCCGACTAACCTGTGTGGTTACTGTTAAAAAAAACACTCAAATGAGAATAAGTTCAGAATATGTAGTATGCCTTTTAGTCGAAGACCCAAAAAATAGTACTGCTAGCTTTGCCGACAAATGCAAGTATTTTAACCAAAAACCAGATAGTTAGTCAGATTCTGACTGTTTTAGAGGCAGCAAAATTAATCGTTTACCAAACTGACTAATTTGATAAACAATTAGTTTTCACAGAACAGAGAATCTATCTACGAAATTTTCTAGTTTTCCAATTGACTTTTCTTGACAGTTGTATGAATTGGCTTATAACACGACAAACTATCGTAGTCTGTCAATTTCATAAATAATTAACACATTTCCTAGACTGTACAAGCAAAGTAAGGAGACCCTGCGTCCTTATAAAAAAAGTACTTAAAACTATAGCACAGCTCACGAATATCCTATCCTACTTCCTAGTAATCCTACTATCCTACTAATATTATAAATGCGAAAGTTTGTAAGGATGGATGGATGGATGGATGGATAGATGGATGGATGAATGGATGGATGGATGTTTGTTACTCTTTCACGCAAAAATTACAGAACGAATTTGGATGAAATTTGGCACACAAATAGTTTATAACCAGGATTAACACATTTACATAAAGAAGTTACTGAAATAAAAAAAAAAAAAAAAAATAATAATAATAAATGTTTATTTATCTTTTAAGACACTTTCACACGTCCGTATTACGTTGGTCAATATTTAAAAAAAACTAGATGGCGCGGCATTTGAAATGCTGAAACAAACTCAGAGGTCAAGTCCAAATTATATTATTTACACATATTATTATACATTATACATTTACAATTATATTATTAGGATTTTATGTGAGTCTAACAATGCAGGGCCATGTCTGGAAGGATCTTTTGAAGAAAGAGCTATTATCAGTTGACCGTCGACAGTTGATATAGCATTTTCAGTTGACCTGTCACAACAGACAGCATGCATCCATCAGTCATCGTGTAGCTCAACCCTATTTTGAGGAGCTCAACGACCCGTCACACTCGTCACCCATTGAACTAAAGGTCAGCAACATGGCAATGGCCCATATTTCCTTGATCACCGATAGTATTGCGTGACTGATAAATAATAGAAGTGCTGTAATACCTGATACTTTACTTGTTGCATGACGACGGATTGTCATGCAACCCTCATGTGCCACAGACTAACTAAATTCTCGATAGCTATCGTGATTTTTTTTACCCGACTACGCTGAAGCAAAATGGGTGGTTAGGATTTTGACCGGTATTTATGTATGTATGTTCATCTGTTCCCTCATAACTTCTAAACTACTTATCATTTTTTTTAAGTGTCCGTGGAGTTTCTTTTCCGTTCTTCCCCATAGACTCTACTACGCTTTGGAATGGGCAACTAGCTTCATCTTTCCGACTGACCTTGACTTTGAATTGTTATTGGTTTATTCTGAGCGATGGCCGTTTTGCGTGGATGTGACGCATATTTTCCTTCAACTTGTTATTTTTTGTGTTTGTGTTCTTTGTGTCATAATTTACCGCAAATTTACGCTTTGAGTTTGAGTTTTTGAAACCCTTTTTTATTAACATTGATTCTGACAAATATAAAAATTTGAAAATAGCAATAAATCCGTCACACAATCATAATAAAATCGATTTTAACTTCACCTTCTGGACTAATAAAAGCGGTTGGAAATATACCCACCGATCTATGTCGTTAAAAACACTAGGTACAGACGCCAGCACATCAAGCTACTACAATCTGTCAAATTTCTTTAATAGATTTTCAACTTTATCACTAAAGCATTAAGGTACAAGGTTGATTGGGAAAATTTGACAGTTTCGGGTAGCTTGACCTGCTGGCGTCTGTACATAATTACTAATACTTACGCCCGAAGTTTAAGGACCGGTCAATGTATGCTAATATTAAAGAGAGGTCAAATTTGTGTTGCATATTTGGGGTAATCTGCGAAACTCCTGATCCAATTCCAAAAATTATTTCACTACTGGGAAGCTACAGCTTAAGTGTCAAAAATATATTTTATGTTAAAACAAGAAATTTCACGCAGACAAAGTCGCGGGCGGAAGCTAGTGTCTTACAAGAACCACCAGATAATTATTCCACGAAAACGACCGCTTCGATCTGCTGTACAATGGTAGACTGTGACTCAAATAATCACGTATGAATTAATTTATGTGAAGGCATGTCACCTGTTTTGATTCCCGCACTTCGACAGCAAATTGAATGTCTGATAACGACGCCAGTCTTGATGGATATACTGCCATTACGTTTTTTATTGCCTTTTTATAGTTTTTACTGTCCATTTGCTACAATATTCGTCCAATCAATATCAAACGTATGTGTTACAGTTTTAACGATCTAGAATTTTCCTAATTAAAACGTGTGCGTTGGTTTTATTCATTGCATCACGAGTCACAACTGTCTGCAAAAGCATAATTAGCCTACAATGTTCCCACTGCTACGACACAGGGGGTCTACTACGAAGTGCAAAGTGCGAATGATCGGATCGGACCGACACATGGCCGAACCGAATATTATTGAAAAATGCGAAAAAAGTTCGGATCGGCTCAGGTGGATCGGGACCATAGTCAATATTCGAAAGAGTGTAGGAGTGTAGGATCGGGACCGACCGAACCAAATAATAACTTCGTAGCAGGAAACGGCCGAACATTCGGCCGATACCACTTCGGAGTAGACTCCCAGGCCTCCTCTCAGCGAGAGGGTGTGGGCCATAATCCAACATGCGGGCCCAGTGCGGGTTGGTGGATATCACAGGTATTACCTGTCGCTATTCAGTCAGTGGTAGGTGGTAGCCTTAATTGCATAATCAGTCTATAATGCTCCCACTGCTGGGACAGAGGCCTCCTCTCTGTGAGAGGGAGTGGACCGTAATCCACCACGTGGGCCCAATGCGGGTTTCTAGATGTCACATATGTACGAATTTTTGGTTCTAGGATATGACAGTTTCCTCACGATGTTTACCTTCACCGTTTTGAGAGCAGTGGTGAAGAGATTATTTAATTATTTACACAAAGTAAAGCACTTGTCGGGGCCGTTACGGCTGGTCCACAATTGCTCTTTTTACAAAAGAGCTTGGCTTAATTGTATCCTAATGATTTTCTTTCCGTTAAAGCCGACAACACGGCAAACATTTTGCAATAAAAGGCAGAAAACGTACAAAAGCTGTGAGGAAAAACCACGTTAACTGTCTCAAAGAAACTAAATCAGAAAAGAGGTACAGGGTACAACAGTTACACAACAAAAGCTTTCTCCAACAAATCAGCATTCTGTAGTTCGCCACGAATTCTGTCTACATTTATAAGGAACGATACAAAAAGTCGTAATGTCACCGGTCTGCAGTCACCCTTACACGAGCCAGGTAATAAATCAGCACCGGGTGCGTATACGCGTACCTACGTGAAATCGCGGGGTCGGACCACCCCTCACATTACCATAGCAAACAGTTAAATCAGACAGAAAAGGCACACAATATATATAGTAGAATATTAGGATTTATTCTGGTGTATTTGTTTCAATTGTGAACCTACATGTGTTGTGTCTTGTATGACGGGGACATAAATTTTTGTGGTTAATATCGTTTGGCTCTGAAAGCTTCAGACGTTTCGCTCCAGATTCTTTGGACTACTCATTGCCATGGAACATAAATTGTCGTTCTACTTCCAGCATATCTTATTATATTAGAGCAATACCTTAATGCTCGGCTTTGGGGTTTCTGCCGAGGGAATGTGATAAGGGATGTGTATTGCAAAATATTCAAGCAATGTGTTTGGTAGTTATCTATATATATTGTAATATTTATTTCTCTAACCAAGCGTATATAATCATCTTCTATATAAATAAAACAAAGTCGGGTTAGTTACAGGATTTATAACTCAATAACATCTGGAACAAAAAAAAAAAAATTCACACAAAAAATAATGACAATAATTAAAAAATGTTGACAATCAATATCAATAACTTGTCAAAAATTTATTGAAATTAGAGGTATTTTTGACAGATTGAGAATGAGATCAGACTGTGAACGTTCTTATAATTACGAGAATTCTTCTCTGATCTCCAACAAATTACAAAATGACAACGCCAACTTAGTAATATCTAACTATTTATAATAGTATAAGAATGTAATTTGTGGAGATTTTAGTTCGATAACTTAGCTAGACATAGTATGACAGGTTGTATAGTCGATAGACAAAGACTGTAAGGTATTAGATAAAGGAGGTCGCCTTCTTGAAGAGGCTGGAGGGTTGTTGAACTACAGGTCTTGAGATACTCGAGCACCGTTCGCTTCGAGGTTGATTTCTTTGGATTTGTTCTTGAGATTCTTTTGATTTGAAAAGTATAGACTTTTCAAATCAAAAGCGACAATCGGGGCGGCTCTAGCATGCCTAGAGCCGCTCCGATTGTCGAGACTTCTGCGTAGTTACGCAAGTTGTAATACTTACTACTACACTTGGTCAGAGGGAGTGGGCCGTAATCCACCACGCGGGCGCAGTGCGGGTTAGTAGATGTCACATATCTTCGAATTTTTGGTTCTTAAACATGCCGGTTTCCTTATGATGTTTTCCTTCACCGTTTTGAGAGCAGTGGTGATGACATTATTTACACAAATCAACCGCGTGTCAGAGTTACCACTTGGCCACCACTGCTCCTCACACAGTCAAGTATAAATAAAATTAGGCTATCTACAACAAGTAGGCTTATACAACACAAATAAGTGGCCTTTTTTCAGCAGAAATTAATCTGGTGACATAATGAAACCATCAATGTTGATTAGTTTTTAAACTAACAAAATAAAACACCAAATCACTTTTAAAAGGACTTTCAAACTTCCAAACTAAGCAGAACACCTGTCCTCAAATGGACTTAATTTCAGCCGTTCACTCAGACAAAACCCATTTTAAAATATCACGAGGCTAAGTTACAGCTTAGGTCCTGAAGTTAGGCTTTTATACGTAAAACTTTTCTGTATAATTTCGGTGTCCTTCAAAATTAAAGCCCACGGCTGCCACGAGGGACACTTAAATAAATTAAAGAAAATTATTTATTTTCTGAGTTTCGTGAAATTGGTTTCTTTTATCATCATAATGCTGGAGGTAATCTTGAGATTTATGGTAGAAAGTCCACTGTTTACCAAAGAAGTAATTTTTTTACATTTTTTTTTTGTCATTTGTCAAATATTTTCGTAGCTAAGACCTTTTTTTTTTTTTTTTTTTGGGATGGGAAATCATCAAATGACCCCTCCCGCTCTGGGTGGAGCGGAAGGGAGTGTCAGACTCTTACTGACTAAAACCCACCCATGTTCCTTCCTTCGCCCTTTATGTTCCGGGGTAGCGGTAACCCTTTCGGACAATCCCGCTGCCCCGGCAGGGTAGCTAAGACCTGCGGTGCTATTCTGTAAAAAGTTCACCGTGATAACTTAGGTGAAGTGAGCTGTCATTCTACCCGTTGCAAGGGATTGACACTATTGACAACTCACTTTAAGTTTACTTCACCTAAGTTTCCATGATGAGATTTCTACAGAATAGCATTACTATAAATATTTATAACATCACAGGCTAGTCTTTCATACCGTCTTTTAAGGGGGATGAGCTAAGAAAGCCCGCGAAATTCAAATTTACTTAGGTTTTTTTTTGCAGGTCAGTGTCAAGTGTATATTGATTAGAAAGAAAGAAAGAAAATACGTTTATTTGCGGCAAACATGACGCATAAAAAAGGTATTTGTGAGTTTGTATGTTGGGGGTAATCATCGGAACTACTGAACCGATACCGGAAATTCTATCACCATAAGTGGCAAGTTTCATAGAGCATATTTTTTGTTAAAACAAGAAATTTCACGCAGACGAAGTCGTGAGCAGAAGCTTGTTCTTAAGATGAAAGTGTTAGGGTTGCCCGCGAAATTAAAATTATAAACAAAAATTCTTACGTTTTTTGCTATTTGCATGTAAGAAAGAAAGAAAATAAGTTTATTAGCGGCAAACGTGACGCATAAAAAAGAACATAAACACACAAAAAAAAAGTAACAAGTTGGGGGTAAACATGCGTTACATTCACGCAAAACGGCCATCGCTCAGCATAATGCTAAGACCCTATACGAGACAGAGCCCCAGCGCTGGTTCTCAGCGGCAGCCAGCGTTGACGTGATGACGTCAACCCGTGGAGCATGCAATTATACATAAATAAATAAAAAAACAATCAAAAATAAAATATGATTCGCGACCGTAACAAATATGGCTTTACAGAATTGGCAGAACCAGTCAGAATTGGCTTCAAATGTCATGATTTCATGAAATAGTCATATGAAGTTAGAGAATTGTATTGATGATTTTTTATGATTATAATACTTCCACGAATCATATTTAGATCAACATATAAGCTGATACTTACTTGCCAATTTTGATTTTGGGGGCTACCCCCACTCTTCGCATTAACAAGAAAACTAAAAGGCTGGTTTTACAAAAAAAAAAAACAGAAAAAAACGTTGTAATCGCGGAGTAAATATACCACTGCAATACATACATTTGATACATTGAATTACGGCTCATAGTGAACTGTTAGGTACATCGTAAATACATAATTATCTTCATGTATGTATCTTCACGCTACTAGCTACTCGTAAGTACGAATGCGGTTATGTTATGTTAATTTATGGATGTCATTAGGAAAGTTACTACTAAATTAATTACTAGTGTTTATTGGATTATTGTTCTATTACAGCTTCTGTATAATTAATGTTCCTAATTTCACACTACATTAAGATATTAATTATTTATTTTCACTAAAATAAATCAGTAATATCGGGCGTTCGAGGGAAATGAGTTCCTGGAAAGACTTGGGTGAGGCCTTTGGCCAGATGTGCGAAAGTACAAAAAAAAAAAATTGGACTCATTTTAGCTTTTATGCCGCCTCATAGTTAGTGATACAATACTGAGTTATTTAATGGAGCGGTAGGGATAATAGCGTTTTAATCTACCAACCAACTCATTTTATTGCAGTCTACTACCGGCCATACCTGGCTGCGCCACATCACCGTCCTCCGCATTCCGCTTCACATGGCCAGCCCACTGCCACTTCAGCTTGCTTTCTCTGCAAGCTACGTCGACAACTTTGGTTTATGTATTACATTAAAACAAATAGCCTGAGCGATGGCGATCTATGTCATAACATAGGAGACAATAGTACAGCATAATGTAACACTCAACAATTGTCATGCAGTAATGAGGTTACGACTAAAAAGTTATGAAAACATTTGATTGTGGTGTTGTCTGCACGTGTCGAATTGTAACATATATTGTTTAAAAAGAGTGAATGTAATACTACAACACAGTACTGTCTGTCTAAAAGTTTTGATGCAACATTGGGACTGACTCATTCATATTCTAAACATGTTATTTCACAACTAACTGACAGGACAGCCGTTGTTCGGTCAAAATTTCAGCATGGTCTTAATACAAAAATCCCGTAGAAAAATCTCGTTCGGTTTTTCCCGAATTTCCTAGTTTTCTAGGCAACTTTTTATAATTTTTCCTGCCTTAAAAACTAAATTCGGGCTATTACGAACATTTTAAAACAACAAAATAGCTAAATTGATCCACACGTTCTCAAGTGATGCTCTTACCAACGAACAGCCCTTAATTTTTATTTTTATTGAAAGGATAAACCTACATAGGCACTTATGAGACGTTAGAAGCTAGATACACGGTTCTAATTGGTCGTTCTTAAAACTCCACGGTTACTCTTTAAAAAATAATTGGCTTTTACAATGTTTTCAAATTACTCTAAGGCATAGTGTAGGCCTGTCAACAAGTAGTACGAGTTTCAAGTTTTAAACTAATTCGTAAAGTAAGTTAATCTCAAGCGCTACTGCTGAGCATGAGGTCCTGGGTTTAATTCCCAAGCAGGCAAAGTGGTTTTTTATGAGGAAATTCTCAGTAGCAACCCGGAGCCTGGATTTGTGCACAGTTGTTGGCAATAGATTCAACCTTATTACATGGTACTTAAACATAACTGGCAAAGGTACACCTCTGCCTAACCCTTCGGGGATTAAAGGCGATGTTATGTTATAAAAACCAGGCAGGCGATATATTTTTTGCGAAGTGTCGTGTTTCCCAACCATTAGCATTGGTTCTTATGCAGCAGAGGTAATCTCTTGCAATCTGGCGACCATCGGCCTGTCGCTTTGAATTCACGTTGTGCAAACATGCAAGCGGACGTTGTCCTCAGGTTTTAGGTATTGCAGTCCAAAATGCAACTTGATTTATATATTTTTTGTGCATGTACGAGTATACCCTGTCCATTAGGTTAACCGTTTTTTGACAGCTGTCTTAGAACATACATGTTCCAAAAGTATTACGTAAAAGTTAACTTTAAAATGCGTAATAAAATACATAAATATAAAAACTGCCTTACCTTATTGAATTATCTTATTTATGGCTTCTTACAGACATTATAATACCGTACGTGTTCAATCAATCAATGTATTGTTTGTTGCTGCAATCACTAGTTCCATCTGTCAAAAAACGTTTGACGTAAGGTAGTTCCTTCCAAATTTGCCTGTTCCTAGTCTAGTTAAAAAACAAGTTTACTTTTGGATCTATTACACATTTATTAGTAGTAGTATTCTTGCTTGTCAATACTCAAAATGACAGATTGAATAATGATTTTCTTACCATCATTTTGAGTAAGTCTAAAAGTCGTAAAGAAAGAAAGAAAAATAGGTTTATTTGTTACAGAAACAAGTGCATACAAAAAGATAATTAACTCTAAATAACTAATAAAGAAAAATAAAAACAAAATAGATCTATAATCATGAGCACAAAAAAGAAATAGTAGACAGCTGCACGTCATGACTGTGACAAGAAGGATTCCCCTCAGCATGATGCTGTGCTCCCCACAGCAGAGCGCTGATTTTCAATGGGCCACTCATCATAGAAGTCATTAAGTCTGTTCATTGTGTCTGTTGTGTGGATCTTTTAAACTATTGTTAATTTAACAACAACGCTGCTATTAAAATTTGAGCTTTGTCATAATACTCAAACAACAAAATACTACAAGCAATCATTTTCCCATTTCACCGTTCCCGAGGAACTACAACTAGTTAAGTGACATCACTATTTAACGTTCCTAATTTAAATATTCTAATTAAGTACAACACTAACAAGACTATACAATACTTTGTTACCAACCAGCACAACTCCGCTACAGTTGAATTTGAAAACGGAACATAAATCAAAATGGCTGAACGTGCAAGTTGCACTGTCGGAACATTGTTTAGAGATGAAAGTATTTGGTTAACAAATGGTTTGGTCTTACTTTACCTTCGAGTTTTAGAGGATTTGGGGAGCAAGGGAGCAGCGTTAGGATAGGATGACTATGCTATTTCCTTCTTTAAAATAAAATCTAATGGAATTACACCTATGTAATTCCATGATGATGAGATGGCTATAAAAGTAGGGGAAGACAAAACAAACGATGGATAGACTGTGAGAACTGAGGGTGAATACTGAAATGACGACTATTAGAGAAGTATGGAAGAAAAGGACATGTTGGGCCGATTTCAAATAAATTGATTGGATGAGGGCAGGAAAACGGTGAGGAGAAGAGAGCGAATATTGACTAAATTGTATTTTTGTGATCACGATTCATCATCTGCCTAGCCTTTTCCCAACTATCTTGGGGTCGGCTTCCAGTCTAACTAGATGCAGCGACCCGTAACGACTGTCAAAGATCCACGAATGATAGCCGGGACTAACGGTTTAACAAGCTTTCCGAGGCACGGAGGGGTCTTGGTATGTTAAGATGGTCACCCATCCACGGACCAACCGCGGCAAGCATAGCTTAACTTGATCGATCGATCTGTGCGGCTGTTATTACTTAGCCACAAGCCCCACACGTGATTGTGATCACGATTCTAAAAATAATTAATTACTTACAATTATAACTTTTCCTTTCATTATTGACACCTGTTATATTTAGTTAGCCTTATCATCCTAGTTAAATTAACAACGTATTCGTATGAATAAATCTAATGTCTACGACTAAAGCGTCTGTTTTGTTTTGTCTATACTAATAAAATAAATAATACTTTTGAAAAAAATATTTTTGCATTAATTAGCCTAATTCTTGAGAAAGGCTATTTAAAATCACGCTACGCCGGGGGAGAAATAAAAAATTCAGATAGAACGCGAAGCGAAAATAAAGTAATAGCGCAAACGGTTTTATATCATTTGATTTCATAGAACGACACAACAACATCAAAATACATTTGGGAATGTAAGTAATAATACTCATAAGTAGCATTTACATAACATGACACCTATACGTCACGAATAAGTAGCTAATGCTCATAATTCCTGACAAATATACACACGCTACAATTGTCGCAAATTGTTACAAGCCTCACATCTTATTTGGTAGCACAGCACCCTAACATTTATATATCTGTAGCTCTCATAATTCCTGACAAATATACACGCGCTACATTGTCGCTCATAGGCTTACAAGCCTCACATCTTATTTGGTAGCACAGCACCTAACATTTGTAGCTACCATAACTCACACGTCGCTTCGAAGAAACTCGTCTAATTTCACATTCGTGCAGATTACCTGACGCGGGCACTTGAGACCGTACCCTGGCAATGGCTGGCATATTGAACGCATTTGTCATGAAAACGGAGGGAACACAGACGGTAGATTTGATGCTGGGATATATTGAATAGAGCTGACGTACAAAGCTGTAGTTTTTTTTTTTAATTGATAGTTACGTAATTGGTATCAATTTCTGGTAAAGAACTTCTTACCTTACTGAGACGCTGTTACTTGTAGCACGACATCACTTATGATAGGCTCAATTAAAATTCAGAATTGATTTGACAAAAGGCAAAACTTATAGATCTTGTTGCATAGATGTTTGATTACTTTAAACTTTCAAAGTGAATATTTCAAACATCTATGCAACAAGATGTAAGCAAGTTAAAAAAAAGGATGTCACGTGATCAACTTGAACGTTATACCTCGGAAACGTACACTTTACGGGGTTGGTATAGGTTTCATTCACACATTTAAATATAGACATTGCTATAAAAGTAACTACAACCATCGAATTAATTATCAGCCTTATCCTTCCTTCTTTATCAGACATTTTCTAAATAAAATTAGAGGCAAGCCAACCACATCCTTACAGCGATAAAAATCAATAGCTTCAAACAATTACCGAACTGACTGCATTAATATTCCAAAGACTTTTCAAGTCTTGAACCCTATTGCCGATTTAATCAAAGATAATCCATTACCCCCGTCAAAACTTGTTTCAACAAGTTCGCAACTTTTTCTAACAAACGTACAGAAATATGACGAAGTTTGTTTCTTACTCAAAAAGTCAAATAAGTGCGAAGGGCTTACAGGAAAATTAATCTTGCGACAGCGCAGAACTCGGAGCAAACCTTTTTTGTATTAAATTATGTAAAGTTTTTTTTATTTACTGTATAAATAAAGCTTTGGTACAGGATTGTATATTTAAATAAAACGGAAGATTTGAGGGTATTATGTACAGCTTTTCTTTGAGATTTCAAGGATGAGGCTGTATAGGCCCTTTTCCTAGATTGTAAATATTTATGATATCTTTCCTGTTTCCAGAGATATTAGAAAAAAAAACGTGTCAATTTGTATTTCCACAGAGATAATTAAATCAGCACCTTTGATTAATACATTCTGTCTTTCCAACGGGTATCGTATTACCCAGTAACTTGGTTGTGGAAGTCAGATAGGCAGTCGTTCCATGTAAAATACTAGTATTTAGCTCAGTCTGGTTAGACTGGAAGCCGACCCCGACATAGTTGTGAAAAGGCTAGGCAGATTGATTTTTGACCTTAGATTAATAAATTGTCAGCACAAACGACTTTAATATTTTTATCATCTCACCATAATTTTATACTTTAGATTTACAGGCATTTCCATAAACACACACTTACTCCGCAATATTGATGATCAAGCAGTGTTATTGGGTTTTTGAATTAGGAATTTCTTAGTACCAGACTGGAGCCAGGATTTGTGCCTCATCATTCACCTCCACTTCGGCCGGTTCCGTGCTTCTCGCATCCAACGGGTTCTTTCGGCTTTAACAAGGTCGTCGGTCCACCTTGTGGGAGGTCTTCCAACGCTACGTCTTCCAGTACGCGGTCGCCACTCCAGAACCCTTCAGCACCATCGGCCATATGTTCTGCGAGCAATGTGCCCTGCCCAATGCCACTTAAGTTTGGCAATTCTTCGGGCTATGTCGGTCACCTTGGTTCTCCTGCGGATCTCTTCATTTCTGATTCGATTACACAACCTCTCCAGAAACTCCAAGCATAGCCCTCTCCATTGCCCTTTGGGTGATTTTAAGCCTTCTAATAAGGCCCATTGTGAGCGGCCACGTTTCAGTGTCATAGGTCATCACTGGCAACACGCACTGGTCAAAGACTTTCGTCTTGAGTTGGATATGTGCCTGGATGGCAATAAGCTCGCCCCTATTATATGGGACTTTAAACATGACTGGCAAAATGTGGGTGTACTACCACTACCCTTCGGGGATTACAGGCGTGATGGTATGTTCTGTTGATCAAAGCCACGGACAAAGCCAAATAAAGCCATTTGTAACCATGCCTACATAAAGTTGCGTCCTACTTTACGAGTTCCCAGTTTCCCCGTTTCAATTACATATCAAACCGGGAGTTATGGACTGGCTACCCTCAACTCATAAAGGGGTATACCCTTTACGCATATTTAGTATTAGCTCTGCCCCGTTTCACCCGACGTTTAATTTACAAGTAATTGGATCGCCTGCCCGCGTTACTTCGTTTTCGTTTAGCGTTCTTTCTGATCTGTTTTCTTTTTAGGAGAAAGATAAAAAGCCTGAATAATCTTATAACCTTCCTCAGGCTATCAAATTTAAAAGATTTTTTTTAAATCTGACTAGTAGATATATTAGAACAATCAATCAATCAATTCAGCCTATTGCAGTCCACTGCTGAAAACCCTCTAAATAAATAGCCTTATAACCTTCCTCAGGCTATCAAATTTAAAAGATTTTTTTTTGATCTGACTTGTAGGTCCTCGATATTAGAGCAATCAATCAATCAATTCAGCCTATTGCAGTCCACTGCTGGACATAGGCCTCTTCCAGTCTGCGCCACAACACCCTGACCTCCACCTTCCGCATCAAGTCTGTCCCAGCCACCTTTATTTATTTATTTTTTTATTTACCATTTATGTACACACATATATAAACAGACAAGAAAAACAGAACAGAAAAAAATAGGTACAGAGGTGATGCTTATTTCAAAAGAAATCTCTTCCAGCACACCCGAGACAGGACAATAGATACAGAGATGTAGACAGCGTGTGAAATAGTAAAGGAGACAAAAAATAATACATACAATCAAAAACATTTCTCTTAAAAAACTAAACAAAAATTGCTAGAATATACTAACATACATACAAATAAACGTACATACATACATACTACTAAAATAAATATCACTAGAATAATAATAACTATATCATAACCAAAATAAAATAAAACAAAAAATACATACACAACTATGATGAAGTGGACAGATAGTGTTCTTTTACTCTTCTTTTAAAAACTGCAACAGTTTGGCAGTCCCTAATGTCAGGCGGTAGTGAATTCCACAACCGCACCGCGTGCACTGTAAAGGAGTAGGAGTAGAAGTCGGTGGAGTGGGGAGGGGACTTGAGAAGGTTTTTAAGATGCGACCTGCAAGGTGCATCTGAAGGGCGGGCGTAGTTAAAGCGCTCCCGCAGATAGGATGGTGTTTTAGGATTGTGAAGGAGATTAAATAACAGACACAAAATCCGCGAGTTCCTGCGAAGTCGAATGGGGAGCCACTTGAGTATCTTGCGAAAGTTGGAGACGTGATCATACTTTTTAAGGTTAAAAACAAAACGAATACAGATATTTTGCAAACGCTCAAGTTTATTTAAAAGCTCCTCGGTGGCATCCAAATAACAGGCATCGGCGTAGTCAATAATGGGCTGAATGAGGGTTTGAGCAAGAGAGATTTTGGTGTTCAAGGGCAAGAAGCCCTGGAGACATTTCAAAGAATGGAACGTATAGTGCACTTTGCGACTGACTTGAGCAACATGAGCAGTCCACGACAGATAGGAGTCCATGGTCACCCCCAGGTTTTTTACTGTTTGTGCGTATTCAATCTGAACTCCATTCAGACAGAGTGGAGACAGCGACGCTACATCGAGCCTATTCCGCATATACCTGCTGCCGATAATAATGGCCTGAGATTTCCTAGGGTTGATTTGCAGTCCAAAAGACCGCGACCACTCGCTGATCAAATCCAGGTCACTGTTCATGGCTGAAACAGCGGCCTCCGCATCTTCCCTTAGGAAATTATTGTAAAGTTGCAGGTCGTCGGCATAGAGATGGAAGTGAGAAGAGATGACTCTGGTGACAGAGTTAATAAAAATAGAAAAGAGAAGAGGAGAGAGAACGCCACCCTGAGGCACACCTGCGATAAGTGAGCACCAATCAGAAGACGACTCGTCAAGACGAACCCGCTGTGAGCGGCCATTAAGATAGGAGTTAAACCAACCAATAGAGGAAGAGGAGAAATTTAGTGATTTAAGGACCCCTAGAAGGATGTCGAAATCGACAGAATTAAAGGCACTACTGAAGTCGAGAAGTACGAGTAAAGTGAGAGATTTGTGGTCCATTGCCCAGCGGATGTCATCAGTAACCTTCAAAAGAGCCGTTACTGTGCTATGACCAGGTCGAAAACCAGACTGAAAAGGACTAAGGAGATCATTCGCAGATAGAAAGGCAGAAAGTTGTTGATGAACAATATGCTCAAGAACTTTAGAGAGAAATGGGAGGATAGAAATGGGACGGAAATCGGTGGGTGAGACCGGCTTAGGAATTTTGGGTAAGGGGATGATATGAGCTTGCTTCCAGGCCTCAGGAACAGTACAAGAGAACAAGGAGAAATTAAAAATGTGGGTCAAGACAGGAAGTAGTGTAGGGAGGATAGGAGAAATCATTCTTGAACAAATGTTATCACTACCAACTGCAGTAGAGGAGATAGCACAAATAGATTTTTTGACCTCACTTTCACTCACTATATTTAAATCGAAAGTGGAACACTGCGGCAAAGGCAGACCAGAAAGTTTATTTAACGTGGCTGACCTGACGTGCGCATCAAAAGTGACAGGGGGGTGTGAGAAATGTTTGTTAAGAGCACACACGTCAATGTCATTACAGGAAACGACAGGAGACTTGCCAATGCCGACAGTTTTAAGAAACTTCCAGACTTCAGACGAGTTACGATTATCAAGAGAATTATGGAAATAGCGTCTCTTTGCATCTCTACACATACGCCCGCAGCGATTACGCAGCACCTTATACGCATTCAAGTTGCGCTCAGAAGGACTGCGTTTCAACCTTCTTTTGGCTCTGTCCCTACTTGCCATCGCATCCTTAATGGCAGGAGTAAGCCAAGGAGCCGGAACATATTTTACCTTGACTCGACGGATGGGGGCATGTCGGTCAAATAAGCTGAGTAAAGTGCAGTTAAAATTGTGAACCATATCATCGATACAAGAGCTCTCCAAGACGTCCGTCCAGTCGATACTCTCAGCATCACCCATCAATGCCTCCTGGCTTATGCCCTTGTAGTTCCGAAGGAACATATATTGTGGCTTTCGCTTGGGAGGGCGAATCCTATAGGACATAAAGATGAGGTCGTGGTAAGAAAAACAAGCAGTGAGCTGTCCATGGACAGATACATTGTTACAGTTAGAAACAATCATCAGGTCCAACAGAGAAGGGGTGCAATTAGGAGAATGATGAGTAGCAGACAAAGGCAGAATACTAAGATTATAAGAAGATAAGAGAGATTGAAGTTTGTGAGTACGACAGTCGTTTTTAAGAAGGCAAGTGTTAAAATCGCCCATCAAGACTACATGGTCATAAGAGGGACAGAAATCATCCAGAAGCGAGTCAAAAGAGTCAAAGTAATCGATACTGAGGTTAGGGCTGTAAACGACTCCGAGAAGCATTTTAGCGTGATGCAAGGAAATTTCAAGAAATAGATGCTCCGCTGACCCCGAGTACGAAGATGGTGAAGTGCTGACAATCTTGAAGGGAATATCAGCACGCAAGTAAATGGCAACACCACCACCACCCTTCCCAGTTCTATCATTACGAATAAGGACAAAACCAGGAAGGGCGAAATTAACAGATAAGAGAGAGGGTTTGAGGAAGGACTCAGAGATGAGCAAAGCATCTATATGTGCACTGTTAAAGGAATCCAGAAGATCTGAATAATGAGCAGGAACACTCTGGGAATTGATGTGGGCTATGTTGAGATTGTTGGGAAGGTGGGACATCAAAGAGGAAATCTGATCGCTGAGGGTAAGGGGAGAAGAAGAACCACTCGCCGCACTAAGGAAACTGCTTGAAGAGGATGAACAAGAGAAAAAGTCATCACCAAGGTCGACACCGATCATAGTTGGCAATAAAATAAAATAATAATAATAAATGTAATATAATCAAGTATCTTGACTTGGCTCGCGAGGTTGTCGACATGTGGCATGTGGACTCAGCAATCATTGTGCCGATAGTCGTGACAGCCAATGGCTTAATAGCCAAGAGCCTCGACCAACACCTGAGGAGGCTCTCGTTGGGCAGCTGGATCAAGGGCTTGATTCAGAAAGCGGTACTTCTGGACACGGCTCGCATTGTCAGGAGGTTCCTCTCTCTGGAGCCCTGACCGCCGGTAGCTTGGACCCTGTTCCCGATACCGGTGGGCTACTATTTTTTATATTTTTAAATGTTTTTTTATCTTTTTGTTTATAAAAATATTTAAAAATGTAATTTGTAGGTATTTAAATGAAATAAAGGATAAATGTATAAAAAATAAAAGCAAAACAAAAATAAAAGAACTAACAATAATAAAATTGCTTCTGTGCATACAAGCAAAATAACAATAATAACCAATAAAACACCTACCAATTCGCTGGTGTTGGTAGAGATTTTAACACAACATTTATAAACTGGGTACGTAAAAAAGTGAAAAAAAAAAAATTATACTTAAGGCATGAATTATGTTAACATTAAAAAAAAAATTGAATAATTAAAATCAATAAAAGTTAACTAATGATAACGCCGGCCACAACATTCGCAAACAAACCATAACAAACGCAAGGTGTAACGAAACGTAACGTCAACACATGACACTGACACTTGATAGACGTCACTACAAAGTACAATTCAATACATCAGAAAAATAAAAACATCTACCGGCGGACTTAACGTTGTGAGAAAAAATTAACTAAAAGTATATGCTTTGGGTAGAATTGCAAGAAGAGAATATAAATTTAAAGTATACCGACATTACACGAATGTATTACAAAACGGTGACGAAAAACATGCAAGGGGGGACGTCTAAAACAGCCAACTCAGCGACGAGCCTTCCTGACTACCTTTTTTTTGGTGATTGCGGTTAGAGGCGATGTAGGAGCCACTGCTGGCGAGGTAGACGCGGCCGGCACGGGATCATTGGGTGCGACAGCACTAACCGGAGCGGGGAATAACGTGATAAGATTATCAAGCTCACCCATGGATGCTATCTTCCGGCGCGTCTTGTCAGGCGTTAAGACAATAAAATTGCCTTCAGCAGACCAGCAGCTATTGATGCTAAAATGCTTGCGGGCCGCAACAAAAACCTGGTGTCTTGACTTGGTCAGGAACTCAGAAATAGTGATGCCGCTGCCCTTGAGTGCAGTTTTACTGTCCCAGACCAACCGACGATACTCCATGTCCTTGAATCGCACCAACACAGGTCTTGTTTTGCCCTGGGGGGCTCCCAGTCTGTGGCATACATCCAAGTGATCCAACTTAATGTCATCTATCAATAGTTGAGTAGACAACATAAGGAGAATTATATCACACAGCTTTTCATTTGGCTTCTCAGGAATACCGTGAAATAGCAGGACCTTTCTACGCATTGCAGTCTCATGTCTGTCCAGAGTCAAAGATATAAGCTCAATCTGAGTTTTAAAGTGAGCAAGCGTTTTGCAAATGAAGGACTTAAACTCTGAGAAGTCAAGGGAAAGTGCAGCAATATCCGGGTGTTCAGGGCTAGTTCCAGCTGTAGCTTTCACCAGCTTATCTTCGTACTCACGCATGCGAGAGCTAAACAGCTTCTCCAGTTCTCCCATACTGTGCACAAGCTTGCTGTCCATGGTTCGTTGGAGTGATAGTGTTGTGGTTGTAAATAGTAAAAGTGAAAGGAAATTCCAAGCGAAGGTGGGTTTACTAGTTAATTAGCACATAAATATACTGAAGAAGAAACAATAAACTATTTTAAAACAAATATTAAATAAGAGAGCTAAAATTACGTATATATGTCAAGCCTACCCACGTAGGGAAAAAAAAAAGAAAGGGCGGATTGATAAGTCCATGACTTTGGAAAGATTATAATAGAGTGTATTAATTTCCAGCTGTTAACATCAAAATGGATACCTAAATTAACAAAATTATGTACAAGTATACAAGCTGTTGTTTTGTATCCTCGTTAAATGTCAGGAGGCTGTTAAGAAAGACATAAATAATGAAATAAAATTACGATTCCTGGTAAATAATGAATACGTACTTGTTTTTTTAGTTATTTAAGTCTGACAGTATTTCAGAATACACCACTTTCAAGGAACAGAATCGCGTTATGGTATTGTATGAGCGGCCGCGTTTTTATGTATGTGTAAAAGGGCAGTTACGGTGCGATCTCACACAGGCCGCGTTTAAAAATGCGAGTCCCACACATGCCGATTTTCGAAAATTAGAAAAAAAAAACCTACTTATTTTATTACTAGCTGCACCCCGCGGTTTCACCCGCATAAGTTTCGATCCTATGGGAATATCGGGATAAAAAGTATCTTATGTGTTAATCCTGGTTATAAACTATCTTTGTGCCAAATTTCAACCAAATCCGTTCAGTAGCTTTTGCGTGAAAGAATAACAAACATCCATCCATCCATCCATACAACTTTCGCGTTTATAATATTAGTAGGAAGTAGGATAGTAGGATTGATTCGTGTCGAGAATCAGTACCATAGATACCTCCTTGAATTTAACGAGGATGCAAAACAACACATTGTATAAAAAGGAGGGGAAATAATCAAAGGGCATCAAAAAATTCGTCCGCATCGCTGTCAATAGGAAACGTGCCCAAAAGGCTGGCAACATTGCCACGTAGAAAGAAAGAAAGAAAGAAAGAAAGAAAGAAGAAACACATTTTTTCTGCAAATTTTGTTTTACTTTAACACATGACAACAATAGTCACCCGTTGACTCTCGTCTACGAGACTCGCATAGGCATTCTCGGCAGTCTCGTGCGAGATTCTCCTCATATAAATTATAATACACTAAAGTCCCTCCAAGTTCTGAAAGCCACAGAGTAATCAACGTCTCTACTATACTTGTTATCTCTGCTTATCGAAGCCCTTTTCTAGAACATTTATTTACATGCGAAAAGTTTAGCGGACCGTCTCTTAGCAATGTAATGCGATGGCCGGGCTGAGACGAAAGTTGTACCAACATGGAAATTGGATGTGTTTTTAGGACCTTTCTTTGTTAGGTTAATTTGCATGAGGAGTTGGAAGTTTCTATGTGGTCTTCTCTGGTTATATAGTGCGTGAGATTAACTGTGTTGTGGTTATGTAATAATACGATTATTCTAAAAGGTTAAACATAATGATGAAAAGTATCAAAATAAAAAAAAACCTTTTCGGTTTTCGGGCAAAAATACAAATCAGTCGAATTTTGTTTTCGTTCGCGGCCGAAAAAAACCCGTTCCGGTCGGACTTGAGTTCCTATGGACTTCCTTGCCGGTTCTTCTCCATAGGAAACAAATTGGAACAGTGCACCTAAATTCAGACGGTTCATGAGTGCTCAATTTAAAGGTGACCTATGAAACGAATCATAAAATTAAAATATAAAGACTAAAGTCTTCAATCAGTGCGTCCTGCCTGTTATGAATTACGAAGCCGAAACACGGACCCTCACGGTACGGCTGGGCCATCAAGGTCGAATCAAGGTCGCTCAGCGAGTTATGGAACGAACTATGCTTGGGGTCTCTCTGAGGGATAGAATCCGGAATAAGGTGATCCGTCAGAGAACTAAAGTTGTCGAAATAGTTTACAGAATAAGCAAGCTGAAGTGGCAATTTCCGGCCATATTAGACGTAGAACAGCGAAATCGGCAAACGTAAGGTAGGACGGCCTCAGGCTAGGTTGAGCGACGATCTTCGCAGGGTGGCTGGTAGCAGCTGGATGAGAGATGCCGAGAATCGAGCTAAATGGCGTAAATTGGAGCGGCTTATGTCCAGCAGTGATTATAAAAACGGATCGGTTAGATCTCCTTAGTTACCCAAAAGTTTTTAAGAATTATTAAATACGGAAAAGGATATACCTTACTATGCTTAATTTTCCGTTTAGCTTTAGTATATAGAATGCCTTTAATGTCGCATTTTGAAATTAAAATTTGTTTGAAATTAAAATTAGTTTTGTTTACTGATATAATTGATTTACATAAATATTTACAAAATAGGGCCTAAAAGTAGAGGTAGGTAAGAAATAATTGGATTCTACCTGAACTAGGAATAAACCTGTATAGAATAGAATAGAATACTCCTCCTCCTGTACCTCAGGTATCTCACTCAAGTGCTTATACATCGAGGAGGTCGTGTGAGATAACTCAGAGCTAAACCCCCGGGATATGCAAATACTGCAGTCAAAAGCGCCTGTACTGTGAATGAGTCCGAAATTCCCATTACTGCTGAATCAAAGCAGAATTTGATAACATGTTTGAAAATATTTTGAGTGCCTTGAAATTGTAAATAATTTGTTTTACTGGACGTGCTTTAGATTTTAATATTGTATGAACATACAGTGGGTCTTAGCATTATGCTGTGCGCGGATGTGATATATATTTTCCCCCAACTTGTTCTTTGTGTTTTTGTGTTCTTTCTCTGCGTCATGTTTACCTACCGCAAATAAACGTGTTTTCTTTCTTTCTTTTACATACATTCTTGATATAACGCTTGTGTTCCCCGAAGGGTTAGGCAGAGGTGTACCTATAGTACACCGTAGGAGGGAGGTATGTACAGGAACATGCCCTGCACAAACCTCCAAGCAATATAAATTACTTACAAATACATCCACATTTTTAACTTCATCGCTTTAATTTTTACAAGCCGATGAGAGGATTCAATCAAATCTAGACCATATGATCATGCATTATAATAAAGTGTTGAAGCAATTATTGCTCCGTTGCGAAAAAGATGACCTTAGGGCTATTGATGCCTAGAAGACGGCGGACGCCACATAACGGCCGCAGTGACGGCCGTCATAAAACTGATGGCAGCGGGGTTTGACTTTACAGTGTCAAAAAACCCTCTCTAGAAAAACACACCAGCTTACTTTCATAATTAACGTTTCAGTGACGTCATCCTACTAATATACCTATAAACGTCAATGTTTGTATGGATGGATGGATGTTCGTTACTTTTTCACGCAAGCACTACTGAACGAATTTGGATGACATTTGGCACACAGATGGTTTATAACCAGGATTAACATATAGTATACTTTTTATACCGATATTCCCAGAGGATCGAAACTTATGCGGGTGAAACCGCGGGGCGCAGCTAGTAATATTATAAACGTGAAAGTTTGTATGGATGGATGTTTGTTACTCTTTCACGCAAAAACTTCTGAACGGATTTGGATGAAATTTGGCACACAGATGGTTTATAACCAGGATTAACATACAGTATACTTTTTATGCCGATATTCCCACACGATCGACCATTATACGGGTGAAACCGCGGGCGCAGCTAGTTCGACGATAAATTGTGGACGCTATGGGGCGGCCACCGCAGTCTAACGACCTTAGCTTGACTTTATACGGTCCAATTAGAATGAACAATGTCTAACCATCCCCTTGTCGCACAAACATCAAAATTCACAGCAATAATCAGCTCACATCAACATAAGTTACCCCGACAAAAAGGGATGAATATCGTCCCCCTACACAACGGTGCGCATGAGCGATCACCAAAGTTAGCGGTGTTACTAATTAGCGGTATCTGTAGACACATTAATCAGGAGTAGTCAAGTATGTTAAGTGGACAAGAAAGGATGTCTCGTGTCAGAGATTTAGGAGGTAGCGAAGAACAAGTCTTAAGGCGTGTGGTTCAAGATTTAGAAAATACTGGACACGTACGATTCGGACTCGCACACGAAGATTTCCGTAATACTGTACAATATTTAACACTACATATTTTTTAACCCTTTAATTTTTAACTTGGACAAGCACGATTCGGACTCGCACACGAAGATTTCCGTAATACTGTACAATATTTAACACTACATATTTTTAACCCTTTAATTTTTAACTTTATTCTATTTAGTTAGTTGTTATAGTGGCCTTATTAGTAGTATACAGTCTGTGAACATTTCAAGAGGCTACTTTTTACGGTTCAAAAGATAGTCCTGTGACAGACGGTCGGACGACCTATCTGACTTTCACAACCCAGTTACTGGCTAACACGAGACCTCTTGGTAAGACTGGTTATCAGCTTTTTGAGATTCTGACGGATGACAGCTGGGACCAACGGCTTAACGTGCTTTCCGAGGCACGGAGGGGTCTCGATATATTATGAATGGTCACCCATCCCACCCATCATACGGTTGTATTTCCAGTGCAGTAGATGTACAGATGGCGCAAGAAGTAAACTTAGCTTCAAAGCAGTATCAAGCGCCACAGATAAGTTTCTGCTTAAGGTACCGCAGTAAGTAACAAGTACTCGTATACCTTACTCACTTTATTGGTTTTTCAACTTAAAGTTACAAGTTCTACAGAAGTTGAGAAAGACATTAGATATAATGTTCATTGCATCGGCTCTCAAATAAATAAGTTATAAATGAGTACAGAAACTTGGTGTACAGTTCATAACTTGCATGGTTTATATAGGTACCTGAGATACTTGACTCGTTATTAAAACTCGAAACAACTTTAATGGAGAAACTGCGCAACTTGTAATTCTATAGTGACGGTATTTGGGTCGTGCGTAAAAGGGGGAGATATTACAATGAATGATTTGATGGTTTCAGTGTCCCAGTGGTTGGGAAATAAATTTCTGTGATGTTAAGGGTCGGTCAGTAGGTAGTGGACGACTTACAGAAGATCGCGCGGAAGACCTGGATGAGACTCGCACAGCCCAGGAAAGCGTGGCACAATAGGGAGGAGGCTTATACTCAACAGTGAGTGGAACAAGGCGGTCATTGATCATGAGGATGGGATTGTGATAGATTTTTCTAGTCGGGTAGTTTGCGCACGCCAGAACACATGATACAGCTCTTTCTAAAATGATGTCGAAACAAAAACCCTTTTTAAAAAGCTATTCCCGACATGGTATCGAACCTCAGACACTGCAAAGTATACCATTTCATTAATGAGATACTTGCAAGACAATTATACATGCAATCAATATCTACTAAGGACTGATTTTTGAAGGGACGGATAATTTTTAGTCGTAGAATAAAATTGACGTCTGACAGATTTTGTATGGAAGAACTGTCAAAAATTTCAAATTATTCCTCGGATGAAATTATCTGGCGTTGGAAAAATCAGACCTTAAAGCGATAAAATGAAAAATACCATTAATAAGTAGAGAAACTTTGTGTAAAGTTCATAAAATGAAAGATTTATATACCTGAGATTGACTCGCCTTGACTCGTTATTAGAACTCGAACTAACTTTAATGGAGTAAGCGCATAACTTGTAATTCTACGGTCATTGTATTTGGGTCGTACGTAAAAGGGGAAGATATTACAATTAATGATTTGATGGGCACTGTGGCTGTGGAATAGATTCTGCGATGGTATAGTTTAGTATTGGATTGAGTATATATCAGATTTGTGTCTGTAAAAGCACCCAGCATGAAGTGCTATAAGTGCAAAAATCCTTTAAAAATATACTTTAGTCATATTCCATATAAAATAAAATATATCTACATTTCAAAATGGGGGCTATAGCGTAGACATACAACACAATCTACGCCGACAATATCGAATGACTGAATTTGCGTAAAATATTGAATTTGTTCAGAATCCAGAATCCATTTGAATATTTCAAGAGCAATAGACTCGCACCAGTAATAAATCTTTTGATGTAAGTATAGCTACTTATTGTGAAGTGTAATCTCATCACTCTTCAACATTTTCAGTCCATGAGATGTTGTTGAAGAGATAATTATTTTATGTGAATTTGATGCTGTTACTATAATATTGTTAGGTTTTCCATCGTTATCTATATCTAATTTTTCATTACCAGTCGATAGCGATGCAGAGGAATTTTCGATGCCTAGTTTGTTAATTGTTTTAGTTAGGTTACGATATCATATTTTTATTTCAATAGTTTTGTAGCGGTATCTACAACGCCACATGCGAACAACGCGTCATACTGACGTCACGCAAATCCTGCATCTCGCAAGCAGAGTTTACCGCGCAATTAGCATACATACAAACTTCCCGACATCAGTCGTAGGGCAATTGCCGGCCAGACACAACACCCGTCTGGACGGAGGATCCTCCCTTTTCTATGGAGTATGAGTGAACTTTACACCCTGTTCCTCATACCTCTAAAGTTTGTTAAACTAGCTAAACTAAAGTGGCAGTGGGCTGGCCATGTTTGTCGAATGACCGACGTCCGGTGGAGCAGTGAGTGGAAACCGTGTATCGGCAAGTGTAGTGTGGGACAACCCCCAGCTATATGGAACGACGACCTTATTAAGAAGGTGGCTGGAACAGACTGGATGCGGAAGGCGGAGGACAGGGTGTTGTGGCGCAGCCTGGGAGAGCCCTATGTCCAACAGTGGACCGCAATACGCTGAGTTGATTGATATGGAGTTTGTCAGTTTATTTAGTATCAAAAGTTTGTCCAGTGTAGGTATATATTTTAATACTCATTTTAGCTTAAACACAGTTCTTTAAATTACATTATTTTCCAAAAGTAACTTCTTGGAGTGTTTAACTAGTCATTTACAAAGAATCTGGGGCGCTTTTAGGTATCTATTAACACTTAAAAAATGGATAAGTGACCTTATGTTATTTTTTAAGCTATTATAACGTCCGCCGTCACCGTCAGCCCAATTATGCACGGGCGCTGTTTTAACGCGAAAGAAAGTATAGAGCGCGGTAAAAAAGCGCTCATGCGCATGTGGCCCTATAGGCCAAGATACTCGTGCTAGTAAAATAGATTGCTTTAACCCATGAGTCAACCGCGGTCAGTAAGACATGAAATATGGTCCCGGATATTTTCTATTTTCGATATAAATATATCCTTCGTAACGTACCAATCATGTCCGAGTACTATTGAAAGCTTTTCATGATTGATGAGGTTACGAAATAAGAATTCCCAAATAAGAAAATCATGTCAAACCTGTCAACCGACAAATGGGAAAGCCGTTTCCTATATACGGCTGAAAGAAAGGTTCTAATTTCGAACGGTTACTATATGTATGGGCTTTCGTGCGATCGAGTTACGTTCGAGTAATGAGGTTGATACGGAAGAGTTTTGTTTGCTTTATGTAAATAGTGACATCATCATTATCGATGGCTGTTGTACACCTTTTCTAAGCATGTCTTCCTTTTTGTAGATAAACGGTTACTCTGAATCAAATAAAAGTAAAGATTTTTGTGGGAATAGAAAGCTATACATACATACATACATAATCAGCCTATAATGTTTCCACCGCTGGGACACAGGCCTCCTCTCGGTGAGAGAGAGTGGGCCGTAATCCGCCATGCGGGCCCAGTGCGGGTTGTCACATGTCTTCGAATTTTTGGATACAGGACATGCCGGTTTCCTCACGATGTTTTCCTTCACCGTTTTGATAGCAGTGTACACAAAGTAAAGTGCCTGTCGGGGCTCGAACCTACGACCTACAACTCGTATGTTTCGGCCGTAAAATCACGTTAAATCACAAATTTAAAATTACATGATTTTTAAAATAACTAACTAACTTCTGTCCGCGACTTCGTCCGCGTGAAATTTCCTGTTTCCTGTTCCTGTTCCCCCGACCCATCGCATCGCCCGCCCGCGCTATTACTTCTTATTTGATTAGCGTTCTTTCTGCCTCTTTATCTTTTTGCTCGGCTCCTAAGGGGGTCATAGCACGAAGCAGTCATGCTAGCGAAGGAGGTGGCGGGACGGATGAGGGAGAGAGCCTCCCGTCCCAGCCACCGCGGGAGACGCCCCGGGCGACGGGAGCCGCGTGACGACTCCCGGCCACCGTAGGCGCGGGCCTGCGGGCGGAGAGCAATGGGTAGCTCACCGCCCGATCAGGACCAGGCCCGTGCCGTACGGCGCGTAAGTGTTCCACGCGCGCCTCAAAGAGTTGTAAGCATAATTTGAGGGGCCCCGTAGGGCCGAAGCCTGCCGAGTCAGCGGGATTGTCCGAAAGGGTTACCGCTACCCCGGAACATAAAGGGCAAAGGAAGGAACATGGGTGGGTTTTAGTCAGTAAGAGTCTGACACTCCCTTCCGCTCCACCCAGAGCGGGAGGGGTCAGTTGATGATTTCCCATCCGAAAAAAAAAAATGGGGTCATAATGTGATGTTAAATAGCCTATAGCCTTCCTCAAGAATTGGGCTATCTAATGTTAATAATTTTTCAATTCCAACCGGTACTTTCACAGATTACCGCGTTCAAACAAGCAAACTCTTCAACTTTATTATTAGAAGTAGATTACAGATAGATTACTTAAATATTACATAGTATACCAACGAATTACTCAGATGAAAGCCTTGTTCCTCTCTCCCATCATATCATGTCTTTGTAAACCTTCCACCTAAGATCACATTGTGAAATGTAAATAAATATACTACTGAGTACTGAGTAAAGATCTGATATTCCCAAATTGCGTAAACAGTCTACGGGAGGCAATTTAGTTATCGCCTCAACAACTCGAGTCAATATCTCACCTTACACACAACAAACGGTAGTTCATTCAGCTGTAAACGCCGATTTTCATCGTCCTTCCACCAGAAATCATTCGTTCACTCCCCTTCACAAGTGGGTTGCAGTCTCGCTCTGTCAACCATTCACTCGGTCCCTCGACCTTCTGGGAAGGTCATGCTTACATTTCCCCCCCTCGTTATGTCATGGTCCTACGGATTCAATTCACTCAAAATTAGGATCTCTTTCTTCTCTTTGGTTATGCAGTGCTTTGAGGAAAATACTTTTGGGGACTGTCATGAAGCATGAAATATAATGTTAAGGCACGGTAAGAAGCAAATTTTTAGGTAATAGCTCATCGCGGCAACATAGAAGGTTCAAAACAGCAATGCGTTTGATGTTAGTGAAATCGAATCACCACCAAAATAAAAGTAATTTTGCAGTTTTAATTACATTACAAAATAAATGCACGGCTCAGTGAAATAATTTTTTGAGTTCTCTTTATTATCATTACACATAAATATTTTTAGGAGCTTTGTTTTAGGATTATAAATAATAAAAAAAAAAAAAAAAATAAAAAAAAAAAAATTTTAGCTTATATAATGTAAATACTTAATTCCTATTTAAATAAAATATACCATGATACTATTTTATTTTTATGAAATATTTTAGAATAAATCTTTTCTTTGAACATTTCACGATACACTCATTTTTTTTCCTGGCTTGTAATATGTACCAATACACCTAATCGTGCGACAAAAAACTGAGCGTTTTACGGTGTCCTACGTTTGGGCAGTGCCTTAATATTGAGTACTTACCTACTTTACATATTAGGATGAAAGATTTTTTTTTTCTTTTAATATTCTTTAGGATTTTGGATGATGTTTTGGTGTATTCTTTGGCTCTCTGTTATAGTCTGGATTATTATAAATACACGTATATTTCTATGGAGAGTTTGGTTAGTCTACGTGCTAACTGATCTGACAAATTTTAGCTTCAACCTACTATTGTAATTATTATTATCAGCCTGTGATGTCCCACTTCTGGGCAAAGTCCTCCCCACTCTCTTTCCACTTCTCTCTGTTCAAAGCTGCTAAGGACCAGTTCTTGTTGAAGGAGTCCAGCTCTTCCCGCCATCTCCGCCTGGACCTGCCACTATTGTATAGAATCAAGTTTTTCTAACTGAACAGACAGCTGTGCTGCTGGAGTTTGTTGCGCTACTTCTTCTTCCCAGCTGAAACACTAGGAAGTGGTGAAGAGCGGGCGTTTTGGGGGACTGTTTTTATGTAATTTTGACGATCTAATTGCGTTATTCTCAGCGTAATCTGAATAAATGACTTTCGCTTTTGATTTAATTTTCAGTACACATAGGTATAATAATGCAAGGAATTTTAGATTCCCTTCTCCGAATAAATAACAAAATATATATATATATATATATATATATTTAGGTCCGTTAGTTATTTTTAAAATAATACTATACTATACCAAAAATAAAAACATTTTAATAACTACATCATTATTGAAGTACTTCTAAAGTCTTTCTGTGTCTGTGTAATCAAGTTTACCCAAATATTCCCGTATCTTCAGACTACAAGGTTTGTAACTTGCACTATAAATATTAAGTATTCTATTGAGCTTATTAATAAATCAGGTCCTAAATAGATATAGAATCGGTTTACATAGGCATGTCTAGTTTTGAGACTATGCAGACGGAATCCTTCCTTCGCTTGTCAGAAGGTACTGGCTTGTAAGCGAATTCAACGCGCTGCTGTAATATGATGTGCAGTATAAATAATTGACGTACTGTTAGCACCTCATATGCAATGTAAAGCTGGTGTGTAGGAAATCTGAAAGGCTTAAAGGCTACCTTTAGAATTGCTCTTTGAGCACGCACTAACGTTGAATAGACGCACATTATGAAAAAGCACCTAATTAACGTATTTAATAACAAATTTTATTTTATGTACACACGGCTACACATCATGCTATACATTTCCAGTTTTAGCTGACCTCGCATTGTATAGGTTTTTCTTACAATTAGAAGTCAGCTTATACTGGTTATGTACAGCTTGATGTGTAGCCGTGCGTACATACATAAACTTACACCTTCTTTCCATAGGGGTAAGCAGAAACTACAGAATGCCACCCGCTACGATATTCTTTTCCTTTTGAAAATTATTCATTCAAAAAACCATTACCAGCAGTAAGAACGTTTGTTTCAGGTGATTTCATGTGTGAATTACTACGACCTTAATTAAATAAACACACGTGTACCTCCTCACTTAATTGATGAACTTAAAAGGCTATTACATTCCCAGTTTGTACATAGCCATTAGCCATAATGTCTACAACCAAGAGGCTTGGGAACCGCAGGTACTTACAGTACGTACAATGTACGTTGTGGCTATGTTCAAGTTTATACATGAAAACATTTAGGTTGAATTTAGTCAATCTGCCTTGCCTTTTACAAACTATGTTGGGGTCGGCTTCCAGTCTATTATACTCGTAACCGGATGCAGCTGAATACCAGTATTGTACGCTACAGAGCGACAGCCTATCTGACCTCCACAACCCAATTTTGCCAAGGGTTTCAGTAGCAGCAACTCAACAGCAACCTTATGGTAACGAGAATAAAGATCACTGTGATGTTGACAGTGATGAAAATCAGAGGTAAAAGAGTACTTTTTCAGTAGTAAAAGCCAGCGTAACCAGTGAGTCACATTCCCAATGAACGCGAAAAAGTCCTAAGTCTCGAATCTGTTGATGGTCTTATTGTTAGCAAGAGGAAATGATAATTGAATGCCAGCGGACTTTAGTTATCAGTGAACTACATACGAGTAATATGTCCAGTAAACTAATGAATATATATTTAAATTCTATAAATAAATAGTTGGTACTATTAATGATAGTTGATGTTCCCGAAGATAACGCTTCCACGAACATAGGTAGTGGGTTTTACATCTATAAAAGGGTTTTTTTTTCTGTATTTTTCCCCTGTTTACGAAATACTGTTAGTTGCCAAGGTTAAATCATTTGAACGGAAAAGTACAGAAAGAAAATATGAAGAGACGATGGCAGCGGAAATCAAAGTTATTTTCTTCAAACCGGGTTAGAGACAACCCACGCTTTAAGTTATTTCCATACACCCTAAGCTTATTCATGGTTCATATATACCTATCTATAAGAGAGGCTTGTGTGGCTAAGTAATGACGATCGATCAGGTTAAGCTACGCTTGGCGCGGTTGGTCTGTGGATGGGTGACCTGACCATCATCACATACCAAGACCCCTCCGTGTCTCGGAAAGCACGTTAAGCCGTTGGTCCCGGCTGTCGGTTATGGATTTTTGACAGTCGTTACGGGTCGTCAGAAGGCCGTAAATCTGACAACAAGTCTTATCAAGGGGGCCAGTCTTGTCGTATAACCCAGTGACTAGGTTGTGGAGGTCAGATAGGCAGACGCTCCATGTAAAATACTGGTATTCATCTGCATCCGGTTAGACTGGAAGCCGACCCCAACATAGTTGGGAAAGGCGAGGCAGATGATGACATAATACTTAAAGTCGCTTTTCGTATCTGTCTGTGTAGCCGCATTCTTCTTTTTATCTTCGCAACTGACTTTGATGCGGTTTTCACTATCATTTAGAGAATTTATATATATATAATACATTAGTATTTAACTTACACTTAATAAAGAAATCTCGATGTTTTGTCAAGTCGTCAAAACCGTAAGGAGTAGCGACGGGTCGCTAGTTATCAATTAACTTTTTATAACACATAGCGTGTATAATATAGGTTTACAATTTGCTAAGTACATACATGTTTGTCACTTACAGGCGGTGGTCAAGCGTAGGACTGATAATTAATTTACCTTACCTAGAACAAAACAAAAAAATAATTAATAAAATAGGTAAATTAAAGTATTTTTTTCTTATTACTGATGATAACAATATTTAATAATAAATGAAATATATATAGTATTATTTATTATCATACTATTTACTTTTTCTACAATATACAATCTAACACTAAAGTATATATACTATGTACAAGTATGTAAAGGAAAAAATGGGATCATTGGGCATCAAAAAATTCGCATCGCTGCCACTGGGAAAAGTGCCCCAAAGGCTGGCAGCGTTGCCACGTTGGATGGCACTGCTGATTCTTTGACCTAAAAATTGGCCAGCCCTTTGGTCACGTGAAGAGTGTAATACATTTATTTTATTTAAAACTGCCGTTACACGCAACTTTGTCTGCGAATCAGGATGAAAAATAGCCTATTTCGTTCCCAGGTCATGGTCTATCTGTGTGCCAAATTTAATTCAAATCCTTTCAGCCGTTTTAGCGTGAAAGCTTAACAAACAAACAAACTTAGTTTCGCATTTATAATATTAGTTAGGATTATATATTTTTTAAATAATAGGGCAGGTAATAGGTTCAAGGGGCTTCAGTTACATCTCATGTACCTATAGGTACTTAGGTATCACACAAAAATGAGTAGGTACAATACTTACATACTCGTTAGCATTTACCGTTACCGTTTTTGTTATCAATTAACAGTTATAAATTGTACAGTAAAGTTACAACTGTTTTTTATCCTCTTAATTATCGCACGACACGGCGCATATACCGCGCCGTAAAAAACACGTGTCCGTCAACAAACTTCCATAGTAATCCATACAAACTGACGACCGTGCCACGGTAATATTATCTATACAGTATTGTAAATCGGGCGTATCTTTGAAATAAATGCCTACAGCCGCGCGGTACGTAAATATGCGATAGGGCTGCCCGCCTCCAGCATTTTAATTGCATTTGCCTACTTTGCGTTCCATTTAGTTTTGTGATTGTAAATATACTTTTTTTATATAAACAAATAAAATACGTTGTGAATTGAATAGGAAGTGATCAATAAAAATGCATGTTGTTTTTTGATTGGTAGATTTAATTTAAAAAACCATGTTTATGTTTGAATAACAAATCGGTCTTATAAATTTGTGACCGAAAAATATTTGCGCCTCGACTGAGACGTACGAAATGCTTTATTATTAAATTTTCTCCTTGCAAGATCCTCTGAGAGATGCGTCATGTCTTGAATCATAGGCAGCTTGTCTCGAAATTGTAGTCTAAAGAACAGTTCTGCAGGTGTTTTTCCTGTAACTGTGTGAGGTGTACTATTGTACATCACCATGTACTCACGAAGAGCCTCCTTCCAGTTCTTTTCCTCTACTTGAGAAATCTTGAGGCGTTTTAGGATGTCCCTATTCTGGCGCTCCAATTCTCCGTTTTGTTGCGGCCAGTAGGGAATGGTATTATAGAGTCATATGTTCCTCTCTGCACAGAAACTCTTAACGTCTTCGCTGGAAAATTGTCTCCCGTTGTCTGTTGTAAGCGAGACCGGATTGCCAAGTCTGCTAAAAATGTCTTTAAGCATTCCGATTATTTCGGAGCTTGTTATGGTTCTGCATGTTTTCACCTCTTTATATCTGGTGTAATAATCCACAACTACCAGGATATAATCTCCACTAGGTAAGGGGCCCATGAGGTCAATTGCTATGTCAACCCATGGTTCGCAAGGTAAATCTCTTCTTTTTAATGGGTTTGGGGCACTGGGAGCAGAGACCAGGATGCATCCTTTACAGGCTTTGCATATGTTTTCAGCATCTTTATCGCACTTAGGCCATCATACCTTGGTTCTCAATCGGCCCTTCATCACGACTATCCCCGGGTGGCCTTCGTGAGCAGCTTCCAGAACTTGTCTGCGTAATTTAAATGGGATTACAATTTTCGTCCCCCTGAGGAGAATATCGCCATGAAAGCATAATTCATTCTGGAAAAACTTATAGGCTTTAACCGTTTCATCCCAGTTTCCAATTTAAAGGCCCTCTCTAACCTTCTGTATCTCTGCATCTCCAAGGGAACTCTCAGTGATCTCTTGAGTCTCGATAGTGGATCGGCTATGTTGGTCTTCCCCGGGCTATATTTCACCTTGAAATTGTAGGATTGCAGCCTTAATACCCACCTTTCAATGCGAGCACATGGTTTTGCTTTCGGGCCAAATATCACCTCCAAGGGCTTGTGATCCGTTACTAGATCGAACACCTTGCCATACAGGAACATGTTGAAATGTTCGACTGCCCAAACCAAGGCTAAGGCTTCTTTTTCTGTTTGGCAGTAACGACGCTCACAGCTGCTGAGGGTTTTATTACCAAATGCAATAATTCTCGGCCCATTCTTGTTGATTTGCACCAGCACTGCACGCAGACCTACTGGGCTTGCATCTGCAATCACCTCCGTCTTATCATGAGGATTGTAGTAACCTAAATTTGGTACCTTCATAAGTGACGCCTTGAGATCATTAAACGCGTTCTTTTGGGCGTCTCCCCAGTCATCTTGAATGTCCGTGTTTCTTCCCGTTCTTTTCCGTAGCAGTTGCTTGAGGGGTTCTGTCACCGTTGCTAAGTGGGGAGATCCATTTCCTACGTAATTCACTAAGCCCATAAAACTCTGCAGTTCAGCGATATTCGTCGGGGCTTTGAATCCCTTTATAGCCAAGATATACTTGTCCAGTGGTTTAACTCCCTGTTCTGACAGTTCATGCCCTAGGAAGTGGACTTTCTTCATTCCGAAAATGCATTTGTCTTCCCTCAACATCACGTTATTTTCCTCTAACACTGCCATAACTTTTTTAAGCCTCAAGTCGTGTTCTACTACGTCTTTCCCAAACGTCAAGATGTCATCTATGAAGTTGACGACTCCTTCGCAACCTAAAAGGATTCGTTCCAGTGTTTTTTTGGAAAATTTCTGGCGCACACGAGATACCAAACATCATCCTTTTGTATTGATATAATCCTTTACTGGTAATAAAGGTCGTGATATGCCTTGAGTCTGGGTGAAGTTCGATATGATGGAATGTATCTCGTATGTCCAGTTTACCAAAGATTTTGGCTTCTCGAATTTTTGGCAACAGTTCTTCATTGTTGTTCAGTAGCTTTCACGTTGTATAGCCGCATTTGCTCGGCGCATATCGACACATAATCGGATGTCCCCTCCGTCTTTTAGCACAGGGACTATAGGCGAGATCCAGATAGAAGGACCTTTCACGACTTCTATAATGTCCCTTTTAAGTAATTCTTCCAGTTTCCTCTCTACTTTTTCTTCGAGCGGGATGGGAATCCTCCGATACGGCTGAGCAACGGCTTCACTGAATCGTCAATCGGAATGGTAATTAAGACGTCTTTAAATTTTGGAAACACCTTAGTTTCAACCTGGTTGATGTCCAAATTGATCCGAAGTACTCCCAATGAGGTTGCTGTCACCCATCCAAGTAGATCACGCGTACCGTTTTTAATCACGTAGAATGTTGTGATGTCCTGTGATGTTCCGGCAAGTTTTATCGTAGCTTTGATTGAATGATCCTAACAGCTTCAGCGGTGTTGCACTCCCGTAAGCTACGAACGTTTTGTCAGGATTCGGATCTTGATTGGTAACTTGAGCATTATCTTTCTTCATTCTTTCCCAGGTTTGGTCCGTTATAAGATTGTGCTTGCAGCCCGAATCTATCAACATCTCCACGTTGGTTCCACCTATGTTACATGTGACCTTTGCGTCGTTCTCGATATTGAAAATGTAGTCGACTTTTCTTTCATCCGTGCTTGTGTTTGCAGTTTCTTCGATATTATTTGTTGTCCTGTCTTTCTTCTTTATTCCCTGACTGTTCGATGATTCTTCTCCTTTCAATTTCCTCTTCTGAGTTTGTCTTGTCCGACATTGATCCCTGAAGTGTCCTAAGATGCCACATTTAAGTCAAGTCTTTCCTTTTGCAGGGCAGTTGTTGTCACGGGCCAAACGTCTGAAACTTCCACATCTACTACATTTCAACCTTTTTTTTTGCTTCTCCTTCCATGTCTCTGTACCTACTCTGTTGATTGACTGACTTTCCACAGGTTTCGTACTAAAGTTTCCTAATTGACGATCTATGGCTTCCAGTGGATTCGTTGCTGCAACTATTTTATCTAAAGTGATTTTGTCCCTGTTTTCAATATCTTTTTTCGGAGTTCTTCTGCCTTGCCCTTTTCAGTTATTTGGTCTATGATATGCTCGTCTTCTTTTCCACCAAACTGACATTTTTTGGCCTGCAGTCGAAGTCTGATAAGAAATTTTTCGAACTTCTCATCCTGTTCCTGTTTTAGTACACGAAACAGGTGTCGCTCATACACTTTGCTCTGTTTAGGTGCAAAGTAATTGTCTAATTTTTCGATCGCGATGTTAAAAAGCTCGCCTTCAGTTGCATTAGCTCCCGGGATGTTGTAGAAGACTTCTTGTAACTTCGGACCACCGAAATGTAAAAGACTAGCTCTTTTCTTTGCCTCGGTGTCTATGCCTGCCGCCTCGAGGTAAATGTTAAGACTTCTTTTCCATCTTTCTGACTGAACCAACCTCACCTTCACATTCGAACTTCTCTAAGGTGTACTGTGCTATTTGGGGCTACCTGTTGACAAGGTAAGTAACTTTGTTGCATATTTGTAGATTTTTAACACGCTATCGCAATCTAATGCTAGAATAAATCATCTACTATACGTGACTGTACCTATGCTATATTTAGTACGCTACGTCGTCACGTAGTCGTCATACTGTGCAGTACTTTCGTATTTAGGTATGTCCGCAATTTAATGCCATACCGGTAAGTCTCTGCAATTTAATGCAAGTTTTACACTAAGTATTAATCGATATCCGCAATTTAATGAGCAGCCGCAATTGAATGTCCCGTGGCTAAAACCTTTCACATGGTTGATAAATATAGGTATGTCACTCCCCTGATGTTCACCCATAGAAACCTAGATACCTAAAACGCGAACCTATACAGCTCATCGCCCAGTGAGTACCAGTTACTTTACATTTCCTTCTATTTTTCTTAGTCAAAAATGTTATATACAGTCAACATCTGTTAGTAACAATGATCACAGTAAATACACAATTTACTTTATAGGTAAGTAACTAATTAATACTGTGGCCCAATTCATTAACTATTATCCACATAAATTGATTAACGAAACTCGTGAGGCTGTGTGATTCATTTTAACTATTAAAATTTCTTATACCTACCGCTATATAGGTTATAAATACTGAGGCTCAAACTCAAGTAGGTAGTTTGTCATGCGTGAATTTTATTTACAGCCAGTGCCGTAAGTTTTATTTATTCAACGATTGTAGTCGGGTAGTATAGGTATGTATTTTTTCCACGTATATTTTCTCTCTTTTCTTTTGTTATTAATTTATGTTAAAATCCTTAAAAATACTCACAGTTTGTCTCGTCGCCACGTGTAATGTTCACTAAGACTCAGGGGGTGATATCTAGAGAGAACAAGTAACACCAAATTACACTGATATCGGCTCGCAGCAAGCGTCCGCGTCTTTTTTCTCCGGCGGTCGGTAGGTCAGTGCCCCGCCCCGCGACCCCGCGCGTGCGCTGCTCGAGACGACAGAGTTATACGCAACTATTAATGTCTATACACTACACTACGCATTACTGTTATTTAGCCCGCCATTCTTATAAGGAGCGAATTGATGGTATGTATAGAAAAGTTTGGCTATTGTTGCCATACCCAAAATGGATGCCTGTGGAGAAAGCCTTTGTCCGGACACATCCGCAGGGTTGACAGTTATTATTAGTAGTATGTAGAATCGCACTGAATATATATACTGTAGGAAGGTGTAGCTTTAGATACGAAGGGATCTATTCGTGATGACATTAAGGTACCTAGGTACAAGAAAAATATCGTCGATAATTATTTTTGTTTTTATTTTGTTACAATTTGTCAATTTGAAGCAGTTGACGTTGACGTTGAGGCTTTAAAAACAAAACTTGACCCTAATTATCTGTATTTTTCATCTAGCGTTAGCCTTGAATCTGACTATCTGACCTTGGTTTAGGTTGTCTTTAGAAGATCGCTCTTAGCGATAAAACCGCCCATTGTGTCACCCTTTGTTAAATTTATACAATTAAGTCTGTAATTTATATGGTGTACATAAAGAGTATTTTCTATTTTATTCTATTCTGTTTAAGGGGCCCGTAGCTAAATAATAATAGCCGCACAGGTCGATCGATCAGGTTAAGCTATGCTTGTCGCGGTTGGTCTATGGATGGGTGACCGTCTTTACATACCGAGATCTCTCCATGCCTCGGAAAGCACGTTAAGCAGTCGGTCCCAGCTGTCATTTGTGGATCTTTGACAATCCTTACGGATAGTCAGAAGCCCGAAAGTCTGACAACCAGTCTTACCAAGGGGTATCGTATTACCCAGTAACTGGATTGTGGAGGTCAGATAGGCAGTTGCTCCATGTAAAATACTGGTATTCAGCTGCATCCGGTTAGTCTGGAAGCCGACCCCAACATAGTTGGGAAAAGGCTAGGCAGATGATGATTCTATTCTGTTTAAGATAACACCTACCTACATCAAGCTTAAGACAAAACACATTACATAGATCTCAGAAAACAAAAAAAAATCCTTCACTTACATTAGAAGAACCCTATTTAGGTGTTAACGAGTACAAGAAAAACAAGGAAAACTCTGAGAATAACTTACGAGGCTAACTAAATGTTGGGTAAGTAATTCGACTGCTCGGACGCTATTCATCATCCAGAATGGCGAAGGCGTGACGTCATTTTGAAGATAACGTCAACCGAATAAATTGGACTATTTTGAAACCAACTTTTGATTATGTAAGGGCCCATTCACACGTACCACAAGCACACCACATCGCAGCGACAAAATGTGGTCAAGCTGTGGTTACATATGAATAGTGTCGCTGCGGCTTCTTGCGGTTGCGTTGTGGTACCTACAAAATGTGGATGTGGTTGCGTTGGCGCTAGTGTTTGCGATGTGGCCGGCCGCTAGTTCGCGGTATCGCTGGTGGTTGCGTTGTGGTTGCAACGTGGCTGCGATGTGTTTGGTATCCCACACGCGGTCGATAGTGACTAAATGTGGTTCGTGTGAATTTAACTATTCATTTGCATACAAATTCCCAACTACGTTGGGGTCGGCTTTCAGTCTAACCGGATGTAGCTGAATACCAGTGTTTTACTTGGAGCGACTGCCTATATGAACTCCACAACCCAGTTACTGGGTAATAAGATACCCCTTGGTAAGACTAGTTGTCACTTTCGGGCTTCTGTCTAGCCGTAACGACTGTAAAAGATCCACGAGTGCCAGCCGGGACCAACGGCTTAACGTGCTTTCCGAGGCACGGAGGAGTCTCGGTATGTAAAGATGGTCACCCATCCACAGACCAACCGCGGCAAGCGTAGCTTAACCTGATCGATCGACCTACGCGGCTGTTATGACTTAGCCCTCACGATCTGCCTGTATATGGACAGAAATTGCTTTTTTTGTCTCGTCTGGAACTTCGAGAGATAAATATCAGTTTTTGTTAGGGCTTCAGGCTCAATTTGTTGCGAAACTAATTTTCTAAAGCATTAATCTTGAGTATTTTCGTTGAGATCCTTACATAACTCAACTTTTCCTTTGTTTTGCGCCAAAATAAGAATCATTGAATGTTTTTTGTTGAAATAACAAAACATATCCTCACGCCGGATACGTATTGCAATATATAAAATTAAAAGAACTAACGCAAAATAACCTACGTTCAAAATCCCTAAAATCCAAAATACCTAATGATTGTTTCACTTATATTCAAAATACCTACCGAAAGCTTAAAATGTCAAATGGATATGTTACTGAAGTTCATAAAGCTAAAACTTGAAATTCCTATGTACAAAGTTCCTTAAATTGGTTTACCTCACCGTTATATGTTTCTGTACCCGCATGCGTAACACGCATATAGCTTTTTTTAAATCGAAACAGCTAGGTTAGGTTAGGGTAGAACTGTGACCACACAACGCCAGAAACATATTTTTGAATGATAGATAGTCCAATCAGCATTTTAAACTTGGGTAATTCATAGGTAGGTGTTAGTTGCTTAGGTATTTAAAAACATTAGGTATTTAGATTTTAGGGATTTTGTACGTAGGTTATTTTACGTTAGTTCTTTTAATTTAAGATATTGCAATACGTACCCCATCACGCCTCTATTCCCCGAAGGGTTAGGCAAAAGTGTACCTATAGTAAACCCACCCTTCGCCAGTTATGTTTGATTCCCATGTAATAGGGGGCGAGCCTATTGCCATCAACAAGGTACAGACGCCAGCAGGTCAAGCTACCCGAAACTGTCAAATTTTCCCGATCAACCTTGAACCCCACCTCAATGCTTTAGCGATAAAGTTGAAAATCTATTAAAGAAATTTGACAGATTGTAGTAGCTTGATGTGCTGGCGTCTGTGCAAATCCAGATTCCGGGCCGCTACTGGAAAATTCCATCAACGACCTTCAAACTCAGATCGATGTGTTTACATGTTGTTTGAGTGAATTCGCAAGGGTGCTCGTATTACTATTTATATTATTTTGCTACAAGTAAAATAATTCTTAATTTTTCATTTCTTAATGTAATGTATGTTTGTGTTTATGTTTGTACTACGTGATGCAAGTAATTATGCTAAACTATGTTTTGTGTTTTTAATGGTGTAATAATTTAATAATGTTGTTAGTTTTAATTTTTCTAATTTGGTTATTGTAAGCTTTGGTTATTAGTTTAAGTTCTTAAACTGTCGCATTAGGGTAAACCCTGTAGTGATAGTTTAAGCTGTTATAAAAAATAAATATAAAAATAACACTGCTCGACCCGGAAATAGAAATTAGGACCTCATGGTAATAATTCGAGAGTTACATTTATAATAGTAATTCCATCGCAATATCCAAATCCATTAACTATCTATTTCTCGTTTTTTCTCATATAAATGTAACCATTCACATTGAATTTGATTTCGCCTCTTTTAGTTGTAAAGGTATGCACTGTATTCTCCATTTGTAACTACTTAGTCATGCTAAGCGCTAACTCGTTACAAATTCGTTCACAAATAGGACCAACTTCTTTTAGTTTATTAAATTACTCAGAATAAAAACCTATATAGGTGGCATCTGACGGAAATGTAATTCTTATCTAGCTCACCGTTGTACCTCAACACATACCTACGTATTGCGTCATATTCCCACGATCTCTCGCACGAAATCAAAGAAATAAAACAGTAAGAAGGTAATACGTATATAGTACTGATGATTCGTGACACATCCATTATTATCTCAAGCATGATGACAAGCAAAGAACCGGAGTTACCGACATTGCTTGCAGAGTAAGCTAGCTGAAGTTGTAAGGACCGATGGCCGGTGGAGCAGACGAGTTCTGGAGTGGAGACCGCGTGTCATCAAGCGTAGTGCGAAACGCCCCCCATTTAGATGGACAGACGACCTCAAAAAGGAGGAAGGCGGAGGCCTATGTCCAACAGTGGACTGCGATAGGTTGAGTTTATTGATTGATGTTGACAAGCTACGCGAAAAGTTATTTCACACGAAAAAATTGGTGCCATACATAGGATTTGATACAAATCTTAAGACCATTCATTCATGTAAGTGGCTGTAACGGCAGAAAAATCTTTGATGAATATTTTTGGTGAAAATTCTTCTATTCCATTATGTAACAAGAACAGAGCTCATCAACCTACCAAAACGCTTCCTAATCTATCACAAAACTTCAATTTAGATTTTCCCTTTAGCAGCTAAAAGGTGCCAAAGTCCGGAGAACTGCAAGAGGCCGAAGTTAGGGGCACAATTTCCGCTGTTTGATTGCTCGGATCTCATTCGGTCGAAAATGACAAAGTTTGCGCGATAAACTAATATATGTACATCAAATATTGGCCACGGACAGACGTGACGTCTTTCACACAGCTCTCAGGACAGTTCGGGGACCCTTTTAGCTAATGTCCGCGCAATAAAAGCGACCCACATAAACGAAACTGTTTATTTTATTGTCGCTATCAAGATTCATCTCAACTATCTCTGCAGTAGATTAATTATTGCAGGATGCAATACTTCCTCAATTGCTATATAATAATATTACTAAATCATTTATTTGTCTGAAATATGGTCGGTACACAAGATGTTAAATTAAATTATAGGACAGGACGTATTTCACCCTCATTACGGGCATGCAAAATTATAGTAAATTTACAACAATAATTTTTAAAATTACAACTATTAGAACTACATATTTGAATTACAATTATTGCAATCATTTAAATTACAATTATTAGAATTACAGTGATTTCAATTACTTAAATTATTGAAATTATTATTAAAGACAAAGTCACAGGAAATAAGAGGAATAACCAGTATCTTGGTGGACACAAAATCGGCACGTGCTTTTATTCTAAAAATCTTTAATGGTGTAGAAGCTCTCCTGTATTAACCATTTTCGCAAGGCACAACAGAACCTTTTATATAAAACCACCTTAACCACCACCTGAACCTTTTAATAAATGATTATTATTATTATTATATAGCAGATCGGTCATTCCGTTGGGTAAAAAGTTATATATTAGAGGTACCATATAGGCACAGTTCTATCTGAATAGTTGTGGCTTAGGCACAGGCATTTTTAGGGGTAGGTGGTTAATTTTACGTTTAAATCTCTTGTGAGTTATGACAGTGTTTTGTTTTGCTTTCGCCATGAGCAGAGTATAAGAGTGTATACGTGGCTTGTGGCTAATTAATAACAGCCGCACGGGTTAATCGATCAAGTTTTACTACGCTTGCCGCGGTTCGTCCGTGGATGGGTGGCCATCTTTACATATCAAAACCCTTTCGTGTGACGGAAAACACGTTAAACAGCTGGCTGTCATTCGTGGATCTTTGACAGTAGTTACGGGTCGTCAGAAGCCCGAAAGTCTGACAACAGTCTTACCAAGGGTATCGACATCGTAGTATAACCCAGTAACTGAGCTGAACTGTCAGATAGGCAGTCGCTTCATTATAAATACTGGTATTCACCAGTAACCGGTTAGACTGGAAGCCGATTCCTACAGATGACTGTGATAGAATCGCTTATAAAAGCATCAGATGTACCACTGAAACTTTTGTAACACTCATGATTTGTTAATATTGTCGAGATCCTGTAAGCCTGAATGAAACGAGCAACTCTTGCTTCTAAATACATAACAAAATACGAAGCCCAAGCTGGTGCTAAAAGTTTTCTCATTTAAAAACCAAATAACACTCTCCAATATACTATCAGAACGCCCTACCTAGCCTCCGTCACATCCAATGAAGCCGTGTGAGGAACCTTATTTGAGTAATTTGTCTTCATGTTAAATGTTTGACCTCTGACCTCTCGCCCGGCGGTTTAATTTAAAGGGACATGTTCCAACTTCCTCGTATATTTAATTTGTTTGACCAAAGGCGGGGTGTTTTTCTTTGAGTCCTAAGTCAGCACCGGAATATGGACACGTTTTTAAATTGAATGAATCAGATTTGTTTGTATCACATCGATTGGCTCTTGTTTAAGGTTCTGTACGTTGTATATTTAGAATGAGGTAATGAAAGCTTTGACTAGAAAATAATGTATAAGAAGTGAACATTCGGGAGGAAAATAGACAAGAGGGGAGTAAATAACGAAATAAAAAGTTTTGTTGACGTAAAAGAGGTATATTTTAGTTTGAAGCCCTGACTCCTGAGCTAGGAGGGTTGCAGGAGTCAGTGCCTTCGCCCGTTTTTGAAACGTTAAAAATTTAAGCAATAATATTAAAATAATGAAAATATAAGGAATTTAGTGCATGCATGCTCTTGAGTGTGGTGTGTTTGTTTGCTATGTTTTGTGAGAATATGTGAGTTTGTTGTTTTTGGTTTGTATGTGTGTGTTTGTGTGAGAGATTGTGCTTGGTGGCTGGACTTTTGGTTATATATCTGAAAGCGAGTAATTTTATCGTCTGAGAACGAAAATTCGATAAGTGAATAATCAAACGCTGCAACCAATAATGTTGATGATCGAGATATCTTTCAAAATAAAGAATTCTTTCTTCCACAAAATCATTGGCTTATTAAATAGTGAAGAGCTTGATTATTACCTAAAGATGACCTCACCAACCGCCACAAAACTTCACAAACTCCTTAAAATGTTAAGTCACTTAATCCAAAACCACGATTAAAATATAGTAGCACCCTCACCCATAATTTTCGGCGACTAAATTATACATTCAGGGTTGCTCCCAAAACTGTATCATCACAAGTACCCAGCCCTGAGACTGTCCATAAGACCACTACAGTTCCAAGGACCCTTTAGAGAAGACTTGGCGAAATTCCTCTTACCAAGTTTACATTATGATGGTAATACTCTGTATTCATGTTTTTGGTTAAGGACCGCGTTTATTGGATCATCTATTATATACCGCTTTTAGGGTGGAGCGTGTTAAATATGGAGTTAATTGGAAAGGGTAATGTTGTGTGTCTGTATGGAAATATGCTACAACTGACATCTTTTGACGTGTGTGTGTTTGGAACATTAGGTGTTTAATGTGGCCAAGTAGTTCAAATGAAGGCTTTGTTACAACTTTGGGGGTACAATAAAGTATCTATTAATCTATATCTGTTATGATGGATCTGCTATGATGAGTATGCACTTAATAACGAGACACAAACGCCTTTGTTTGGCGTTGTGCGGAGTCTAGGGGTATGGTGTCCATATGGGCCATGGTGCGATAGTGATCGTTGAGACGTGGTCGCGACACATACAGGAACTGCACAGTGTTTCCCTTTTAAGGTCAGAGTATTAGTTCTGTAGTGTTAAGTAATGCCCCTATAATTGACTCTATATCAATGAATAATGAAAGTTATAATAAGGAGTTATTTCTTTGGTTTACCCGTATCAGACAGGCGCTTTACTTTGTACAAATTACTTCATCACATCAGAAGGAAAACATCGTGAGGAAACCGGCATGTCCTAGAACCAAAAATTCGAAGACATGAGACATCTACCAACCCGCAATTGGCCCTCGTGGTGGATTACGGCCCACACCCTCTCACCGAGAGGAGGCCTGTGTCCTAGCAGTGGGAACATTATAGGCTGATTATGTACCCGTATCCCAATTCTGCGCCCACTGTAGGTATATCTGACACTATGTCTAATCACGATTCATTGTAGACGATCCGACATATATGTCTTACATTCAGTATGAGTATTTGAGTAGATGGTAGAATCCTACTATCCTATCCTACTATTCCTATTAATAATATTATAAACGTGAAAGTTTGTATGGATGGATGGATGGATGTTTGTTACTCTTTCACGCCAAAAATAAACTGAACGGATTTGGATGAAATTTGGGACGCATATTCCTTTTCATTTTTTATCCCGATATTCTCACGGGATCGAAACTTATGCGGGTAAAACCGCGGGGCGCAACTAGTGGATTATATAAATTGGGTATTATAAGTAAGTATCTTTATCAATGTGGACAACATTGATAACATACTGCCGGAACTTTCCCTAATGTAATCAAAACTTCTGAATGCGGAAGGTGAAGAATCGGGTATTGAGGCGCAACATGAGAGTGGGGGTCTAGCTGTGGTCAGCGATAGGCTGAGATGATTAATTAAGTGACCCAAACAACATTACATGAAAGAGGACCAGGAGGGGGAGGATTTACCTCTCGAGGATTATAATACCAGCCTATTACAAGCCTCTTCTCAAACAGAGAAGGTACGAAGGTACATTGATCAGTAAATAAGTGGGAAGATGTAAGTCCAACCTGGTAAAGTAGGGCCACCTTGATGGAACGACAGTAGGGTGTGATTGTGAAGCTAGCCATCCTGCCCTCTGTGTCCCAAAACATGCAGTCATAGTGATGACAACGCCGTGGAAGTGGCAAAGTTTTGGGAAAACAGTATTTAAAAATACAGTCATGCCAGCGACACGAAGAAGAAGAAGTAATGTCAAGTGTGAGGACTCCTCTCACTAGAGCCATGCGTGTGGTGAACGAGGTTCACGAGAGGGTTGATGTATTGTGGTGCAACTTGAGTGAATTCGCAAAAGCTGCATTATATATAATATTATACGTAATTTATATGTAGGTTAAGATTTAGGATATAGTAGGTATGTAATTTTATAGGATTTAGATTAAGGATTTAGCATGTAAGGCCACTCTATCGCATTGGATCGCAGATCTGTAATGGTAGTTATAGGTAAGATTTGTGTAAATAAATAAATGTCCAAGATCAACTCATAAAGAACAATATATGAATTAAAAAAAGTCATATTGGTACTTGCCCGGATTTCAACTCACAACCTCGTGCATGAGAGGCGAGGCTTTGACGATCATCACGACATTCACCAAGGATTAAAAAAAACAACAATATTATTCAACTCCCCCTCAAGGTAATGGTGTCGACTAGGGGCGCTAATGACCTTGTTTTTCTTTGAACCTTTGTGGTCATTCAAGTGTTATGGTATCGCCCTCGTAATCGGATCGATTGACCACTATACGGGGTGGATTTTAGAGACGGGGCAGTAGGGGTAGTTACATTAACCGTTGTAGTTACAGAAAAACTAAGCGATGTCCATTTTGCGTAGATTTGCCGCATATTTTCTCCCAACTTGTTCATTTTTTTTGTTTGTGTGCTTTCTATGCGTCATGTTTACGACAAAATAAACGTATCCTCATTTTTTTTAAAACTATCTGAAGAGACTGTCCTTATTTGTTGAGAAATGATCCCTATACACAAATGTTGAAAACAAATTACCGTATATTTACAAAAAACATTTTTTTCACACCACCTGCTCGAAAATGTCAAATTATATGTCAAGCAACCTTAACCTAAAGTGAGTCATTAGTGGCCGGGGGCACAGCCGGTCAATAATGTTGTACTGGATTTCATTATGACCCGCTGGTCAATAATGTGATTTGAATTTGGAATCTCACATGCTCAGCTAAATTGGTAGTATAGTACTAACAAACACCCTTTGGTGCCAGAAAGAGGAAAGCTATTCTCGATACCCTTACTACGCGTGGATGATATTCTCGATTTCCTACAAAATCATAACGACTGCTTCTTCATATTGATGCCATGTTTTCGAAGACATAATATTGTAAGAATAATTAGATAACTACGAACCATTTTTTAAAAGGAATGGAATAACATTAAAACTGGTATTAATAATAACAAATACCGTACCGAGCCGTAATACCGTAATAGTAATTGGCTGTAACATTAGTTAATTTATTTTAAGTAAACTGCGCAAAGATTGCTGTGGATTTTGTGCAGAATACTACAGTCGATTTATCACATTTTATCAAAAATACTCTATTTTCACGAGCGTCTCCAATGACGTTCTAAATTCAAAATGCATACAGCCAATCATCCAAACCCATTCTACCAGCCCTGTATAAAGCTTAGTTTACACAAACGCCACTTCCATGAGAGTGATATCAATAGACACACACGACAAAACCATAGAAGAGACTTTTTTTTTTTAAATCGAATTGGTCGTGTCTTGGCTACTTATTGGTAGACGCAATAAAGGCGCGAACTTTTGGCATTTATACTTTAAATTTATCAACAAAGTATTATAAAATGTCGAGTGATGAAAGTGATTGTACTCCTGAATTCATTACAACCGAAGCTAATAATATTTCCAATGATTTATGATTTTCTCACAGTAGGTGTAAAAAGTAGAGTATCCTCCTCTGGGCTAAAGGTGTCTTTGCCTTGGGCTAGCTTGAATCCCTCGCTGCATTCAGGATTCTTGTATTAACTCCCTCGCTTCGCTCGTGAGTTAAACTCTTAACTCCCTCGCTGCGCTCGGAAGTTAAATCCCGAATCCTTCATTGCGCTCGAGATTCAATATGACGCCCGTGACATAAGACACAACTTTAGCCCCTCGGTGCATAATCTACTATTTTTCATTCGGTCCTGTCTCTTTTAAGGATCGAAAAGCTATCGGACCAACTGAGGTTTCAGTACTAAAAAAAGCAAAGTCAAAATTCCACAAAAGTTAAGGACAGTTACCTAACACCGTTTTCCTGTAACTAAGACGGTTATCCTTAGGCTTATATCTCACTAGGAAACCATGGTGACGCAACCGTGGTAGCGCTGCCAAAACAAAATATACGCAGCTTTACCGATAAAACAGGAAAGGACGTTGCGTGTTTTTTACTTTGGTGGGCTGATTTATAAATAGATTGTTTTTTTATAGATTTCCCCTTGACCTTCAAAGAAGTAGGCAGTTATGTAGCCATAATTAGCCCATAATGTTCTCACTGCTGGCAAAACTTAAAGAATACTAGAAAGATATGGAGAGACCAGCAGCAGCACCAGCAGCCCAGCAGTGGAACGAAATAGGGTAATAAAAAAAGGTAATGCATATCTTTTAATGTGGTACCTATGTATCCTATTTCCTACTAATATTATAAACGCGAAAGTTTGTGAGGATGGACGGATGTTTGTTACTCTTTCACGCAAAAACTACTGCACGGATTTTGATGAAACTTTACAGTAATATAGCTTATTCGTCTGAATAACACATAGAATACTTTTAACCCGATATTCCCACGGGATCGACACCTATGCGGGTGAAATCGCAGGGCGCTGCTAGTATCTAATAATAGTGAATGTAAAATGGAATATACAGAAATATAGAAGGTTTATTTTCAGAAACTTAGTGAACCGTTATAGATTGATCACGTTCCTAAACATCCCTTATTTATTGTATACTTGCCTCAGCAATCCCCTTTTAGAAAGGAATGCATAGGATTATAAGGGTCAGTGAGGAAATCTTTCCTTGGCATCACGCCCATAAATTCAAGTTTTTCCTTATCTCGGCCTGTGAGTGATACAGCATATTATCATGGCACTAAAAAAACAACACAACTGTCATTTATCATCAACACACTTGGAAATACCCCAAAGATTTCATCTCACCCCAAATCCACTATCTTTCACTCTAGAAATGGCAACACTAAAAACATTTCAAAAAAATCCAAACAAAGAAATTTAAACCTTAACACCACTGATTACAATTCAATTCAGTTCGCAGATGTGCAGAAAAGAACAATAAATAAAATATACTAGCAACATCAGTAAGTATCTCAAAAGTAAGATTTGCGCAGATTCATATTTCATTCAGATGAAAATCTAAACTTGGAAATGTCTTGGAAATTAATGAATTTTTAGATTCAGTGGCTCAGCTGGTGTGAACGAATGAGAATCTTCTGAGATCTTGATTGAACTGATTGAATGGATCAGCTTTAACTGAATGAACGTTTTCTCTGATCCAATGCTGGCTGCAATGCTGGGGGATATTAATTAGAAATACAGAGAAGTAACGATACTAATTAAAAATTGCTGATAAATCTGGTTGCTTAGCAATTACGCTCGTCTAGGCATAATTATTTTCAAGGTGCTAATTAAAGAGGTCTGGTATTTACCGGGTTATTCTAGGTTTAACGACAGGTTTCAGTCACTTTCCACAATAGGCTGTGTTCTTGAAATCTTGACGTATGTGCTGCATGCAACTTATGATGTCTGTAATTTATGTAGCTTATGACTCGCTAAACTTAACGGTCTGGGCCAGACATGTCTGCCGCATGTCAGATGACAATTGGGCTAAGAGAACCACCGATTGGGTCCCACTTAACGCACGATGCCATCGCGGCAGGCCGAGACGAAGATGGCGGAACGAGCTTGACTCCTTTTTTTTTTTTTTTTTTGTTCCGGGGTGGAAAATCCTCATGGATGTCCGCCGCCCTGGGGCGGGCGACGGGGTCTGTCAGACTCTTACTGACTAAAAACCACCCCAGTGTTCCATCTCTCACCTACGCCGGGGGTCGCGGGAACGTGAGATCCTTCCGCAACCCCCGACTGGTGCCGGCCCGCCGCAGCGGGCCTCCTCGGGTCAGGGGGGGGAGTGAGGTGTTTGACTCCCCCCGCGACGTCTAAGAGAGGCGCGCGAGGCGAACGAGCTTGACTCCTACCGTAAGGACTGACGGACACTCGCAAAAGACAGAATTGGCTAGTTGACTAATTTGTTTTTATTATTTAAATTGAAGATTTTTTACCTCACCAATAGCTTGGTATAACCAGTTTTTTAATATCTTTGGAAATTAAAAAGATATAAGCGTTCAAAACTCTCAATTAGACAGAGAGGGAAATACTGAATTGTGACATCATAGTTCAGTATCGCCATACACATAAATTACATGCAAAACTTCGTTTTGCGTGAAAGAGATAGACAAAAAGCTTTTATAAGTTATAATTTTTTTATTTTTCGACCGATTTCAAGTTTGATTTCGAATTCTGTTATCGTATCACGCATGTGAATATATTATCTACTACAATATACAGGGTCAAATCGCGAAATCACGAAAAAAAAAATCAGCTGTTCCCTACATTTTGACGAGTTAGACGAACATAAATGTACAACAGCTGTTTTTTTTTTCGCGATTTCTGGTTCGGTCCCATAGTATAAGTTGTTCATAATGATGAGTAAAATAACCTCTTAAGAGGTCTTTGGTGTTTTACCAATAACCCTGTATAGTATTCAATATCATGCAACTACCTAATTGTGTGGAAAAGGGAGAGGGACAACTTTGCTCTGCAGTGGGACAATATAGGCTAGTTAGATTAGATTAATGACTCACTAGCTTTTTCTAGTGTCTTCGCCTGCGTGGATGTCGGAAATTATCCCACGAGAACGTACTACCTGGGTAAAAAAGTATCCTATGTCCAAATCCAGGTCATAGCTTATCCGTGTGCCAAATTTTATCCAATTCTGTCCCGTCGATTTAGGGTGTGAAAAGACAGTAGAAGTTCAGACAGGCCGAAGACAGACTTACAAAAAGCCTATTCTACCTAAGAAGGAGGACGCATAATGCCAGAACGGTACTACTAGATATTACTTTTTTGCAACTGGCAACACTGATGTCTTAAAATACTTAGTTCAAAATAGAGTTCCCTAAACGTTTTTTACAGGCAGTAAAAAGATGTAGTTAGGCGCAAATGTGATCGTTGTTCGAGAACTATGCCTCGTTACTGTGCCTCGGAGGGTACTTGCTACTAAACGACCGACCTAAAGTGGTTTGAGGAACACAAATTGTTCAAAGTTTCCAAAGTATCTATAGTATTAGGGCCAGCGCAAACCTGGCGAAACGCTGCGCAAAGCAGGTTTTACTGCCAAGCAAATATCAATATTGTGCGTCTTAAAATAAAGTCAAAAATAAAATCGTTTTCATGCGCTCTCGGACTAAATCAGGCTTATTTATTTTCAACTTTATTTGTACAAATTCATGGTCGATATTTCTTTGGCAGTGAAAACCGCAGCCCTGCGCTTCTAATAGTTTACAAAGTAGCGGCTGTCAGTCAAATTGATAGTTAATCTGCCGTTAGGAACAGATTACCTAACCTAATTGACGCTTAAAAGGTGAAGTGACTTGTTATGGCCTAAAGCAGAAAGCGGTTGTCCGTCAAAGCCACAATACTAATATTATAAATACGAAAGGAACTTTGTCTGTTTGTTTGGTACCTATTTATGCCTAAACTACTGAACGATCATTATGAAAAACTGATAGGTAGCCTGGGTAGCGGGGTCCGTGGCTAAATAATAACAGCCGCACAGGTCTATCGATCAGGCTAAGCTACGCTTGCCGCGGTTGGTCTGTGGATGGGTGACCATCTTTACGTACCAAGACTCCTCCATGGTTCGGAAAGCATTCGCGGATCTTTCACAGTCGTTACGGGTAGTCAGAAGCCCGAAAGTCTGACAACCAGTCTACCAAGGGGTATCGGATTATTCAGTAACTGGGTTGTGGAGGTCAGATAGGCAATCGCTCCATGTAAAATACTGATATTCATCTGCATCCGGTTAGACTGGAAGCCGACCCCAACATAGTTGGGAAAAGGCTAGGCAGATGATGATGAGATAGGTAGCCTGGGACCTGGAGAAGACCATAGGCCAGTTTTCATCCTGGATATTAGTTTTATAAAATTATGAAATACAAAATGCACGCAGATGAAGTCGCGGGCAACAGCTAGTGGACGATAAATCTGCCGTTTTGTAACAGATGAGCCTTTTTGGCGCTAGAAAGGTACAGCTGCCTCGTTGGTCTAGTAGTCGCAAGCGCTACTGCTGATCATGAGGTCCTGGGTTCGAATCCGGAGTCGGGCAAAGTGTTATTGGGTTTTTCGTGCAATTTCTCAGTAGCAGCCCGGATTCTGAATTTGTGCCCGGTTGAAAGCAATAGCGAGCCTCCTATTACACGGGACATATATGTACACTGGCGAAATGTGGGGGTATAAGTACATACAGCCAAACCCTTCGAGGAATAGAGGCGTTATGTTATGTAAACGTTCAAGGGCCAGATAAGGCCTTCAGCAGCATTTTCCCCAAAAACACAAGATTACGACACTAATGGGGCCTCCTTATCGAGCCGGTTAAGACTTATATCTCGAGGCCCTGATGACGTCAGCCTTGAGAAGGATGAGAATTCACGCCTGTCAATCATGTTAACATCCTCGTGGAAAAACAGCTTGCGGCAAATGTTTAACCAGGATTTAAGAATAAGAGACAGGATTATAGCCTCTATTCTTGATGAAATAGGGAAGAGTATTCCGTGAATGTTTTCTTGTTAGTTTGTCCAGTAATGATGTTGTAATGGCGATAAAAATCTCAGTGAAAAAGGTTCTGTAACAACTCACTAATGACTTTTTTTTCCATTTTGTAATGCTAAACGAGTTTATTTCCAGTATTGTTCGTCAGTGGGCGGCCATTTTGACATTTCCTCATGCGTGGGACGGTATTACGAAGGTAAATTTAATGGAAACTTTTCAATTTTCCTCTGAACGAGATCGTATTTTCCTGTTCTGACGTCATTGTTTAGCATTTTAAATTATAACACCATTATAACTTTATGTGCCAGCGATAAAATAAAATTAATTATACATACATTCGCCTTAAAAAAGGCAGCTTAATTTTTTTTAAATTTGTTTGGTTTTTGTTTATAAAAAAAAAAAGAATTTGTTTTGTTTTAGTCTATTTTTAACCTTTTGGTAGATTTGTGGAAGCTTGTAAATGGCAGTAAGCTGTAAGCGTTAATTGTACATTATTTACTTATATATGTACTGAAGCTTTCTGAAGAATGAATATTCCTACTATCCTATCCTACTAATTTTATAAACGTGAAAGTTTGTATGGATGGATCGATGGATGTTTGTTACTCTTTCACGCAAAAACTAGTGAACGGATTTGGATGAAATTTGGCACACAGATGGTTTATAACCAGGATTACCATATAGGATACTTTTTATCCCGATATTCTCACGGGATCGAAACTTATGCGAGTGAAACCGGGAGCGAAGCTAGTAATAATAATAAAAATGATCAATAATAACCTTGTTGATAATTATATTTTCGAGCCGTTTGGGGTTGAAACCCTCGGGCCGTGGGGTCCTTGTGCTCATAATTCTTTTTAAGGAAATTTCGAAACGACTGGTTGACACTTCCCCGTGACCCAAGGGCTAGCTTTTACCTTGGCCAGAGGCCAAGCATTGCCACACAACGTGGCAATGCCGCAAGTCCCTTGGGTACATTACCTGTCGACAGCGATGTGGATGAATTTTTCGACGCTATATTTTAGTTTGAGAATAAATAAATAAATAAAAATTCATTTTAAAAACTGGAGAGGTGTCGTGGGATATTAATGTATTAAATAACAGGCATAATAATAATATAAATTGGATGTAGTTAAGCAGAAAGGACTCAACCCACATTCTTCCCAATAACTCGAAAATTGCGTAATACAACTTGACTCATAAAAATATTGGTATATTTGCCCATAAGTGACAAAATTTCAAAACATTCCATATACAACATCATTGCAGCAATACACATCTAAACTTAAAACCTCGATAACTCAAAAGTTACTTTTTGTGGGTTGAGTCCTTTCTGCTAAACTAAGTCCAATTCGTTAATTGGACGTAGTTTAGCAGAAAGGACCGACGGACGGCTGAGAGGAACTTAATGAAAAAAAACCTATATTGGACAGTGTTATGTGGTATTTAGATGAGATTTTGTTATGTACTAAGTACAGAAGAGAGAGTTGCTCGTTTCATTCAGGCTTACAGGATCTCGACTATAACAATAAATCATGAGTGTTACAAAACCTTCAGTGGTACATCTGATGTTCTTATAAGTCATTCTATCACAGTCATCTGCCTAGCCTTTTTTTCAACTATCTTGGGGTCGGCTTCCAGTCCGAATGCATGCATCTGACCACCACAACCCAGTTACTGGGTAATACAACCCCTTGGTAAGACTGGTTGTAAGACTTTCGAGCTTACGACCCGTAACCACTGTCAAAGTTCCACAAATGACAGCCGGGATCAACGGCTGAACATGCTTTCTGAGTCACGGAGGGGTCTCGTTCGATATGTAAAGATGGTCACCCATCCACAGACCAACCGCGGCAAGCGTTGCTAAACCTGATCGACCAATCCGTGCGTCTGTTAATAGCCATGAGCCACTCCTCCTCCTTTATCACCTCGATAAAAACCTACTAAGTATAACAAAAGTGCCGACGGCCAAAAAGATACCACTTTTTTGGTCGAATTTTAATTTGCCACGTGCCATAACAAACTTCGTCCCAAAAAAGGCTGTCCCGATAGTAAAAGATTACATATTGAAGGCAAACTTCTTATGGCCAGCATCAGCAAGAAATCTAATATTAAACTATCGGCAAGTTATCGAAGATCCGAAATTATTTTGGAGCGTCATCATTTTACCTTACCGACCGACGCTGCGTCGGTGACGGTGCCTTAATATCTATCTCACACGGTTGTTTAAACCTCGGATGTGAACCGACTTATGGGTTTAAGTAATTTAGTATTCACATAAAAGGACCAGAAGGAATGATAGCAGACCAGAAAGCCAATTCTCGTAATCATAACGTTCAAAATCTAGTCGCATTCTCATCTCAGCGACAATCAATGTCAAAACTTGTAAAAAATGTAGGGAAATTAGAGATAGTTTTGACAGATTGAGACTAAGATGAGAAGGCCAATTCTCGTAATTTAAAACGTTCAAAACCTAGTCGCAGTCTCATCTCGGCGACAAACAAATGCCAAAAACTTGTCAAAATGTAGGGAAATTAGAGGTATTTTTGACAGATTGAGACAGATAAGACTGTGAACGTTCTTAAAATTCAGCGGGATTGTCCGAAAGGGTTACCGCTACCCCGGAACATAAAGGGCGAAGGAAGGAACATGGGTGGGTTTTAGTCAGTAAGAGTCTGACACTCCCTTCCGCTCCACCCAGAGCGGGAGCGGTCATTTGATGATTTCCCACGAGAAAAAAAAAAAAACGTTCTTAAAATTACGAGAATTGCTCCTAATCACATTCTAGCTACACTTTTGTTAAGCTATTAAACGACACACAACTACTACAGAAACTATGAATGTGCTTCAAAAACTTACACAACAACGAAAAACAAAAGAGCACGATTTTCGAAATTCAAACTCAACTGCCACTCGATTCGAAAAGTAACCTTACAGCTGTCACTGTCAAATTATTGTTCACGTAGAAATAGTGTATCGAATATAGCATCGAGGGAATAAAATTTAAAATTGAAATATTTATTAAACATATGCAAAATGCATGTCATTCGTAAAAATGTCAGCCATGATGAAACGCGATTGAGTTTCAGTACTGAGCGTTTCGATAAACGAATTTCGGAACAGTACTGTATTAAATTAGATCCGGTTTTTTCAGGCGCGTTACGTTTGTTTTATAAATAGCCCATTCCTACCCACAGCTCACATGGAAAGATCCAACTGAAGACAGTTATCGTCTCTCCCCGATCAGCAACGCAATTCGTCTTCGAATTTATCGCCTGCACTTTGTCTCGATAAAGATGTCTGGGTAAATTATTCAAGGCAGTGCAGGCTAGACACGCTAGGCTATGTCTAAATAAAAGACTCTTATGCTCGTTTGTACTTACGACAAGTTTAGCAACGCCTAGTTCGGTTATGTTGACGACGTAAGCAAATTTCTTGCAACCACTCCTTTCACCATTCATTTCTCTGTAAAGTCAGTACTCGAAAGCTTGGAAATATACTTTTTTGACCCTTGTCTTTGGTTTTTTTTTTGGGTGGCCGTCAATTTTGTTAGAAATCTGTTGCTAGGCAACCCGTAAGAGTTGTTTAGGCATTAGAATAACGCATCGGCAAATCGGTGTCGTAACTTTAGTGATCTCCAAGTGGCTGGTAAAATATTTTTTGTGCTAAGTAACTTTGGATTGCATTTAGATGTTGCCTATATTTGTCACGTTTTAGTATGGCAATAGCGGCCATTGCTCTTTCCCTGGTATCTCTCCGTAGGGACCCAAACAATAAACCACGACGTTAACGAAGTCTGTTAACGTCCTGAATCAATATCTATCGTGATGTTCAACATATTCCAATAAAGAAAATCCATACATTGTTTATTGTATGGTGTTCCTTCGGAGAGATATTAGGGAAACGACAATGACCACTATTGCAATGCTAAAACGCAACAACTATAGAACGATGTTCAAGCGACTCTGTTTAAAACTGTAATTGAACAAAGATTCATCGACTTTTATGAGATTTCAGTTTTCGAAACAAAAAATGCTAGAAAATGTAGGTGGGTCAATGACCGCTATTACCATGCTTAAACGTCACAACTATAGTGTTGGTAAAAACAGAGGGCCGGTTCTCGTAATTTTAAGAACGTTCACAGTCTGATCCCAGTCTCAATCTGTAAAAAATACCTCTAATTTCCATACATTTATGACATTGAAGGTCGCTAAGATGAGATTGCGACTAGATTTTGAACGGTTTCAATTACGGGAATAGGCATTAAGGCTTTAGACAACATAAAAGCCGAAGTTTTACGCGTAAATGATACTAGATTGCTAATGTTAGGTAACTCCTAGTGCTATTTATCTTTAGCCTGGAAAAGACTGCGAGTATTTACTGTCAGACGGCTTCCATTAAGAGAGTGAACAGTGCTGAGTTTGACTAAAATAAATAGGCACAGCTTTTTTTTTTTTTTTTTTTCTGGTGGGAAATCATCAAATGATCCCTCCCGCTCTGGGTGGAGCGGAAGGGAGTGTCAGACTCTTACTGACTAAAACCCACCCATGTTCCTTCCTTCGCCCTTTATGTTCCGGGGTAGCGGTAACCCTTTCGGACAATCCCGCTGAAAGCCAGCCGTGCTCAGGTCTTGAAGCATGGTCTGGAGTTCTAGAGCTTCGGAGGTTGGACATTGAAGGTCGATGAGATGAGATTGCGACTAGATTTTGAACGGTTTCAATTACGGGAATAGGCATTAAGGCAACATAAAAAATGACAACATATGCCGAAGTTTTACGCGTAAATGATACTAGATTGCGAATGTTAGGTAACTCCTAGAGCTATTTATCTTTAGCCTGGAAAAGACTGCGAGTATTTACTGTCAGACGGCTTCCATTAAGAGAATGAACAGTGCTGAGTTTGACTAAAATAAATAGGCACAGCTTGCCAGTCGTTTTGTGTGCCTAAGTATATATCATTTGTACATACATATAATAAACATTAATCCTTAAGGTTGCCCCCACACAGCAGTTATGTAACGTTATAAAACATTGTGTAGCGCGATAACATGTTATAATAATGTGTAACATTTTGCTGCAATATCTTAAGAATGTTATGTTAACGCTCCAACACTGGTTCAACTCGATGTATGACATCGTATAACATTCTGTAACCATCATTTTGGGTCTGCCTTTCGAGGAAGCTGGTAGTGGCTCTATAGGGAGGAAGTGTTTATTGGTTTGGCTTTTATTTTTAGTTTGAAAAAATTAAAGGGGGTTTTACTGGATGCGTCGAACTCTGAAAGCGAGAACAGAGAACAATTTGTTACATGAAGTTGTATAACATCACTAACCATTTATAACCCTTGTTACATGTTGTTAAAAAAAGTTAGACAACAAATGTTATGCAACATTCTCTAACGTTATATAACTGCTGCGTGGGAGCCCTAAAAGGCTTAACGTAATAAAGGCTGTAACGAAATTGGAGTACCTACGTTCTCTTTTCTTTGTTACAGCCCTAAGAATTAGCGTTCTTCAGACGATCATTATCCTCCCATCTAATCTACGCCGACCTTTACGTAAGGATGAAATAGAGACAAAACAGATTTGTTACTTAATAAAAAATGGCGTGTCCAGCACCTTATATGTGACAGTAGTGAAACTTCTTAAAACATCTATATCTATACTAATAATAAAGTTGCAGAGTGTGTTTGTTTGAACGCCCTAATCTCTGGAACTACCAGTCGGATTTGAAAATTATTTTCTGGTTAAAGACATTTATTTCTCATAAAGAAATTTACATTTCACTTATACGAGTATGAGAACAAATTTAAACATAAAATATGAAAACTGATCTTTCTCCTTCGACACTCGAACTCACAACTTATCTGACGTATCTGACTATATAATAACATAAAAACAAAATTATAGTAACATTAGTATTACAAATTATTTAGCTTCGTGGGTACTCCCAAAAATTCAACAGTGTGCCACTATGCGTAACTTTTTGCATTTGATAGCCCAATTCTTGAGGAAGGCTATTTAATATCACCCTAGGAACATTAGGAGCAGAGCAAAAATAAAATCTGAAATTACGCTAAGTGAAAACGTAGTAATAGCGACTGGCGATGAGATGCGACGGCGTGGGTGCGGGGGAACAAGAAATTTCACGCGAACCAAGTCGCGGGCAAAAGCTTGTAAAGAATAAGAGCGATTTAGTGTGAGAGAGAATTATAACTTTCTTCTCTCTCATGTAACGAAATGTTTCACCGTGACGCGTCCTTGAAATTTCACTCCCAAACCTCGTCTAATTATCGAAAAGCAGCCTAAGAAGTTTCACTTCAAAAAAAATTGGTCCCCTTCAATAAAATACCTCTCAACCTCAAAAAGTAGGTTAAAACCACGACCTATAAGTTTACGCATCTAAGAACTCTCGGCTCCCTCACGTATAAAGGGCTCTCCAGTCTTCAAGAGGCCGCAAAGTACTTGCTAAGAGTCTATCAAATTACTGAAAGTAAGGTCAGCAGTAGTCTTGAAGTTCAAAAATCGTCCTTAATGCGAAGACATAACGGCGATTTCAAATGTCAAACTGTTACCGTCTACGCGCTGTTGGAAGTACACAGGGGACGAAGATGATAGGTAGGCATTACTTTACAGACTTTTTGTTGATTGAGTCTGTACTCTTTAAAGCTTCTTCTGAGAGAAGTTAGTCTTCAGGCTAATTGACATGAAGATACTTATTTTGTTTGATACCTAAATAGATCAACGATGAGGGGCTCGTGGCTAAATAATAACAACCGTTCGGGTCGATCGAACGTTAAACTACGCTTGCTGCGGTCGGCACATGGATGGGTGACCAGCCTATCGAGACCCCTGCGTGCCTCGGAAAGCTGTCATTCGTAGATTCATCATTCGTTACGGGGAGACAGAAGCCCAAAAGTCTGACTTCTAGTCTGACCAAGGGGTATCGTGTTACCCAGAAACTGGGTGGTGTTATGGATGTCAGATAGGCAGTCGCTCCATGTAAAATACTGGTAGGTATTCAGCTGCATTCGGTTAGACGGGAAGCCGACCCCAACATAGTTGGGAAAAGGCTAGGCAGATTGAATTGGAACAACGATATTACTTTGATCACCATTGCGTTCGTGTGAGCTGTCAATCGCGCTGGGTTGACGATATCGTCAGTCGGCGGGAAACACCTGGATGAGAGACGCACAGAACCGGGAAGTACGACAGAAGAAAGGGGAGGCCTGTACCCAGCAATGGGTGATTCCGGGCTGAAATGATGACGGTGATGACGATGAGCTGTCATTCTGAGTAAGAAAGGTCTGTAAATCTTCAACATTTGTAAAAAATACCGTGTTTTCTTCTTCCCTCATGATAAAATATACACACAATAATATGCTCAATTTCCTGATCCTGACATCGGACCTACATACTTATTCCATGTACGGGAAGCTGGAAATTCAATCAATCAACTTGGAATCATGTTATGAGATTCGGATACCTACAGGCGGTAAGCAAATAATTCCATTTGAGCAGATTTTCCTTTCCTTATGACATCAACATGGCATTAACTTCTTACAGATTTCTAATTTCCGTAGTGATATAATATCCTATTATTTACATGACAGTTTTCTAACAATTCCATAAATATAAATCCTTGCTTCCATATTGATGTGATTTCTACTTAAAGAAATATAAACTTTATGAGAGTGTTAAATTAAGTAGATTTTAGAATTACTAGTACTTTTGAAATCATAAAAAAATTTGAAGTCGTAGCGACCGAACTTTATGTGTGGGTGGGTAAGTTTTTTGGAAAGAAGTTCTTTAACGCAGCCTGCGGTAGGAGTAAATTGGTAGAAATCGGTACGTAAAGAAAAACATTTATCCCCCTTGCATGCGACTTTTTATTATATACTAGCTGCGCCCCGCGGTTTCACCCGCATAAGTTTCGATCCCGTGGGAATATCGTGATAAAAAGTAACCTATTTGTTAATCCTGATTATAAACTAACTCTGTGCCAAATTTCATCCAAATCCGTTCAGTAGTTTTGGCGTGAAAGAGTAACAAACATCCATCCATCCATCCATACAAACTTTCGCATTTATAATATTAGTAGGATAAGAGATAAAAAAAGCCCATTAGTGGGACACAAAACAGCCTAACAATATATATGTATATATATACAGAAGCAGAGAGAGAGTTTTCATGGTTTTCGAGGGTGATGAAGCCAATAAGTGAGGATAAAATAAAAATCAAAGATGGTGGGTGCGAACTTTTTCAAATTTTCATTATGGGTGTCGTTTTCATGGTTTTCGAGGGTGTGCTGAAGTCGATAGTGAGATCAAAATGGAAATTTTTCAAATTAAATGTCATTCTAAAATTTTCGGAGCCGCCATTTTAGGTTTTGATTTTGATATTCGTTCCTGCCCCCGACCCACAAGTTTTTTACTTTATCACAAACTTGCCTTTACGTATTTAGAAACTTAATCAAAAACGCAGGATAAGGACGCACCTAAATGCCTCCAGCTTGAACATGATACCCTAGTGCCCAGCACAACGTATGCTCAACTTTAATATCACTTAGAAATCCAATATAGGAGGGAAAGGCTGCGTCTACTGCATGCCGTTATTAACCCCTTAAACTATGCACAAGGGTTAGTGCAAGCGGTGAATAGTTCAACATAGCGGTACCTTCCAACCCCTTAGCTCGGAAACTTCAACGGGCATTATCGCTTTACAGATTGTTCGTAGACTTGGTTCATTGAAAGCCGTAATATATGCCTTAATGTCGAGCTTGTGGTTTTAGTTTAGACTAGCGGCCCGCCCCTGCTTCACATGCTTTTTACGACTGGACAAAACAGTCGTCAAAAGCCCTAAAAGTCTGACAAACGGTCTCACTAAGGGGTATCGTGTTCCCCAGTAACTGGGTTGTGGAAGTCAGATAGACAGTCGCGCTTCGCAGACTGGAGGCCGACCCCGACAAAGTTGAGACCAGGTTAGGCAGATTTTTTCAAATTATCGTCATATTTTTCCGTCCGCCGCTTTGTTGTTTTGTCCGTAGCCAGATTAAAATCCACTTTACTGCGATTCAACGCTTTAATGGGTCATTCAATCCTATTATAGGTATTATTTATGTATAACCTACTAATAATATAAATGTGAAAGTTTGCATGTTTGTTACTCAATCACGGCTGAACGGTGGATGAAATTTATCACACAGATAGTTTATAACCAGATACGAGTAGGACACTTTTATCGCGGTAGTACGTTTCCGTGGGATAATTAACGACGCGGGCGAAGTCGCGGGCAAAAGCTAGCTCCCTATAAGTATGGTCAACAATTAAAACAGTATCATCAATCATGAAATTAATCGCTTTCATAGTTAACTACCCGATTTAAATGTACAAATTACAGTTAAATGTAGGTAATTATGTTATGTATTGATTGCCCGGTTATCGCCATATTAATGATTTCAGATATGTTATAGGTCTGACATTTTAGTATTTATGGGTTTAATCTACAGCTCAATATTGATAAATGAACATTATTGCGCCAGTTTCAACACTGTCGGAGTCGTTTGTTTGACCAGCCGATCGATTCTGTAAAAATCTCACCGTGAAAAGTTAGGTGAAGTGAGCTGTCAATAGTGTAAATCCCTAGCATTAGTTGGAATGACAGCTCAGTCCACGCTTACTTCGCCTAAGTTTTCACTGTGAGATGGTTACAGAATCGCACTGCTGGGCTCCTCTAGGACATCTATATTGCAAAATTGCATATATAATAATACCAGCCTATTATTGTTCTACTGCAGGTCAAGGCCTCTTCTCATGCAGAATCAAGAAAGAAAAGGATTCAAGAAAACACTATTATTTAGATCACTAAGGGCAGATTTTCCATCGCCAGATAACTTTTATTCGAGGAATAAAATTGACGTTTGACAGTTTTCGTACGACACAACTGTCAAAATTTCAAAATTATTCCTCGAATAATTTGATTCGAAACAACATTTCATTCTGCAGACCATTCTTCGCCAACACTCACAAACACCTTTTACTAAAATCACAAAGCGTCGTAAAGATATCATTTGCTCTGTTCCGCCTCCTAAGTTCACATTCACCAAAAGATTTTTTTTCTATCTCGGCCCACATTTATACAACAAAATTAGTGCAACTTTACCTATTTATGATTTACCTTACACCAAAAGCAAAACTGTCCTTCGTTCATTCCTCCTCGGTAAAACCTACGAGGAGACTGAAACATATCTTTCGACTTTTTAATTAATGTACTTACACTCATACTTACTGGCATGCACACCACCTTTCCTCACCTCATCACAATACACCACATTACATCACATCCCATTACAATACAATACACGACACCACACCACACCACAGCACAACATACCACACCACAACACAACACAACACAACACACCACACTACACCACAGCACAGCACATCGCAACACAACCCAACACAACACACCACAGCACAGCACAGCACACCACATCTCAACAATACAACACACTATATTAACTACACATTTTAGAATACTAATGTCTTGTTTTTTTTTTTTTTTTTCTCATTTAATATTTACTTTCTTTCTTTTCTTTCACTTATTTTTGTAACCACGTGGCTGGTTGATAGTCCCAAAGGGTCCATATTATAGGTTCAAAAACATGCAATGTTATTGTTACTCTACTAGGGAGTGGAATCTGTTTCTCCTTAACACAGATCACTTGGTGATCTAGCTAGGAGATCAGTGCCTCGCCCAAGTATTTGTATGTACTATATGTTCTTGTTGTGTTCTGTTTCTAGAATGTATTAGCCCTTCATGTACTGCAAATAACCATGTATCATTATTACTGTCAATAAAATTTCTTATTATTATTATAATAAAGTTATCAGACGATTGAAAAATCAGCTCTAAAAGGCAAAGACTACGACATATAAAAGAAAAAAAAACAGTAAAAAGTGTGAAGTGCGGTGCAAGAAATTAGCAGAGAAGTGTGCCTCGCGGCTTAGCAAAACAGGCCCAGTTCAGCAAAAATGCCAAAAATTGCTTTCTTATTATAAGTACCGTATTTACTTTCATAATCATTTAGTACCAAAAAAGCTGTTATTTTGACATTACAAGCAGACACTTGTATTTACTTGTATAGATAAAATTCTCTTTTAGCACACGGATTGTTAATCGTAATTACAGCTTTCAACAAAGGAAGCACTCCAACTGAAAAATATTAAATACTTACTGAAAATTAATTTCACAAAATACTTATTCGCTGTCAAAGGAATTCAGAATTTTTACAAAAACATGACTGTGCTGTGATCAATTTCGGTTGTTTTCCGGCCTTTTGATCTGAGCGCACAATACATTTTCCGTTAATTATTTCATCGTCATTCAGAATTTTCGCGCGAAAATATTCATTTAAAATGACCAAAATTAATACCTCTGCAGTTATCTTACGGGTAGTATTTATTCGCGTTGCAACAGTATATCACATGCATTTTGTTTTAAAATGGCGCCGATTCCCTTGTTCACAAACTAAACTAAATTTAAGTTCAATGCATCTTTTTCTTTCTATTTCATTAAGAAAAGGACAGAAGATAAAATAAATATTGTTTAGTCCTGTCAAATTAGTCAGCGCCTAAATTATTTTTAGTAGCCATGTTTTTAATCACGTCTAAACTGTCTATAGAGTATCTTAATTTGACAGGACTAAACTAATATTTATCTTCTGTCCCTTTCTTAATGAAATAGAAAGAAAAAGACGCTCTGACTTAAATTTAGTTTAGTTTGTGAACAAGGGAATCGGTGCCAATGTCAATTTGAACGCTTATCATCTGCCTAGCCTTGTCCCAATTATGTTGGGATCGGTTTCCAGTCTAACGGGATGCAGCTGAATACCAGTATTTATTGAATACGCTATTAGTTTTTTTTTTTTTTGTAAGTATTTCTTATTTGGCTTTAAAAAAACATTTTTTTTTGTTTATTGGACGCGTCATTAAGGCTCTCGCAGACAGGCGCGACGCTATGGTACGACGCGATTTTCGTGGAACAATTTCCGTCACGCTGTCGCGTCGCGCCTATCCACGGGAGCCTTTACGACCACGTTTTTTTGCGTTACAGACATGCTTGTATAATCCCGTGAATTACTTTAAACGTGGAATGAAAACTAAACAACACTAGACTAACTTTAAATTGCAATATCCGACGAAAGTAATAGTAACATCGCCCGAGCGACAAACTTACACCGTTCGGCAGAAAAGATGGATGCCACACAAATTTCTTTTTACTCGTAACTTGCGACAACTCCATACAGCCCAGTTTTAAACCCTTGTTCGGCGCACACGAAAAAGTTCTTTCTCAAGATTGTAACACACTAGTCGAGCTAAATCGACGCTATTTTCGCGAACAATTTTCTGCAAAGCTCCAGTGAATTGCAGTGATGATATTTCTTGCGGTAACTGGGTTATTTTCTGCAATGAGATTTTGTGAAATGAAAATACTGAAAATAGTATTGTTTTTAGAAAGAAAAATATTACCTAAGAAGCAGCAATAACTGAGAGGTAATTCCCGTAATTTTAAGAACGCTTACAGTCATTCTCAATCTGTCAAAAATACAACAAATTTCCCGTAATTTTTGACAAGTTTTTGACATTGATTGTCACTGAGATGAGATTGCGACTAGATTTTGAACGTTTTTAATTACGGGAATTGGTGTTTAGATATTATTACACTTAATATGTGGCATGATACTACTAACTGTTTAAATATATTTTCGGCCTTTTTAGCATGTCAATTCCCACAGAAATTAATATATAAAACAATTATAACGGATTCAGAACATAAATTATGCGGGTTTCCTACTAATGCGGATATCCTCTGCATCTAGCACATGCATGTCATAACTGTTAGTAGCGGTAATGCATTAGCTACAATGAACTGATTCAAATGAGGACAATATAATAATGCTGACTCTTCAAGTGACAAGGGGGCTCGCCTATTTTTTGGTCAAAGTATCAGCATCGCCATACAACGTGGCAATGCTGCCAGCCTTTTGGGCACTTTTCGGTTGACAGCGATGCGGACGAATTTTTTGATGCCCTATGATTCCTTCCCTCTTTTCTTTTTATTTTTTATACACAAGTATATTATTATTATTGATTATTTTAAGTCTGCCAAAATAAAAAAGGAGCGCCGAACATTTTTGAAACTCCATCCCCAGGAACCCACTTGCATCACGTATAATAATTCTTAATATAAAACCATCGAAATAGTAAAACAGAGAAGAACCTCAAGGGCCCTAAGCCCCTGTGTGTAATATTTTATTTCTACCAAACAATGTTAACAAGGGGCTTGAATATAATGGCTTTATTGCCAGTTCCTTTGACGAGGTCCTCGATTGTAATTGGTCTTGTACGGTGAAAATCGATCTCCTTGCTTCCTGCTCCGACATCACTGATTTAAATTTAGTTCGTACTTACCTACTGCTGAATTTAGATTAATTAATTATGGTGGAACATTTCCATTAATTGTTAGGTGTGATTTTGGTTTGCTTAGTAACAATAGGTACCTACCTACCTGCGAGGTAATTGCGTAACTCACTAACAGTAGCAATGCGTTTCATTTTGACAGTTCAACAACCTTCATTGCGTTATTTACGTTGTTGAGCAGATTTTTTTTCGAACATATGAAACAATGAACATTCAAATGATGGCAATAGTGTCGCCCCCTATTACATGGGACTTAAGCATAACGTGCGAAATGTAGGTGCACTATAAGTAACCTTTTTTTTTCCCGGGGTGGAAAATCCTCATGGATGTCCGCCGCCCTGGGGCGGGCGGTGGGGTCTGTCAGACTCTTACTGACTAAAAACCACCCCAGTGTTCCATCTCACACCTACGCCGGGGGTCGCGGAAACGTACGATCCTTCTGCAACCCCCGACTGGTGCCGGCCCGCCACAGCGGGCCTCCTCGGGCGTAATTTTACGTTTATGTAAGTTCAAATGTGAATAAAAATCAACTCAACTAAAAATATTAACACAAATGTTTATGAAATCGAAACAATGTTGAAGTTGTTGACAGGCCTACGCTGTCCTCCCATACCTAGTGTAATTTGAAAACAATGTAAAAATCAATGATTTTTAAAAAACTAACCGTGGAATTTCATGCCGGCTCTTCTCCATAGGAAACGACTAATTGGAACCGTGCACCTAGCTTCTGACGTTTCATAAGTGCCCATGTAGGTTTGTGTGAAATAATATATTTTAATTTTTGATTTTGAAAGCATGCTTATCATATCGCAGTTGCAATTTACCTTTATGAATGACGTCACTAAAACGTTATGAGTATGAAAATAATTTGGTGCGTTTTCCTAGAGAGGTTTTTTGACACCGTAAAGTCATCCATCATTTTCATGACGGCCGTCGCTGCGGCTGTTATGTAGCGGCCGCTGTTTTAAGAAACCGTAGTTGTATAGACTTCTAAATTAAATCAGTAATCTAGCTTTTAATAAGGAGCATTGTTTTTGTTTGCGTATGATAAAACGCATTTTTTGTCAATATTACACTTAGTAAAGGTGTTTTGAGGAAATACTACGCATGTTTCGTCGCTCGGAGGTGTGAAGCCGCATTTAGAGATTGCTCTCAAATTCTTTTGCGTTATGTTCCATGAAATCTAATTTAAATTATTTCTGTAATTTATTTATTTAATCACGGAAATGTCTAACCCTTTTTTTCGGCATGTATTCCGCGAAGGATTAGGCAGAGGTGGAGGTACCTATTGTACACCCACTTTTCAATTTGTTTTTTGTGTGGTTCCGTACTAGGGCTTGCATTCGAATATTCGAATATTCGAATAATCAACTGTTTCAAATATTCGAATAGAAAATTTATGATATACGAATATTCGACCAAAAACAAAACAGCAATCAGACGTGCACATAAAATTAAACGTTCATGCACGCCGTCCAAACAATGTAACGTCGTTCGACGCGCGAGTGTTACGACAGCATTCGGAAACGATCGGGAACATTCGGATGTATGTTTTCTTCCAGCAAATACATTTGCAACCATCTAAGATGTGCCTTAAACGATGAATCCATGGATGCTCTAAGTTTCCTTAGGTCCTACTTCCAGGGAAAACGTTGAAGAACACGCCAAAAGTATATGATACGGATAGGATTAAAAAAGTACTGTAATTTTTTACACTACATGTACAAAAAATTACAGTGCCTTTACTTACGTGCTACTTAGGTCTGATCTGATCTGATCTCGTGATTTATTATTTTTGTTATAAAACTAAGATTTAATGTTAAATTACCAAATTCACACATTGTTAATGACAATTTCTAATTTAACATTAAGAAAGAAACCGATTTTGCATCGAAGCTTTAATTGCGTTACTTGTTATTTTTTGTTTGATTTTATTATATTACTAGCTTCCGCCCGCGGCTTCGCCCGCAGAAGGTAGCTTATGTGTTAATCCAGGGTATTACCTATCTACATACCTACCAAATTTCAACCAAATCGGCCCAGCCGTTTTTGCGTGAAAGAATAACAATCATACATCCATAAATTCTCACAAACTTTCACATTTATAATATTAGTAGGATAGGATTACAATACTCATACTTAACTGATTTTATAAGACTGCGTTTTGTTTATGTCCAGAAGATTAGTTTATTTTGAGAAAATTTGTTTATTTTAAAACATTTTAAGTTGACCAAAACATTTTTATTCTTCCAAAAATATACGTTGATTTTGTTATTGATTGTGTTAGCTATTTTAATTGAAGAAAGTAGTTGATTATTTGCAGTTCAACACGAAGGATTAGAATAGCTAACACCTATTTTAATCCTTTGTGTTCTTTCAAAAGAAAAAAAAGATGTTATTTTAATTGTTTTTTTAACACTGTTTGAATTGAATAAAGACTATTTAGAAATTAAATTACAAGATTTCTATAAAACTTATTTTTTTATTTAATATTCGAATTGCAAAATTGTCGAATATTTGCAAGCCCTATTCCGTACCCAAAGAATGCAAATAGAACCCGTTGTCCCCCTCCGTTGTGCGTCCGTCTGTCAGCGGGCTATATCTCAAAACCATAATAAGTAGATAGTTGAAATTTTCAGAGTATGTATTACTATTGCCGCTATAACAAGAAAAAGAAGATTAAAAATTAAATAAAGTTAGTCAAAATAGAGGGGGTATCCACACAATAAACGTGTTTTTTCTACGTTTTTTTTTGTCTTGTGGAATACTTCGTGTTTGGTCGGTTTTTAAATTAATAAGTAAATCATTTTACTACTCAGTACTAACCACAATCATCAGTCCGTGAATGATATTAACTATCAAGTAGAATGGTAACCGGACATGTAAAGTGATATCGCAATCAGTAGTACTTAATTAATATTATAAATTAATTGTGAAACTTACAAAATCGTAGGAGCAAAACGAATTTAATTACACTGAAATTAAAGTTTAAACAAACCGTAGTTTAATTAAAACGTGGTTACAGTAATGATGCTACAAACTAGACAAAACTATTTCAAAATACGGTTTTCGGTTCCGTTTTATGGGAATTAGAATGTTTAATGGTACGAGTAATTAAGCTGAACATGAACGTTTTACAAATTAGGTGTTAACGACCCTGTTTTTAACGGAAAACTTGTTTAATTAAAAGTTGGATTAATTTAGGATTTCCATAAAGCCATTGATTGAATTTGGAACTGCGTTCAAAAAGAGACCAACAAAACAGCGTTTGAATTTGGAATACGAAACCTGCCTGTTCCACTAGCTATCGACTACATTGGAGCCAGGAATTTTAGATAATTTTCAAGTTATGGAACAACAAACTGAATGTGGTACTTAACAAAGTTCCAATTTCATTGCAACCAAAAACTTAATAAGAACGTTTTTCGAGGTTTTTTGCCTTGTGGTACGGAGCCCTTCGTGTGCGAGTTCGACTAGCACTTGTCCGGTATATTTAGAAATATGTTTGCATGCATTATGCTGAGCGATGGCCGTTTTGCGTGGATGTGATGCATGTTTTCCCTCAACTTGTAATTTTTTTGTATTATTTTTATGCGTCATGTTTGCCGCAAATGAATGTATTTTCTATCTTTCTTTCTTTGTCTACTAAGTAAGAAACTAAGTAAGTTTTAAGTCGAAAATTATAGCTGTTTGTTTGTTACTGTTTATGAAGATATGATGAGGTCATATCTTCATAAACATTGACAAACAAACAGCTATAATCAAACAGACACAATAATCTCCCATTTCTAAAGACGTTTATCCTAATCCTCTAAAGCTATCAAAGGCCAAAACATATTGACACGACAATACAGTTCGCTTCCGAAACAATTCAACGCTCAACAGTTTCAAGTTCCGAACGCCGAACGAAGTTGCCAGTTCAAATAACAGTTGTGCTCGCTTCCCGTAGACTATAGAGTTTGACTGAATAATTTGAATAGTAACGTTCACATTTTATATGTTTCCAGTTTGTGAGGAGATTAAGAATTGATTGTTTTCATTTAGCACTTTGCTTGCAGATTATCAATATGATCAGATTATAATGTTCCCACTGCTGGGACACAGGCCTCCTCTCGGTGAGAGGGACTGGGCCACAAAAAACCCAAAAAATATTGTTATACAGAGATTTACAGTTATCTTAACACTTAAATATTCAAGTTATTTTAACATCAAACTTCTTTAATTGGAAAAAGTATTTGAGAACTATTAGGGACGTAGCTTTCCCCTCATTTCCCCTTGTCACCGGTCGATTAACGGCTGTCACTCCGCCAGCGCGCTGATTGGATGGCCCGGCCAAATGTCAGGCGCGAAAATAATTCCGCCAATTACGATTCAGCATATAGAACAGTTGCGAAGCCGAAAAGATAAAAATATAATCGTACGTGCTACGTAACTACATTTATAAAATGAAAATTCTGCATACAATGTTTATTATATGTATAGCTTTTGCTCGTGACATCGCACACGTGAAATTTTTTGTTCCCCGACACATCCCGTGGAATCGCATCGCCTGCCCGCGCTGTTACTTCGTTTTCACTTAGCGTTCTATCGGAGTTTTCTTTCTTCTAGCCGGTTCCTAAGAACCCTAACGTGATGTAAGATAGCCTATAGCCTTCCTCAAGAATTGGGCTATCAAATGCAAAAAGACTATTTTAAATCCGACTGGTAGTTCCAGAGATAAGCGCGTTCAAACAAACAAACAAACTCTTCAGCTTTATTATTAGTAAGTATAGACAAAAAAGATATTTTGCATACAATGTTTAAGATAAGAATGGAAATATGAAGATTATAAAGAATGAACATGCACAAAAGAGGACTAAAGAGGGGAACTGAGCAAAAAGGCTTAAAATACTGCCGAGATAAGAAGGCGGGAGTAAAAAGGATTTATTTTACTTATTATAGTTTAATTTTGTTAAGGGGGAAACCAGGGTATCCCGCGATATTCAGGTTATCTTACGTTTTTTGGAATTTTCAGTCAGTCATGTAGAATGTTGATTAAAATTTGATTCGCGAGCGTAACAAGTATGTATTTAAATAATTATAATCATTAAAAACATCAATACAACCCTTTAAGTTCATACGAGTATAATCCTACTGAATTGAATGACTATTTTAGACATCCGTTTTCAAACATCATCTTCAGACATTCGCGCTAGGTACCTGTAGCTCGTCAAGCGACAATAATCATTAAACCACGAGATTTTTATGGAGAATTTCTACTCTAGGCGGTCTAGTATTTCGTGGGTTCGAACCCAGGCAGGCGCTTTACTTTGTGTAAATAATTTCATCACCATTGCTCTCAAAAACGGTGAAGGAAAACATCGTGAGGAAACCGGCATGTCTAAGAATCAAAAACTCGAAGACATGTGACATCTACCAACCCGCACTGGGCCCGCGTGGTAGATTATAGCCCGCTTCCTCTCCAAGAGAGGAGGCCCGTGTCCCAGCTCCCAGCAGTACATTATAGACTGATGATGAGGCGGTCTGGAATCATGTGCTGCATTCATGGTTACAGTATTGCGCGTCGATGCCCCTTACCTACCATATACCTACTGAAATTCTGCTAATTTTCTTTGAAATATAGCAGCTGACACTCTCAATACCTCAACCTATCGCGGTCCATTGCTGCACATCAGCCCATTTCCACTTCAGCTGGCTTACTCTGCAAACTCTGCTCCTACTAGGACATTAATACGATCATACAAAATAGCTGCAGACTTTAAATTAATCCCGTATTAGAAATTGCCGGCTGAAAAGACCAACGGCGGATTAACTCGAAACTTTCCCATTGATTTAAAAACTTTTCACTCGGTTCAAAGCGGGAAAAGCCGCGGAAAAATAGCAGTATTTAATTTAAGTTTGTGAAGTACCCTGACGTTTGTGGACAGGCTAAATCCTCAAAGTAATTGCTTTATAGAGCATGTATCATAAAGGTGTGGTAAGATTTAAGGGTGTGGTGCAGACCGGCAAACTGTAAAACTTTCTCCATGGGACCAACATCGTAATTGCGAAAAAATATATCAACTGTCCAATACAAAATGTGGCTAAGTAATAACTCCCGCACGGGTCGATGGATCTGGTTAAGCTACGCTTGCCGATTGGTCCGTGTGTGGGTGACCATCTTTATATACCAGGACCCCTCCATGCCTCGTAAGGCACGTTAAGCCGTTGGTCCCGGCTGTCATTCGTAGATCTTTTACAGTCGTTACGGGTTGTCAGAAGCTCGAAAGTCTGACAACCAGTCTTACTAAGGAGTATCGTATTACCTAGTAACTAGGTTGTAGAGGCCAGATAGGCAGTCGCTCCATGTAAAATACTGGTATTCAGCTGCATCCGGTTAGACTGGAAGTCGACCCCAACATAGTTGGGAAAAGAGGAGGCAGAAGATACAAAAGGTCAACACTTACCCGGTCCAAATGTATGGGACGGCTGATATTTTTTATCACGATTACGATATTGGTCCCATGGAGAAAGTTGTTCAGTTTGATGGACTGTACCACACCCTTAATATAACCACTCCTTTCTGATACACGCTGTTTATAGCCATTACTTTGAGGATTTAGCTCGTCCACGAACGTGTGTACGCACGGCTACACATCAAGCTATACAAAACCAGTATAAGCTGCCTTCTGATTGTACGAAAAACCTATACAATGCGAGGTCAGCTAAAACTGGAAATGCATAGCTTGATGTGTAGCCGTGTGTACGTGTGTGAACGTTGTGTACTTCACAAACTTATTTCAAATGCTGCTATTTTTCCGCGGAATTGCCCGCTTCGAGCCTAGTGAAAAGTTTTTAAATAAATTTGACCACACCCTTCTGATAAACGCTTTATAAGGAGAGTAGTTTCCGGGAATTCCCGGGACCAGAATCTATTTTGTCCGGCGTCATCCCTTTGTTGTTTATCGATTGGCTTATCTGTTTACGACAAGATAAGGCTTTGTTGTGTCTATGGTTTACGGACGGTTTTTGTGCCTCTGACCAAGATATTTACTGTGTTGGCAAGATCTTAGATAGTAAAGTAATTTGTGATACACGAACTAATCTATGAAAGTAGCGGAAACGTACAGAATGATACAGACGGATTTTTGATTCGTAAATTTTCTTTTACTAATAAATAAAAAACGTTATTTATTTCTTGTATGACAATCATCGAGCAGTAGCGGCCTAGTGTTAACGGCCCCGACTTACGAATTGTATATCGTAGGTTCGAACCCAGGTTGGCTCTTTACTTTGTGTAAATAATTTCATCACCACAGCTCTCAAAACGGTAAAGAAAAACATCGTGAGGAACGTGTCCTAGAACCGAAAATTCGAAGACTTGTGACACCTACCAACCCTCACTGGGCCAGATGCGCGTGGTAGATTACAACCCACTCCCTCTCGACGACAGAAAGCTTGTGTCCCAGCAGTAGGAACTTTATACGCTGATTATTGTGATGATAATCATAATATGATTTTGAAAATTCGAAACACAATATTCTAAAACCTAAATTCATGAAATGACGAGAATTATCTGGCTCATACCTACAAACCCAATCTAGAGAATACATTATGTAGACCGGAATTTATTGCCGGACCCTTATGCATTTAAAATTCGAATACCCTGTACAAACTCATACTCTACCAGCCAGTAACACAACCAACCGTAATGAAATCCGTAGCCCTTTGAAGTTCGCGTACTAGAGCAAATACTTGACGAGAGTACTCGCCACTGACATATAAAAAGCTTTCAATATTGTCACTGCGTTCAAGAGGAGTTTGCAAACGAGTTTTGTTTGTTTATGGTGTGTCCGCTTCTCATATTTTACGCTGGCAACATTGAAGTGAACGTCATTGCGGCGTTTTGTTATGTTACGCTATAAAATATTGTGGGTAGGGTCAACCACGGAATAGTATTCCGTGGGTTCAACCTTAGCCTATCTTTAAGTATGTAGGCTAGCGTGAATTTATTCACTAGCTCTAGCTGAAGTGGCACTGGGCTGGCCATGTTTGTCGAAGGACCGCGGAGTGGAGACCGCGTATCGGCAAGCGTAGTGTGGGACGCCCCCCAGCTAGATGGACCGACGACCTCAAAAAGGTGGCTGGGACAGACTGGATGCGAAAGGCGGAGGAGAGGGTGTTACACCGCAGCATTGAAGAGGCTTATGTCCATCAGTGGAGTGCGATAGGCTAGTGGCTATAGGCTAGTGCATAGCTTACATCATTGTTTGCTCATTTAAGTATATTTCATTTTATACAAAAAAAAAATATTAAAGAAAACCATCGTTGTAAAATGTTTTATTTAAACTGAAATGAAAAGCACTCAGCCATTCAGCCTCTTTTTAGTCAAACCATAGACTAAGTACAATAAAGGAAAAAAATACTGCATGGCTCACATAATATTATGCGCAGTCGCTCTTCCGAAAAGCGAATATACTTTTGAAAAGCGCTTCATCGCGTTATATACGGAGTGCCAAAGAATATTTTACATCAGCGAATAAAAGCTTAAAAATTACGTCGCGTTTATTGCGATAAAGTAGTGAAGCAGTGTACAATGTGCCTAAGCGATTTACTGAACGTCCGCGAATGAAATTTTGAAACGAGCGGAGGCTTTTTCAAATTTTAAATAAGGGATAATACCTTCGGAATTTTGTGAAAGACTTTCAGAAAATATTAAACAAGATTCCTTCGAGATTACTTTTATTAATTTAACAGCTATAGGTACCTACAGCTGTTAAATTAATAAAACAAGTCTTAATACAAGTCTTTCAGTCGAATACATAGATGGGTTTTAACTTAGATGTAATATTACAATAATTAGAGATACTTAAAATAATCTTAATAATGTTACTAAGGCACGTTTTCCACATAAGTAGATTATAATATTTTAACAATCTGTTCTTTCATATTATCCACTTGTCTCCCTTTCGAGTTGGGTGAATAGGTACATCTGTGATATTATCGTTTTCATACTAATTAAAATTACAGCAATCTTATATACATATTTTAGATTACAAATTAAATGGTTTTTTTTCTACCGTATTACAAATATACCTAAACAACACACTAAAATATTTCTTATTTTCTAATAACTCTTGAACGCGGCGGGGAACACTGACGTTCACTTTCACTGTCATTGTCATTTAATACTGTAGGTACTGTAATGAAGGTAGTGTTGCCATGTTATTTATTATGCTCAGCTCGTCAAGTGGCACAGATAATGAAAATTCTAAATTAAATTAATATCTTAGTATAAAGCAAAATTTATTTTGCTTGATGTATATCATGGTATTATATCCACAATAAAAAACGGGAAAAGTGTAGAGTTTAATATGCTACTTCGATGCTAGTAAGTAAATCTGATAAACGGGATTAGACTTCACTCAAGACACATAACAAATAAGGGTCGTACCAAGACGTCACAGCGTAACAAATGCACACTGTGGAAAGCCATCGAGATAAAGGAGATCAGTTATAAAGACGCTCCATCGATTATCCTGTAATACGATTTCCCGAATCGTTTTTTAAAAGTCGACTTCGATCACCACTAATCGATTTCTGTCGCCACATTCTTACTCCTTAAAAATAATAGCTCCATTCGAACAGCAATTCGAATTCTTTTCGAAATTTAAAGTGATTCGAACTCAATGGAGCATACCAAGGAAAAATATCATATTTTATGCAAATTCGTACTGTTATTAATTAAGGGCTGATTTTTCAATCATCTTATACCATTATACGAGGAAGAATTTTGAAATTTTGACAGTCTTTCATTCAAAAACTCTCAAACGTCAATTTTATTCCTCGAATAAAAGTTATCTGGCGATGGAGAAATTGGCTAATTTCTCCATCGCCAGATAACTTTTATTCGAGGGCTTAAGGGCTCTTAATCAAATGAAAATGACATTAATATTCAATGAAATAGAGTAATTAGTCCTTTCATTTCGTATTTGATTGCTGTTGACATGTCAAACAGCATTATATTCTTCTACAGGGTCAAATTAAATTGGCTAGCGAAACTCAGCAGATGTAATGGATATCGATATCTAAACATGATAAAATAAACACCAAATTAATTTGGTTTCTTTTTGGGTTATCGACCGCAGTTCACTTGAAATATCTGTGTCAGTTTTTTGTATCGATACCAATCACGTCAGCAGAGAGAATATGAACCTGTATATTCTACGTAAACAACAAATCAATGTACAGACGCCAGCACATCAAGCTACTACAAACTGTCAAATTTCTTTAATAGATTTTCAACTTTATCACTATAGCATTAAGCTTCAAGGTTGATTGAGAAAATTTTACAGTTTCGGGTAGCTTGACCTGCTGGCGTCTGTACTATACGAACGTTGAAATATTCATAGAGATAAGCTCGGTTCACACGCTCAACCGTTGTACTGAAGTATTAGTGTATTGACACTTGATCCATGCGTTAAGACGGCTTTATTAGTTTGGTACCACAAGGGATAGTAATGCTACTGTCCGTCCACAGTTATTTAATCACTGACAGCAGTAACCTAACATCAACCTTATTGTGACGAGCATAAAGATCACTGTGATTTTGACAGACTTGTCAGTGGCGGCAACCCAATAGCAACCTTGTAGCAACGAGCATAAAGATCATTCTGATTTTGATAGACTTGTCGACTTATTGCAACAGCTAAGCCCTTATCATCCATGGACTCCATGAGACAGGCTCGACCTAGTAGTGCGGAGTTCATATAGCAAAATGTTTCTTTTGTGACTTAGTTTTAGTAGGGGAGCCCAGAGGGTTTTTGCAAGCATATTCAGGGCGAAAAGTTGATAGCTGAATGGGAAGGGCGCATGAGGAAAGATCACCGAAAATACATGTTAAGTTTCAGGTACGAGCCTCTTGGTCAGGAGAACACTTTCAGAATTCAAAAAAGAGCCAAATATAAAGTGATATTCAGAGCCCGTATAAGCAATTATTGTATAGAAAACCACTCAACTCATGAAGTTTTTTTTTAAATATAATTGACGTGTAAAAATGTTTGTACAGACGCCAGCAGGTCAAGCTACCCGAAACTGTCAAATTTTCTCAATCAACCTTGAACCTCAATGCTTTAGCGATAAAGTTGAAAATCTATTAAAGAAATTTGACAGATTGTAGTAACTTGATGTGCTGGCGTCCGTACAAACCTACTTACAGAAAAAAAAACATTTATCATTTAATAAATTTACCTATTATTAATATCCACATAAAAACTGATCCATATGAAATCCAAAATATTAAGTCAAATCATAACCCACCCCTACAGCTAAAGATTAAGGGGTTCGGCTCAAGATGTGAACGGTAGCTAAGCCAGCCCAAATAAACAGCTTATTGTACTTACTTAAAATAATTTGCGAATAATATTAACTCCCAGAATATTGTTTATAATCTTATTATCTATCTACTGAGTTGATTAAACCAGTTCAGTAAGAGATTTTGCAAAGATGACGAAGATTTGTTATAGAGGGCAGTAGATACGTCAAAATAAATAAAATAAGGGAAGAAAAAGTGCCTTTACAGTGGGAGCACAAAAGGTTAAAAAATAAATAAATAAAATATTTGTTTGTTGTAATTATGATCGAGAAGTGGTGACCCAGTGGTGTCGGCTACGACTTACGAGTTATATGTCGTGGGTTCAAAACCAAGCAGGTACTTTGTGTAATTTATTTCATCACCACATTCACCACTGGTCTCAAAACGATGAAGGAAAACATCGTGAGGAAACCGGCATGTCCTAGAATCAAAAATTCGAAAACATGTGACATCTACCAACCCGCACTGGGCCCGCGTCACCACGCGAGAGAGGGAGCCTGTGTCCCAGCAGTGGGAACATTATAGGCTATATGAGCTGATGATGCTAATGGATGGCAGGTAACTAGTGTTTTAATCAACCAACCAACCAACTCAGCCTATCGCAGTCAATTGCTGGACACAAGCCTCTCCCAGGTTGCGCCACAACACCCTGTCCTGCGTCTTCCGCTGGGCCCACGACCCATAGAGAGGAGGCCTGTCTGGCTGTGTCCCAGCAGTGGGAATATTATAGGCTGATAATACCTACACTATATGCTAATATAATCTAACGGAAGGTATTTATTTAGAAATGGAGCAATATTAGATCTCCGTCCCGCTCAATGGAGCATGAAACTTTACGCATAGTTACATGTTGATAACATGACACTTTAATGTAATTGAAATCGTGACATGTTCAACATAAACAGATGAAGTAGAAAGCATAGGTACAATAGATAACAGGCTCATAACGTATTGTACAGATAATTTGCAGAAGACTAAGTAACTATCACTATGTCGCAGCTGACTTGTTTAATTAGCTGTTTAGTTAACCGCCTAGCCTTTTAAATAAACGGCGGCCGTTCAATTAACGGCGTGAATGATATTCAATAATTTACCGATCCAAACACGCGCGAGCCGAATTGATCGCAGTAACCACCCCGACCAAATGGGTTAGGTTAGAACTGTGATCAACCAATAACTATACTGTATCATCTTACTTTACCTATGTTCTACAATAAATTAATTTGAATTTGAATTTGAATTTGAACCGCGTGCGAGCCGAGAGAGCGAAGCGAGGCGAGCACTACTTCCAAAGGCCAGGCGGTTGCATAAACGCTAATTTAACCAGTTGGCTGCGACAACTACACCACATTATGACATTCCCAATCATTCAACACCGAATATGCGCGTTTTCGTAATTTCTAACATCATGTTATCGTGGACGGACATTTAAAAGCGTCTTCATAATTATATTTCCATACATCTTACTTCCCTGTGTTATCGTGATGTCGTGACGTGGACGTAAAGGTCCACGATAATGGCGCCGATTCCCTTGTTCACAAACTAAACTAATTTTAAGTTCAGTGCATAATTTTCTTTCTATTTCATTAGGAAAAAGACAGAAGATAAATATATATTAGTTTAGTCCTGTCAAATTAGTCAAAGCCTGACGTAAAACGACGTATTTTTAGCAGCCATGTTTTTAATCACGTCTATATGGAGTATCTTAAATTGACAAGACTAAACTAATATTTATCTCCTGTCCTTTTCTTAATGAAATAGAAAGAAAAAGATGCACTGAACTTAAATTTAGTTTAGTTTGTGAACAAGGGAATCGGGGCCTATCGCCACTGCTTTCGAAACGGTTAACGGAGAACGGTTGACATACGCTGAGCTGAGGCCCTTTTGGCATTATAATCTTTGTTTTCTGTACATAGTTTTAAGGTGTGTTTATTTTGCTGCTATGCAAAAAAACGATTTTTTTTTACCTTCTTTCTAACAGAGTGAGACCGGTATATCCTAGAACCAAAAAATTCGGACTCACGTGACATCTATTAAACATCACTGTGTCCGAATGGTGGAATGGAAATCAGCAATTAACGACCAGAAGTACTCGCTCAGAGAGGAGGCCTGTGCTGTGTCCCAGCAATGAAAATGTTATAGATTTACTTCAGAATTCGGATTTCATTTTGGGTCAGCTTAGAGTAAAAGCAACACGACGCTAAAATACAGCGACTGATCTAGTCCCAAAAGTTTAAATTCAACTCTCGTCCAAAAATAACCCCACTGCACGTTTCGGTAACTTTACATAGAGTAATATGTTTGAGCTACAGCTACAAATTGCTCATGCCAAACGCGAACCTTTTACCGCTGAACTCGACGATATGTTGCTTACTGAAGCGAAAGCGTTTTAGTTCAAGCGATTTGCAGCGCTCGATGTCAGTGTAATCATTGCACGTTTTAGCGAATCGATGATGTATCGTAGTCGTAGATTACATGGAAACTTTAGCAAAAGCATTTCGCGATTTTGAATGACACGATCGCGCTTTCGAGCGCTTTAAAATGTGTAGCTGTGCTTGTAGAAACTGCTTCCAGTTGACAATGGAAGAATGAAAACGAGCTGTTACAACTGCGGGGTGTAAACTGCTTAACACACTATCAGTAGCAATCGCTGTCATTTTACAGTTCAACGACATTCATTGCGTTATTGACCTTGTTGAGCAGACATTTTTTTCGAACATGTGAAGCAATGGATTAGCAATTTACTTCAAAATGATTCTGATTGAGATTGATAGTGTGGCATGTAATTCGGGTGCTGGTTATACTAAATATTATACGGGCTTAAATAAATGAGAAAGCTTAGTACAGATGTTTATGACCTAATCAATCGCGAATAAACAGCTGAACGAATTTGGCACACGGATAATCCATGCCGCAATTTGTTTTCCAAACATGTAAACAAATATGTGTTTTTGGAGAAATAATTTTAAACCACACACATAAAGTTCATTTTTGCGCTACAATTTTTTATTTTTTAAATGCCAGCGTCTTTGTTCGCTTCGACATTTAACCCGTTTGCCTTCAAAGCAAGAGTGAACAGGCATCTTCTGGGCACGCTCGTTAATAATAATAATAATAAATCCCTGGACATTTCACACAGCACCATTTGTCCCAAGCTAAGCAACCTAATGCTTGTGTTATGGTAACAAGATGGCTGATAAACTACTTATATACAATTTTTTTTTTTTTTTGTAAATACATACATATTATAGATAGAAAAACAGACCGTTCCATCATAGACCTCACCCATCGCTTTCCATCAGGCGTAATCGCGGTCAAGAGCAGGCCCAATCAGAAATAAAAACAGAATACTTTCTCAATAGTACTAGTCATTCACATTTTATCACACTAGCTTAAAGTTGATATTTCTTTAAGTAGAAATCACATCAATTTGTCAAAAATAAATCTATGAGTAAAACCACGGACAATAACAGCGATGTCAAACGTCAATTATGACAGTTGCTTTATCGATAGTTCTGTTTTGTTTCACATCACTGGCCAAACTAGAAGTTCTGTACCTATTCTGTAACGTGTCACATTACCGATAACTGCGTGTCAGACGCCCACTAGCTGTTAACATCCGCGGTTACTGATAACTTGCCTGATGCGATTATGATTGACACACACTGCCATTGTTCTCGTTTCAGCTCAGTTGGCTAAATCAATGCTGGTTATTACTCTGTTATGGGGAACATAGGTAGGTAAGTACTGTAATGTAAAGGTTGTCTGCTAAACCTTATGTAGTGCTGGCTGGCAATAAAATAGCTCTGGTTGCGTTCGAACAGTCAAGCGAATTTAGAATGAGCTTTCAATTTTTCTTTTCGATAATGCATCTCGCTGTTCAACCTATGAGGTAATCGTCTGCTTAACCAGGCTTGCCTGTGGATGCCTCAATAAATTAAGGCCTCCAGCCAGAGCTTAAAAAACTTAAAAACTAAGCGACTACACGCTAAAGGCACCATGTGGAGTACGGACCTCGGCTTAGGGCATTGCTGGAAGAGGGCAGCAAGGGACAGGCTGGATCGGAATTATATGAGCTTTTACTTTTTTGTATTCTTGTTATGGGTGCGTCAGGGGACGGAGTTAGCGCAACTGAATTTTGGGCCAAGGATGTTGCAACTTTTTTGCCACCAATACGAGATGAATTTTTGTTTGGAAGAAGGAGTGATAATATCACCCCGGCTGGTGATGTAAAGACGTTCGCTTGGAATAAACGCAGAAAATATATCGTTGTATGATTTTAACACATACCTCTGCTACAGTACTGTGACTGTGTGACAATGTGTGGGTTCTATTTTGTTTTAGCAGTTTTTTTAGGGTTGGCTAATAATCATCTTTAATGTTCCCACTGCTGGAACACAGGCCTCCTCTCCATGAGAGGGAGTTGTTTGTTTTTGTAACGTGTTTAATAGACTTGGATGTATTTCAAAAGGGTTTTGAAAATTTCTACCAATTCGTTAGACTGATCAGATGACCAATTCCCGTAATTAAAAAACGTTGAAATTCAAACCGCAATCTTACCAAACCGTCAAAATGACACAAAAAGTACTCCTAAACCAAAAAACCTTGACAAAGGCAACAAAATTGCTATTCCCGTACATAAAAAAAAACGCCAAAACTGTTGTAAACATGAGTCTGAACTTTGATCATTTGTTAAAACGAGATATTTTTTTGTAACATGTGTGAATAATTAGGTAAAGAGGCACTCTTTATGTAATATTTTAATTTAATTTTTGAATTGTTTTTTGTTATCTTTTCATTTGGTACGCTTTTAACATTCTGCATCGTTCTCAAATGCACAATTTCAACATGAATGATGTAACTATACTATTTTGATTTAAAAGACTGTCCGTGGAGTTTCTTATCTGTTCTTCTCCATAGGTACCTACTACGCTTTAGAATGGAAAACTAGCTTCATCGTCCTGACTGACCGACGCCTTGACAATTCAAAAGTATCTGTAATTGGTTTAATTGAAATAAATGCGTCGAGTTTGAGTTTTAGAAGTTCATAAATACTTCTTCTTAAATCCAACAGAAGGAGTTTGGTTAATTTAATTTATATTTAATGTCAGATTACAATGATCCATAATGGTTAGTAACAATTGGAACTTATAAACTATGTTAGTAGGGTTACAAAAATCCTACTAATATTATAAACGTGAAAGTTTGTATGGATGGATAGATGGATGGATGTTTGTTACCCTTTCACGCAAAAACTACTGAACGGATTTGGATGAAATTTGGCACACAGATGTTTATAACCAGGATTAACACATAGGATACTTTTTATCCTGATATTCCCACGGGATCGAAACTTACGCGAGTGAAACCGCGGGGCGAAGCTAGTGCTATCATAAAACACATTTACAACGTATTATTAACCGAATATTACATTTATTGGACTGTCCCTACCACAATGCTCACCCAGAACGACTATATTGGACACTGATATTTATCAGAATAGATCCTCCGAATGCTGTTGCTGCTGCCGCGTATTCTGCCTAACAGTGACGACACACGCTTGCGTCTTATTGCACAGAAGTCATTAGTACGCGCTTCAGCTAACATCGCGGAAGCACTGCAGAACCGCGGGAACCGCAACAACACTCTGAAGACATTATTGTATTGCACCCGCAGAGCGCTGTACGCCCTTTGAGTATAATTAATTGACAAGCTGCTCGTGTAGAAGGATTGACAATAGGCTTTGCATAGCTTGTCAGTTTACGAAAACAACATTAACAAAATTAAGTCAATTGCATAATCTCTTGGATTACCATAACGGAAATCTCATCAGCTACATCATATAAGAACAATAACAGCCTAAATGTCAATAGGTACATGTAATTATCACGCCGACCCCTTTGAACAACACTCTCAGCCGCAGTCTGCCCTCAGGGAAATTAATGCTACACAGCAAACAGACCATTGTAAATCATCCACACTTCCCTAAAATAATTGTATCGAAACTTCCTGTGATAGTCAGTGATTTCTGTCTAAACAATAAATAAAAAGTGTTTATTTGTACTGAAAAAATAACCGCTTTTTACTAAAAGCATATGAAACTTTAACTACAAAAAAAAAACATTTTTTTCGTCTGTCTGTGTTTGTTCCGGCTAATATTCGAAACGGCTGGACTGATTTTGACAAGACTCACTGGCATCTCGCAGGTCAATCTTGGAGGTTGTCGTCTGCTTAACCGGACTTGCCTGTGAATGCCTCAATAAATTAAGGCCTCCAGCCAGGGCTTTAAATACTTAGAAACTAAGCGACTACACACTAAGGGTAGGCCTGTGGGACCTCGGCTTAGAGCGTCGCTGAGGGGAGGGCAGCAAGGGACAGGCTGGGTCGGATTATACAGAGACTAACCGTCTATATACATATGTATATATAGTTCTCCTTATCGATTTCGATAACGGCGACCCTTTGAAATGATTATTTCCTAGCGTGCACTAGCTCTTCCCCCCTCTCTCATCGACCGGAAAGAGATTAGGCGCAGGCCCAACGGCTTGACGTGCTTTCCGAGGCACGGGGGTATCACACCGCCAACTTCCAAACTCCGGGCTGTTACTGAGAAATTCCTAATGGAAAAACCCAATAACAATTTGCCTGACCTGGGAATCTGACCCAGGACCCCACGCGACCACGAGACCAACGAGGCAGCACGGGGAATCATTGTAGACAACAAACAAAACACTGTAAATCATGCCCACTTCCGAACAATAATCGCATCGTAATTCCTGAGCTAGTCGAATAAATTACACAGCGAGTCAAACTAATCGCCAAGCATAATCTGTTAATACCGATAATCGTTTATCGAGATTACGAGAATACACGCCTTAAGCAGCGTGTAACTAGAGGCAAAGGTAACTATTTCAGGGAGCCATAAGGGAGTAACCCCTTAGTAATTAATCTTCATCATCCAAGGATCCCTTCGGATAGTTTTGGGAATTGTTAAGTACCGGGATACACGAATGTTATAGTGTGACGGACGGTGGTAGACCGGTAAAAGGGAAACAGAGGTCACGCGCATATTTTACCCAACTTCGGCGCCCATTGACATGCAAGGTTTGAGCTAGCAACAGCCGGGTCGATCGAAGTTTAAGCTACACGTGCCGCGGTCGGTTTGTGGATGGGTGACCAACATATCAAGACTCCTCCGTGCCTAGGAAAGCACGTTAACCCGTTGGTCCCGGCTGTCATTCGTGTGTGTTCAGTAATTACGGGTGGTCAGAAGCCCAAAAGTCAGACACCCAGTCTTAAGAACGGTGTCGTGTTGCCAGTAACTGGGTTGTGGGAGTCAAATAGGCAGTCGCTCCATGTAAAATACCGGTAGCTGCATCCGGTTAGACTGGAAGCCAACCCTAACTTAGTTGAGAAAAGGCTAAGCAGATTGATTGACATAGGTACAAGCGTATACCCAAACAAAAACATATTTTTTAATGCTGTATTTAAATTAAGGAGTTGTTAGTTTAATTTATGTTGTGTTACTATAAGTACCTGCACGACACTTAATACCAGTTGTATGTCATACCTGGAGGAACCTTGGCTCCTAAAACACAAGCTTTTGGCCTAGTTTAGGAGGCATCAGTTCGCCCTTTAATGTAACTCTATTGTACAATATATTTTTAATTCTGTGTACGTATGTATGTTTTCCAAGTGTACAAATAAATTTATTATTATTCATATTGTTATTATTATAATTTGGGGTTTTCGTGCTATGTAGATTATTTTCCTAGGTATAAATAAAGTTATTAAAATTAACAGTGAACGTGCTAATGAGAAATTAATGGCCATCGTCCATTTAGCTAGACATAAAAATAGTGTGTTTATAATTTGATAAGGATTGTTTATAAAATAAAAAATATACTGTCGCAGATATTAAATGTGACTTGGCACGCAAACACGCTAATATGCAGTAGATATCGATTAATTTATTTTTTATGCATGTAGTCACCAAAGTATTGAGAGTACATAATAATATGCACATCGCAGATCGCTCTTAGCGATAAGACAGCCCATTGTGACACCCTTTGTAAAATTTTAAATTTTATGTTCTATAATTTGTATGGTGTACAATAAAGAGTATATATATACTATTCTATGTATAAAGGTTAGCAGCTGGGGCGGGGTTTGAGTATTGAGTATTGAAATACAAGCTGTTGTTTTGCATCCTCGTCAAATTTCAGGAGGCAGATAAGAAAGACAAAAATAATCAAATAAAATTACGATCCCTGGTAAATAATGAATACATACTTGTGTTTTTTAGTTATTTAAATTTGACAGTATTTCAGAATACACCACTTTCAAAGAACAGAATCGCGTTATGGTATCGTATAAGCGGCCGCGTTTTTATGTGTGCGTACAAGGGCAGTTACAGCGCGGTCTCACACAGGCCGCTTTTTAAAATGCGTGTCCCACACATGGCCGGATACGATTATTAGATAAAAAAAAATACCTACTTATTTTATTATCGATTCGTGTCGAGAATCAGTAGCATAGTTACCTCCTTGAATTTGACGAGGATGCATAACGACACCTTGTATAGTCATGTATGAAAGAAGAACCTTTGGGGTCCAGCTGTGGACGTCTTTCTGCTGAAATGATGATGATAATGAACAACGATGAAGTTTCGACCCTAAATAAATTGGAATAAAGTCAAAAAGAAAGAAAAATAATAATGAAAATACGTTTATTTGCGGTTAACCTGACGCAGAGAAAGAACACAAAAAAAACAACAAGTTGGGGGAAAACATGCGTCCCATCCACGCAAAATGGCATTCGCTTGGCATGCTACGACCCTATGTGAGACAGAGCCCCACAGCCTGCGTAGAAGGATTGTAATGATCGATTAAAAGCAGCTGAAACACGTATTTTAACTGTGTTTCTGTTCTTCCCAAATTAGATTAGTGACGTTATTAATTACAGGCAAACTACTGGGGTAGTTTAAAAAAAAGAGAGAGTTTTTAATCGATTGCCCTTCTATAAATAGAAGACAGGTTTGGTTTTCCTAATGAAAACTTTTAACTGCCGCCCTTGTACTAACTAACCTTCTTTATTTATTTAACTAGCCTTTTTTTTTTAATTCTAACGACCCATCCCTGCTACCCTGCTGGATGGCTGGTAGCAGCTGGATGAGAGTTGGCGAAAATCGAGTTGAATGGCGTGCAATAGGAGAGGCCTATGTCCAGCTGTGGACTGCTATATGCTGATGATGATGAGGATCCCGGCTTCGCACGTTTTTCACGACTTGACGCCACATCGAGACTTCTTGATTACGTAAACAGGGTGGCAGGGACATCGAGGCGCAACCTGTTACCATAGATTAAGTACAGACGCCAGCAGGTCAAGCTACCCGAAAGTGTCAAATTTTCCCAATCAACCTTGAACCTTAATGCTTTAGCGATAAAGTTGAAAATCTATTAAAGAAATTTGACAGATTGTAGTAGCTTGGTGTGCTGGCGTCTGTAGATGATTAGTAGAAATTTTTGTAGGTTATAAAAAAAATTGCTCGATATATTTTGACCGCGTAGGTATTGCAATTTTGTATGAAACAGCTCTTTTTTTTTAATAACCTACAAAAAATTTCGACGCAGGGTGTTCCAGCAGAATCATGTCGATGACGAGCAACCTGTACATGGATTCTTTAGGTAAAGAATCCATGTACAGGTTCCTCGTCGATGACACTGCCGTCTCTCGCCGTATCCTACTTCCTACTAATATCCTACTTATTATAAATGCGAAAGTTTGTATGGATGGATGGATGTTTGTTACTCTCTCACGCAAACACTACTGAACGGATTTGGATGAAATTTGGCACACAAATAGTTTATAACCAAGATTAACACATAGAATACCTTTTATCTCGATATTTCCATGGGATCGAAAATTATGCGGGTGAAACAGCGGGGCGCAGCTAGTAATATATATTTTTTTTAAATAATGCGAGTCACAAGGACACACGAAACGCGACTTTAATGTATAATATTTATATGATACCCGTTTACCAAACTCATCATAACAAAATGTCGTATCTTTTGTTAAGACAGTATCTAAAAATTCGTTGCCATCTCGACGGCACAGATGACTTCTTTTTAATTAAAATAAAATGACGTCAACAGAACTTTGTTAATTTATCTGCTAAACTTGGGAAATAAACTGAGTGGGAACCATAGAAACTTTTGAGAAATAACTTAATAATTAAAGTTTTAATTATGTGTTAGGTGAGTCGGATACTTAGGCGAGGTTGGAGACTGATATGTTTTGTTACAGACAACTTTGTAAGGCGTGTTACACACTTGTTCGGGTCGGCTTAATTCGGCAAAGCCAGGCGGCATATACGAGTAATTATATCAGATAACTTTTTTTATCGTCTGAAAACAAATATGGTGCGTACTTCTTCACGTGTCGATTTGTATAAAATACAAATTCTTTAACAAAAATTGCCCAAAATTCAGCAACGCTAATACCATTTGCTGACGTAGCCATTAGGTCCTCACGTCCTCATATCCTTTAAAAGGTGTGTTGTGGAAGTGGAAGCCATACACGAGAATCTACTCGGCATGCTAAAAATACTAAATAGCCATGTAACTGTGACCACCAACTTGGATGTAACGGTTGGTCACAGTTCTAACCTTTTTTTTTTTCCGGGGTGGAAAATCCTCATGGATGTCCGCCGCCCTGGGGCGGGCGGCGGGGTCTGCCAGACTCTTACTGACTAAAAACCACCCCAGTGTTCCATCTCACCCCTACGCCGGGGGTCGCGGGAACGTATGATCCTTCCGCAACCTCCGACTGGTGCCGGCCCGCCACCGCGGGCCTCGTCGGGTCAGGGGGGGGAGTGAAGTGTCACAGTTCTAACCTAACCTAACCCATTTGGTCGGGGTGCCCTAGCTTAGTTACTGCGACTAACTGTGAGAATAAGCCAGAAAATTAAAAAGTAAAAAAAATGATTTAAAAAAATGTGTGCATAATTAGAAGAGCAAAAGTTTTTAGAGGTTCATTAATTTTAAAAAGTGTTCATCATTAGTAGGTCAATAAGTTTATAGAGGATCATTTAAAGTTGTCAAAAAATAAAAGGCCCGTTTTGACATTGACAGCTCGAGTAGTTAATAAAGATCAAATTCGCAAAACACGTATTCGTTTGTATGAAACTGACAGGTGTTAAGAACCCATTCTCTAATGTCAAAACGGGCCTTTTATTTTTTGACAACTTTGAATATTTCCGTTTTTGATATTCTCCGTTTTTTTTTACTCCAAATTTAATTAAAAGAATCATTGAGATGCGGTGTAAAGGTTTCGTGGGATTAGTTCGTCCTTATGCGGTTAAATGGCTGGTTAAGACTCATTTTATTTTTTCCTTGTTTACTATGAATATTATGTAATAGTGTACTGTTGTGTACATACCACTGCAGAAGGACCATACCTGGGATGTCTTAGTCCATATTCAAACCTCTAACGTACCTGAAACAAAATTTTATGATGATTAAGGACATGAAGAATATGAATATGGAATTTATAAACTAAATAGAGCTAAGGAGTATTGTAAAAAGATATAACACAACGAATTAGAGGTTTAACTAGTTGAAAGAAAATACAGTAAACCCCGTTTAAGACGATTTCATCGGGACCCAACCAAAAACGCGTCTTAAGCGAGAAAGCGTATTATGCGGGATAGGGAAAATAAAACTTACTACATATTATTATGTATTATGTTCTAATTTCGTATATGAAGGTATTAAATTATAAATTTATAAATTACATTAAATACATAGTGTAATTATAATTACGTTATTTAAAGTAATCACTTATTTTGGTTTGACAGAAAGATTTTGATGCAGTAGTAATTACAAGATTTTAACACTTTTGCAGTGCGTCTTCGCTTTGATTCAAGAAGCGTTAAGAAATGTATGAAAACATGTCTCAGGTTGCAGGGACTGGCGTAAAATGGCGTATTATGCGAGAAATCGTATTATGCGTGATCGTATTAAGCGGGTTCTACTGTACGTTTATTTGCGGTAAAACATGACGCATAAAAGTACACAAACACAAAAAAAAACAAGTTCGGGGTAAACGTGCGTCACATCCACGTAAAACGGCCATCGCTCAGCATAATGCTAAGACCCTATACGAGACAGAGACCCAGCGCTGGTTTTCAGCGACAGCCGGCGTTGACGTGATGACGTCAACCAGTGCAGCAAACGCACACGTGTTGCGTCGTTACTAGCGTATCCTACTAATATTATAAACGCGAAAGTTTGTGAGGATGGATGGACGGATGTCTGTTACTCCTTCACGCAAAAACTACTGAACGGATTTTGATAAAACTTTACAGTAATATAGCTTATACATTAGAAAAATACATAGGATACTTTTTATCCTGATATTCCTACGGGATCGACACTTATGCGGGTGAAACCGCGGGGCGCTGCTAGTCTTCGATATTTGTAAAAGTTTATAAAAGAGTTTTCACAACACAGGCGCGTGTTAGTAGATGATGCATTATACATCTACGGGACAGATTATAAACATCTGATACTGGACACCAAATCAAGTTCATAGATTTGTACCTACGTAGGTAAATATTTACTAAGTACCGGCTGGGTAACCTTTTTAAACAAAAAAAAAATAACATATTCTGACTACGTATAACAAGACCTCAATCGTCAAAAAATACTTATCTTAATAAGCACTGAATTACATAAAATTCATAAACAGAATTTCTTCCCGCTTAAAACTAAAACACAGTTAAACCAAAAAGTGTGCGCTTCGGTAATTTTCGTTTTTCCGAATATGCAAGAACGTCGCGCCACAGAGTAAACCCAAAAACCAATGCAAAAATGTATTGCCGCGCTTGTGTAATAGACATTGTGTACCTACCATTGCGCGTTTGAGAATGTTTTATTTTTCTTTCTGTTGTCTTTCAAAAGTTTAAAAAAGATTTTGGTATGGTCATACAAAATAGGCAAGTGCTGTCTCACGGTTGTAACAGATTTATATTAGAACGTATTATCGCGCTTTCGTATTTCCGAAGATAGTCGACGATTCCCGAAGCTTAAACTTTTCTTGTAATATCAGGGAGTCTACTCCGAAGTGATACCGGCCGAATGTTCGGCCGTTTCCTGCTACGAAGTTACTATTTGGTTCGGTCGGTCCCGATCCTACACTCCTACACACTTTCGAATATTGACTATGGTCCCGATCCAACTGAGCCGATCCGAGCTTTTTTCGCATTTTTCAATAATATTCGGTTCCAAAAAGAGTCGGTCCGATCCGATCATTCGATCTTTGCACTTCGTATAGACCCCCTATACTTATAAGCAAAGTCGACCAAGGTTAATATTACACACTACAGCTATGTATTTGCAGGCTGCGATACATGAACCATGTAGCAATAAGTGAATTTAGGACCCTCGTAACTGCGTTATAGCTCCTGAAATTGATGCTAACTAACTTTGAACGTTTTACGAGATGTAGCGTCACATTGAACTAACTTTAGGGTTTAGGGACACGATCCAATTTAGTCTGACAGCAACTAACTAACCAGAGGTCAGATATTTTCGCACGTATCGGTAAGACTTAGTTAAACGATAGGGTCAAGAGGTAGTAAAAAGGGATTAGCTAGTTAGCCAGGTTGATTGTTGAGCTGATAGAGTGTTTTAAAGTATGGTTAAGGAATAAATGTGGCTAAGTAATAACAGCCGCAAGGGGTCAATCAATCAGGTTAAGCTACGCTTGCCGCGGTTGGTCCGTGGATGGGTGACCATTTTTACATACCAAAACCCTCCGTGCCTCGGAAAGTACGTTAAGCCGTTGGTCCTAGCTGTCGTGTTCGTAGTTCTTTGACAGTCGTTACGAGTCGGCAGAAGCCCGAAAGTCTGACAACCAGTCTTACCAAGGGGTATCGTATTACCCAGTAACTGGGTTGTGGAGGTCAGATAGGCAGTCACTCCATGTAAAATACTGGTATTCAGCCAACGGTCAGACTGGAGCCCGACCCCAACATAGTTGGGAAAAGGCTAGGCAGAATAATAACCAATAATAAGGAATAAAAACTATTCGGTAAGCGACAAATTTAATAACAAATAATAACTAAAAATCATTGTTATTTATCCTCTGACATTAAAAACTGTATCTAACAATAATACGAGCAAAACAATACCTACTCAATTTTAATTTTAATTGAACTATAATAGATACCGTAATTATGACTAATTATAAACCTAAATGTTTGCATATCACATTAGCATGACTAAGTGATATGGATCTGTACAATTACTTATGCTAAGACCGAAACACTTACGACAAATAAATTGATTTGACAGTTCGGGTGCGCCTAACGTATAGGTTGGGTTACCCGGGAACGTTTTAGATATCTACCTACTGGCCTATTCTGTAAGTGAACTGTCAATAGTGGCATCAGCCGGTCTCATTATCATGTGGATAGCCTTTTCCCAAGTATATTGGGGCTTCCAGTCTAACCGGATGTTGGTGGCAAAGACGACGACTAGCCTGTGACTTCGTCGGCTTTATTAATTCGTTCGTTCTCACTTTTTTTTCTTTTCGCTCGGTCCCTAAAAGTCGTAGCGTGATGTTAGTAGCCTATAGCCTTCCTCAGGAATTGGGCTAAAAAATGCAAAACTAATTTTTCAAATCCGGTAGTATACATTTATTTGTTTTGTTTTTTTTTTTAAGAAACGTTGCCCCACACTAGGAATTTATCCTGTATCGTGCATGCGTTTACAAACATTTAAACTCACATACAAAAACAGCCAGACCCGGAACAACTACTTGTAGGTCATACAAATATTTGTTCCGTGCGGGAATCGAACCCGCGACACGCAGCGCAGCAGTCAATCGCTTAACCACTGCACCAACCGTCCGTCAAAATACACCGTCGACATACTTACTAGTGGTACATTAAGTGCTGAGATCTCTCTTTTTTTTGGGTGGGATATTATGAAATAACTTCTCCCGCTCTGTGCGGAGCGGGAGGGCGTGTCAGACATTTACTGACTAAAACCCACACGTTTTCCTTCAGTTGCCTGTGCCAGGGGCCACGGTAACTCTTTCGAGCAACCCGCGACCCTGGCAGGCAGTCACTTACATCCTCACTTTATATGGAGCACACGAAACTCGTTAATTTCGCACTCTCTAAAGGGCCCTTCAAAGTGACGCGTAGCCCTTCTACATTCCAATACAGTTATCTAAAATTAAGTTAGTGTATTGATTCCTTAATATCAGCCATTTGTCACGTGCCAAGAACTTCTTGAACTAAACCCTCAATTAATTTAACAGCATACTGTTAAATTTAATGATGGACTAGTTTCCGATACGTGACATATTTTATTTATTTATTTATTTCAGGCGACGCAGGCCCGCTGGCCCATAGATAAACCTAAACATACATATTTTTTTTATAAAACTTCACTTCACTAGCTTGTTCTTGAGCAGCCGATCGATTCTGTAAAAATCTCACCGTGAAAAGTTACGTGAAGTGAGCTTAGAGTGAGCTGTCAGTAGTGTCAGTCCCTAGCATTAGCTGGAATGACAGCTCACTCCACACTCACTTCACCTAAGTTTTCACGGTGAGATGGTTACAGAATCGCACTGCTGTTCTGTGGTACTTGTCCGCGGAAGCGACGGAACACCACGTCCTGCGGCTAGAAGTCTTCTTTCATGACGACGGGCAGATAGCAATTCGAATTTCGCATAGAGGTGTTTGTTGGAAAGTAAAGTCAGGAAAATGTATTATTTATCAAAGGGCTTTGAAGGTCCGTGGCAAACCTACCTATCCGCCATTTTGTTTATTTTTTTTTTTCAAAATGGCGACCTTGCGTCAGTCCTACATAAATCGATAGCTGAAATCAATGCAACAAACCCCGTAAATTGTCACGTTTCTGAGATATTAACGTTAATCATGTGACATCCATATTTTTTTGACTTGCTTACATCTTGTTGCACAGATGTTTGAATTCACTCTGAAGGTTTACAATAAACAGCGTAGAAATGTTTCGTCGGTTCTCAAAAAGAATCTGCTGTTTGTTTCCTAGATAAGTGCAATACCTACGCGGTGAAAATATATGGAACAGCTATTTTTTTTTTAAATAACCGACAAAATATTTCAGCCCAGGACAGTCCAAAATCATTTACTGAATCCATAGTAACAGGTTGGTATACCCTGTATATTCAAATCACATGAATATATGAAATGACAAATTGACGTAATGTGTTTCAATTTGATTAACAGTTTATTTCCTTAACTGTACATATGACAGCCGAGTAAACGTAATCTATCTCTCCAAATAAACTAATTAATGGTCTTTAACAATCTAAGGCCGGCTGAAAACTATTAGGGATCTAGCTGACTTACCTTATTTGATAACGTTAAAAGAAAAGTGTCAGTTTTATGGCTTATATGTAAATACCTACACATATTTTATGACAACCTACACTACGAAAACAAATTATTCAACTCGCAACTATTTCACGGTTATATCAGGCACAATTTCAGTGTTTTTTTATTAATCTTCTGAACAAATAAACTAAGCGAATATTTTTCGCACTAAAACATAAAATATGAGGTAATTAGCTACGAATGCGGGGTACGGAAACTCATTAGTTAGTCAGTGTAATCTATGGCGCTAGGGTAGTAAGGACAGCTGTGAAAAATATGGGACTTACTTGAAAACAAAAGAAGGACTTTGTTAAATAGAGGTTTGGAAAAAAAAAAGAAGCAATGTTTTGTTTTGTAGATTAGTAGTACTTTTATAAATGGCTCGATATGGTTTAAACCTGGGTCTGAAGGTAAACCTTGTTTTGTAATAAATCCGAGTAGGTTCATATGAATTGAAAAAGTCACATTTGTTGATTTGAACCCCGGATTTTAACCCACAACTTCGTGCATGAGGGCTATCACGACTTTATTCGTTACAAAATATTATGAAAGCGAAATAAATCTCTAGGTGAAGTAATTTCCACGCGCATTGAAAAACGCGTGAATGGAAATTGTGAATGAACGTATGTGAGCGTGGCGAAGTAAATGTGAAATTATGGCTGCGGCAATTCATAACCTTGTTACAGGTGAAAATGCATTGATTTGATAATCGGGCAAAATGGAACTATTAATTAAAACACCGTTACACTTTGATAGTACCTACCTATAAAATAACATCACGCATGTTTTTTTTTTTTTTTTAGTAAATTACAAGTTCCTTCTCTCTTCTAAGGGGTAAGCAGAACTTCAGCGGGATTATCCGAAAGGGTTACTGCTACCCCGGAACATAAAGGGCGAAGGAAGGAACATGGGTGGGTTTTAGTCAGTAAGAGTCTGACACTCCCTTCCGCTCCACCCAGAGCGGGAGGGGTCATTTGATAATTTCCCACCAGAAAAAAAAAGGGGTAAGCAGAAATGTTTATTTCCTACATCTAAATTTTGCCAGTTATGTCCGATTCCGATGTATGTTACAAGGGGTGATGTGCCAATGTAATTATTACCCAGGCTCAAATTCCTTACGGTAAATTCCAATAATACTTTCACCGACCTGGCATCAAAACCAGAACCTCCCGCTCAGAAGTCGCGGTTGTAACCACTAAACCAACGTGGTAGACAAGCGTCAACGCAGAGATGTTTATTAATTAAAAATTACACCGTGAATACTCAGTGAAGTGAGGTCGAAGTGAGCTGTCAATAGTGTCAATCATCAGGTGGAATGACAGCTCACTTCACCTAAATTTTATAGAACAGGCCGATCTATTCTATCAGGTATTTTAAAAGAGCGAAATTATAGAATGAACATAAATTTGTTAATTACACCACAGATAATGGATCAGACACGGAACGGCATCCGTTTATGTTATGTGAAAACGCGAACCTTGTGACAGTTTATACAGTAACGTTTCAGTGAGTCTGTGACGCAAAACACAAACAGATTCTTATCTCCGGAACCTTGAATTACAATTAGTATGGCATTATTTGAATTTGAGCAGTATGAAGGCCAGTCGTGACAATTTTAATCTAAGAATGAGAGTAAATATTTGGACACGTGGCATTTTTATATAGAGTAGGTGAGCCGAAATTAGTTTTAGTACTAAGAATGTTCTTCCGTTGTTGTCATTGCTTATCTGCTTATTCCATGACTAACTTCTGCCCGCGACTTCGTTTGTATGGAATCGCCTGCCCGCGCTATTATTTCGTTTTCGCTTAGCGATCTTTCTGACTCTTTTTATTTTTGCGCGCCTTCTAAGGATCTTAGCGTGATGGTAAATAGCTTATAGTCTTCCTCAAGAATTGGGCTATCAAATGCAAAAAGAATTTTTCAAATCCGACTGGAGGTTTCAGAGATTAGCGCGTCCAAACGAACAAACTCTTTATTATTAGTATAGATGTGTGTAAATATTTAGATATGTGACATTTTTAGAGCCGTAATTCGTTTCCGCTTAAGTAGGTACTAAAATGTTCTACCATTGTTGTAATTCCTTATCTGTCTGACTGAAAAGGAATATTGCTAACCAGATTTCATGATATCATATTATTATCCGGTGTAGTTTTCCTACGAAAATAATAACTGAAAACTTAATATTTACTGAAACCGAACCGGACAAAATAATTTACAGAAGCCGAAGCCAGTTCGTTGTTCCAGAACTTGAGAATTATCTGAAATTCTTGATTTAAATATAGTTAGCCATTTAATTTAATACCATCTGTAATAGTCGTTTTAAATATTTATTAGCATTTTAAAAATGACATCATCTGCCTAGCCTTTTGTCTAGCCTTAAAATGTATACAAAATAAAATCACCAATAGTAAACGTTGTATAAAACTTAACATTTCACCGAAATACTGAAAATAATTTCGAAAGCAAGTAAATTACGTCGTCATTTTCCTTCCTCCCATCCCTAATTTGCTCATACGCACTTAGATTACGAGTGCTTTCCATTCCGCCCGTCTAGGTTTTCAAGCAGTTGCAAATGAGGGGCAAACTAATTATCGATGTTAATTATGCCAGGTTGTATGTAGCTAATTGTAGGCCTTTTAAATAGAGCTCCTCATAAAATGTAGGTTTTTGCGATGAGGTTTTCCTCAAAAACTCATTCACCAATCTTTTAGCTTTTATGCGTAAAGATATCCTGGTTGGATATCTTTACTAATAAATGCATAATAAAGGCTATTTAACATCACGCTATGGCTCTAAGGAGCCGAGCAAAAAGAAAAGAGACGGGGGAACAAGAAATTTCACGCGGACGAAGTCAGAAGTTAGTACTAATAATAACGCTGAAGAGTTTGTTTGTTTGAACGCAGTAGTCCCTGGAACTACCAGTCGGATTTCAAAAATTATTTTGACATTTGATAGCCCAATTCTTGAGGAAGGTTATAGGCTATTTAACATCACGCTACGACCCTCATGAGCCGAGCAAAAATAAAAAAAACAGATAGAACGCTAAGCGAAAACTTGGTAATATCGCGGGCGGGCGATGCGACGCGGTGGGTCGGGGGCCAAAATTTCACGTAGACTGTCGCGGGCTGAAGCTAGTTGCGAATAAAGAAACATCTGAGAGTATTTTTAGAGTAAACGGCCACGATATGAAGAATGCAAATCTATTTTTGGTTCATTGGGGATAACGTATTGAAATTCGCAGACTAAAAGCGCTTCAGGCGATCTATTCTGTAAAAATATCACTGTGAAAACTTAGGTGAAGTGAGCTGTCAATAGTGACAATCGCTAGCATCAGTTGGAATGACAGTTCACTTCGGCTAAGTTTTTACGGTGAGATTTTTACACGATAGGCTGGAAGGAGGAATTACAGCTCACTTCACCTAAGTTTTCACGGGAATTTTTTATCGGCTGACGGTAGAAAATTATATGATTTTCTATAGTGCAGCCATCGCAACGTGACTGAAAAGTCAACACCGGTTCAATTGTCAAGAAGAAAACAAAAACTTTCTATAAGTATTTTTATTTTAATTGCTACAGCTTATAATATAAGGTGTATCATTTCATACACGAAATATTTTAAGAGAAACATCTATAGGAGGTAAACAAGCCATACTAACGATTTTCTTTTTTATCAAAGTTTTTTTTTTACCTAACTAAGTAATTAAAATAAATCCTAATTTTAAAATTACTTGAGACATTTTGCATAAAATCATGACAGTAACTATTACGTAAACCCTAGCGTAATGGATGTGACAAAACAAGAAGGCGCAGGCATTTATTATGTAGTTGTTGTTTAATATGTTTTTTTTTTTAATAGTGAACCTTATTATTATTTTTTTCGTTTCTAAGGCTTCTTTATATATGTTTCTCTATTAGATGGAAACTCTTAAAATATTTCGTGTATGCATAGATACACCTTATATACTCGACAGTCGATATGAGTGGATGATAAAATTAATCTAAACACTCTATTCCGATAGTGTAAATAACCCAGCAAAGTTAATATTGGTTCATAACTTACCACTGGCTTTTAGTTTCCAGTGAGCAATCTAACAAAGTTTTCTCTACATAAAAACAAACTGCCTTTCAACATACGCTGCACTCTAAACTTTTAAACTTACTTTTTAATTAACTCTGAAAACTAACGCTATGCACTATAGCTGCGGAAGAATTTCGGACTGCGGTTTCAGTAGCCGGTCAGAGCTTGAGGGTTGGAGAAAGAGACAGAAGAACAACTTCACAAAAAAACCGCCGAAGTAGTAAAAAATTTCGCGAAAAGCACCGTCCACATGATAGAACTGAACTTCTTCAAGAATGAGAGATTTAGTGTGAGAGACAGAGAGAGTTATATCTTTCTTCTCTCTCATGTAACGAAACGTGCTAACCGTGACGCGTCCTTGAAACTGCGCTCTCAACTCTCGTCCAATTATCAAATCGCTGCCTAAGAAGTTCTACTTCAAAAATACATTATACGTTATTTAGTACCAGTCTTGCCAAGGGGGAATCGTGCTACCCAGTAACTGGGTTGCTGAGGTTAAATAGGCAATACCTCCATGTAAAATACTGGTATTCAGACTGGAAGGCTTGACATCGATATCGCTTGATGGAAATCGATGGATGAGGTCTACGATGGAACGAGCGTGCCCAGAAGATGCCTGTTCACTCTTACTTTGAAGGATATATATGTGGAAGGGATCACAGACGCTGGCACAGAATTCCACCCTTAGTAGAGGAGAAGCGCTGAGCACGACTGGGGTAATGGGGCGAAGTCGGGATATCAAACAAGTTCATCTAAGACAAATTAAAACAAACGAATCCTTTTCCTCTACCAACGCAGTATTGCACCTCGAGGAATAGTCTGTTTGTGGTCCTTCCCGTTTGTCTGAATGATCAGACGAACCACGGTTTTATAGGAAACAATTTTACCAGTGCGCAAACTGTTATCTACCAAGAATTAAGCATAATTATGATTCTACGTCTCCTAGCGTAGAAATGTTTCTTTAGTTTTTGCTGTTTCATAGGAAAGTGTAATTTGGTTAAATTTCTACGCTAGACATCTAGAATCTAGGTAATTTTTTTTTCTAGCGTCTATCAGTTTGGTCAAACGTTCATCCTCAAATACTTCGGACACGTCTCGAGGCGTGAGGGTGACTATAGAGCGCCTTGTCGTGCAGGGCACTAGACCACGTGGACGCTCACCCATGAGATGGACTGACCAAATTAAATCCGCAGTGGGCGAGTTTATGATAAAATAACTTTAATTCCTACACAATAAAGTTCAGTTTCGCGGTTTATGGTGCAGTTTTATGGGCGGGACACATAGCGAGAAGAACCGATGGCCGTTGGGGCGGAAAGGTTCTGGAATGGCGACCGCGCACCGGACGACGCTCAGTGGGTAGGCCCCCGACAAGGTGGACCGACGATCTGGTGAAGGTCGCGGGAAGCCAGTGGATGCAGGCAGCGCAGGACCGATCGTCGTGGAGATCCTTAGGGGAGGCCTATACCCAGCAGTGGGTGTCGTGCGGCTGATATGATGATGATGATGATGAAAGTTCAGTTTCCGCTACAACTTCAAACGTTTTTATAACTTTTTCTATAGTGCTAGTCACTCTGAAATCAACTTAATTACCATTTAAAAATAAAGTTCATACTTATTTAACTTGAAATAACATCAATTAGAAACATAAAGACTAGGTATATACCTATAAGGTAAAACAGTAAATGTTAGTACCTATAAATAAATATAGGTCGTTAAATTATAATTAATGTCAGCACAGTTATTATTGTGTTACTTAACTAGGTGTATGTAAAGTCCGTTTTACAAAAGAAGTCTCGTAGACGCGGCGCCACTGTCGTAGGACGGAATCATAAATATTGATTTATTTATTTATCTCGACATCATATACGAGTAGCAGGCTTAATTATTGGTTAATAAAATGCACATTCTTAAATAAAGAAAGGTGTCTGGGGTAGGAGAGTTGTTGTGGGAATGTTGCTAACTATATAATAATAATTAGTTCCACTTATTGCCGCGGGACTTCTTTCGGGAAACGGACTCTATACTGTGTGTGTTACTTATTATGTAGGTATAGCTTTAGGTTTAAATACTTTATCCTCAGAAAGACAAAAGTGACACGTGAGAATATAAGATAACTTCATCATCTGCCTAGCCTTTTCCGAACTATGTTGGGGTCGGCTTCCAGTCTAACCGGATGCAGCTGAATAGCAGTATTTTACATGGAGCGATTGCCTATCTGACCTTCACAACCCAGTTACTGGATAATACGATACCCCTTGGTAAGCCTGGTCGTCAGACTTTCGGGCTTCTGACGACCCGTAACGACTGTCAAAGATCTACGAATGAGAGCCGGGACGAACAGGTTCACGTGCTTTCCGAGGCACGGAGGGATCTTGGTATGTAAAGATGGTCACCCATCCACGGACCAACCTCGGCAAGCGCAGCTTAACCCGATCGATTGACCCTTGCGGCTGTTATTACTTAGCCACATTATGTAATAAACTTATTCTAGATAACGGTCACCGACACAATACAATATCCTTAAAATTATTTTGTTTTTAATTTAGTTGGCTTACACGTTCAACGGTTTTATTATCAACTAGTAGGCTAGTAACATTGTTAGCGAGTGATTTCAATTAGGTAATATAATAGTTTTACCCGTGGTTTCACTAAATAAAACTTGTTCATTAATATCTACCTCCATATCGTCTGCCATTGTACCTACATCATAATCAGCCTATAATGTTCCCACTGCTGGGACACAGGCCTCCTCTCGGTGAGAGGGAGCGGGCCGTAATGCACCACGCGGGCCCAGTGCGGGTTGGTAGATATCACATGTGTTCGAATTTTTGCTTCTAGGACATGTCAGTTTCCTCACGATGTTTTCCTTCACCGTTTTGAGAGCAGTGGTGATGAAATAATTTACACAAAGTGAAGGGCCTGTCTGGGTTCGAACTTACGACCGTAAGTCGCGACCGATACCACTGGGCCACCACTGCTCTACCTCTACTGCTCTCTATTATGTACAGACGCCAGCACATCATGCTACTACAATCTGTCAAATTTTCTTAATAGATTTTCAACTTTATCGCTAAACCATTACGGTTCAAGGTTGATTGGGAAAATTTGACAGTTTCGGGTAGCTTGACCTGCTGGCGTCTGTACCTACATAATTATATAAAAAGCAATATTGTTAACGAGCTGTGTAACAATTTGGGTGCACAATGTATATAATATATGTATGATTCTGAGCAGACCCCTGCGTTGAAATATTTGGTCGGTTATAACAAAAAATCTGCTATTTCCTACCAAAGTGCCTACCTACGCGGTGAAAATGTTTGGAACAGCGTTTTTTTTATATAACCGACTTTTTTTTTTTTCTGATGGGAAATCATCAAATCCCGCCCTCCCGCTCTGGGTGGAGCGGAAGGGAGTGTCAGACTCTTACTGACTAAAACCCACCCATGTTCCTTCCTTTGCCCTTTATGTTCCGGGGTAGCGGTAACCCTTTCGGACAATCCCGCTGATAAATAACCAACTTCATAGTCGCTTTTCGTATCTGTCTGTGTGACCGCGTTGTTCGTCCAAACTACGCAACGGAATTCGATGCGGTTTCACCATAATATAGTTAGAGAATTTATTCCCGAAGGTGTACTTAGGTGTTATACGTCAATATTAAACTAACATACAATACCTAATAATGAAATCTCTATGTTTTGTCACATCGTAAAAACCTTGTGAAGGTATATTAATAAGGTTAGTACGAGATCCTATTCTATCGTAAATTCTTTACTATTTTAAACCGCGCATCGTTCTTAAAGACAGCACTTCTGTACTTTCATACCTCGTGTCCCAGGGTTGAGTTCTGATGAATGAACCATCCTCTCCCCCCCCTTCACCCCCTCGGAACCCCCGGGCACTCGAGCCTCCGCTCTCATCCATTGTTCGGCAAGAACGAGGTACCTCCACCAACCCGCAGTGTATGCATTTTGTCGGCTTAGCAGACTTTTAAAATTCATATAAGGTTTTCAAAAGGACAGATTTGTATTATGTTTACGGTAAATAGGAATCGGTGGGGAAGTTGTGCAGTTGAAATGCTGGTTTTAATAGTTTTTTGGTACTTAGTGGAGTATTTTGCGGTGATTTTTTAGGCTTTTCAGTGCATAAGAACGTGAAAAAGTGGAAAGGCTTGATATAAAGAAAGAAAGAAAGCAAGAAAGAAAGAAAGAAATAAAGAAAGAAAAAGTAAAGAGAAGTAAGGAGTAGGAAAGGAGTAGTTGTAGGAGTAGGAATGCTTTAAAAAAACATTGGTCGGTTAGTTTTAATTCTGCCAAAACTAGATCCGAGCTTGGATGCAAAAAGGCCGCTTTGCCTTCAAAACTATGCATGCAGTTTTTTGGTGGAATAAAAAATTGAGTTCATATTAACATGTTATTGTTATCTAGCTTCTGCTTGCGACTTCGCCCGGGTGGATGTGGATTTCATGGGTTGTTGTTGTTGAACAGACAGACAAACAAAAATGTTAAAAGATGTTTTTTTTTTTGTTTTAAGTACCGTATCTTAAACTTTCATAGGTATGCATTTAGTAAAAAGCTGTTATTTTGACATTTCAAACAGACACATTAATTTTATTTATTTGTATAAAATAGCTAGAAAATTCAGTTCAAAGATGTATTGATTAGATTTCCGCAAAATAACGGCTAACTCCATAACTTATAATATTTCTTTCAGTTTTTGAGAGGCCAGGATCATGTAACTGCACCTATGTGATGTTATCAGCAACACAGCATGGATAACAAACATTAATATGTATATGTAGATAATATGGTAATATTATGTGTTAGGTTTGTACTTGCAATATTTCTTTGTGTTTCTTACACGTGCAGTTACAGCTACAGCTTATACATGGCGCTGTTACTTTATTTATACAGCATGTTTCAGAAATATGTTGTCGTATTTAAGGGTACTGACCATCAAACTGATTAACTTTCTCCATGGCACATCGTAATCGCGAACAAATTAATCAGCCCTTAAATATGACCACGAAAGTATATACGATAGATAGGTACTTATAAAAAAAAAAAATTTGTCTGTCAGTCTGTTCCGGCTAATCTCCGAAACGGTTGGACCGATTTTGACAGGGCTATCACTGGCAGTTAGCTGATGTTATAAGGAGTAATTTATGCTACTTTTCATTTTATGAAAAGAATTAGGGTTTCACGCAAAATAATTAAAACCACTGAAATCCAATTTGGTTCCTGATACGCACGAGAACGAAGTCGCGAGCACAGCTAGTGTGTAATATGCTTGGTGGCTACAAATTGATACAATATTATAGAACAAAGACTGACAATTACACGAATTCTTGTCGATGTAAACATCTTGTTATTGTTAGGTAACAATAACAAGATGTTTACATCGAAAAGAATTCGTTAAACTTTGCTATCCTGGTAATGCATCACACATAATAATATATGTTGTCACTATATATTATGTAACTCATTCGTAATCAACGGCCATTCATCACCAGCTGTCACAAGGCAGTGTTGCCATTATTCACGAATTAGCATGCAAATAAGACAAGGGAAAAAGTAAGCGGCATAGACAATGACTGCATGCATTATCATATGTGTTAGATACCGTATACAGTGTGGCGCTTTAATGGCTTCATTATATTTGACACAAGCGTAACTGACCACTAGGCAAGGAATCATAAAAATGTTCATCATCTGCCCAGCCTCTTCCCAACTGTGTTGGGGTCGACTTCCAATCAAACCGTATGCAGCTGAATACCAGTATTTTACATGGATCGACTGCCTATCTGACCTCCACAACCCAGTTACTGGGTAATAAGGATACCTTTTGGTGAGAATGGTCGTCGGACTTCGGGCTTCTGACGACCCGTAATCCATGAATGACAGCCGGGACCAACGGCTTAACGTGCTTTCCGAGGCACGGAGGGGGGTCTTGATGGTCAAGATGGTCCACCCATACACAGACCAACCGCGGCAAGCATAGCTTATCCTGATCAATCGATCCGTGTGGCTGTTATTACTTAGCCAAAAGATCTCAATCATAAAAATTATAACAATATAAAATAATTCGTAATTTGACAACTAGAAAGAAAAAAAGAAAATACGTTTATTTGCGGTAAAACATGACGCATAAAAGTACACAAACCCAAAAAAAACAAGTACGGGGTAAACGTGCGTCACATCCACGTAAAACGGCCATCGCTCAGCATAATACTAAGACCCTATACGAGACAGAGCCCCAGCGCTCGTTTTCAGCGGCAGCCGGCGTTGACGTGATGACGTCAATCAGTGCAGCATGCAATTATACATAAATAAATAAAAACAAGAAACAAAATAAACCATTGCAAACATTCCATTTAACTACCGCCTGCGCCGCCATAGGGCTCTCTCTCTTTCCTTCAAACTCAAACTCAAACTCAAAGTATTTATTTCAATTAAACCAATTACAGGCACTTTTGAATTGTCAAGGGGTCGGTCAGTCAGAAAAATGAAGCTAGTTGCCCATTCCAAAGCGTAGTAGGTACCTATGGAGAAGAACGGGCAAGAAACTTCAATTCGCCTACGCTTTGCACGTTATTCGTTTTAATTTCATTGATGCGATGTTATGACCCCGACAAATGACCCCTGCGTTACAATTCTTTAAATACAGATTGCTCCAAGATGCTGCTATTTTATAAAATTGTATGAAATTAAAATATGTTCATAAAACGATAACGCGAAACCGTATTTACAGACGCCAGCAGGTCAAGCTACCCGAAACTGTAAAATTTTCCCAATGAACCTTTAACCTTAATGATATAGCGATAAAGTTGAAAATCTATTAAAGAAATTTGACAGATTGTAGTAGCTTGATGTGCTGGTGTACGTGTGTTAAATTAATGTCACCATTAAAGCGTATATGCTTGGCAAGTCACTTAGAAATACCTACTTACATTTAAATAACTAGATTAATTACCTACTTACATTTAGATTATAGAGTTAACAGGCAAGTAATTAAAAATGGAAATTTCCATTTATATACAACGTAATTAAATAAACTTTCCATTTAACACTTTAGAAATAGCATATATATAGCAAGAAAAAAAACAAGCGTGGATGTCGGAAAATATCCCAGGGGACCGTACTACCGGGATTAATAGTACCTTTGTGTTATTGCAGTTTATGAACTATCTCTGTGCCAAATTTCATCTAAACATATATACATCCAGACAAACAGACAATCAGAAAAAATCTATATGTCGGTTTACTCTCTGATTCCGTCAACAAAGATAAGCCTGTCCGAAAGTAGTTCGAAATGAACCCTACTCCCGATTTCCCGAACTTTGTCGGAAGGGTAAAAACACAAGGGAATAAGGACAACTGTCAAACCATGTTGTCATTCATTCTTAGTTTGGACCCCGAAGTAATCATATCCTTAGGTGATAAGGCGTAAGAAATTCCCGTAATTTCGGCTGAAACTACGGAAGTTGTGCTAAAACAGTAGGACCCATAGACTCATTCCCACACCTCGCAGAAATTACTTCTTTTTTATGTTTAATTTGCAATTTCGGCTCAGTTATTACTTGATTATATGTACCTACAGCAGTGCGATTCTGTAACCATCTCACCGTGAAAACTTAGGTACAGTGAGCGAGGAGTGAGCTGTCATTCCAACTAATACTATAGGGATTGACACTATTGACAGCTCACTCTAAGCTCACTTCACCTAACTTTTCACGGTGAGATTTTTAAAGAAACGATCGGCAGATTTGTGTATGTAAAACAACGCCGAAGTAACCCTCAAACGTGAACGTGCTTATTTCCCCGCTCCGCAGACACTAGCAATTTTATTCGAAGAAACCTCGATGCAACACAGAAAATGTATTTTATGTGCGAGAACGGAGTTTTCTATTTCTGAAATCTGTGAACTGTATGGACTGAGATTTGCAGCGAGCGTTGTGGGGGTTAGATTAGCGAGACGGACATATTTTCACCCACGAGTTAACTGAGAAATAGCTGCCATTTTAGAATTTTCTGTATTTCCGAATAAATATCAAGCATCAAGGTTTTATTTTCGGCACTTCGACAAAGGGTTCATATCGGTATTCGTCCAATATAGCCCATTCCATCAAATATAGCCCATATTTAAAGCTGAAGAGTTTGTTTGTTTGTTTGAACGCGGTCATCTCTGAAACTGCCGGTCGTATTTGAATTTTTTTTTTTGCATTCTATAGCCCAATTCTTGGAGAAGGCGGAGACGAGCAAAAAGAAAGAAAGTCAGAAAGAACGCTAAGCGAAAACGAAGTAATAGCGCGGACAGACGATGCGATGCGACACGGTAGATCGGGGGCATAAGAAATTTCACGCGAACGAAGTCGCGGCCAGAAACTAGTTCCTAATATAAACTGTCATCCATCTTCAATCATCAATCACAATTAGGCACACCAGATTCCAATAGGTATTTCCAACACGTTGCCGTATCGACCGGCAAAATCAACGTGAAAAACCCTTCGTTTATTATAAATAAATCATTATTTCCAGTTTTACGATTACACGTTTACCACTTGGTTCATACAGAGTTATAATCCTCTGACAATCAAGATAAGATTAAAAACTTATTTTATGGGTGTCAGGGCTCTCAAGTTAACACAAGTTAGGTCTGATTTTTACATCGACCGATAACTTTTATTCGTGGAATAAAATTGACGTTTGACAGATTTTGTATCGAAGAACTGTCAAAAGTTCAAAATTATTCCTCGAATAAAATTACCTGGCGTTGGAAAAATCGGCCCTTAGACAAGTGGAGTGTAGGTTCTATAGACAAAAAACAAAGAAAAATAAAATTTTAATGATTTCCTATGTACAAATTGCACCACAGAAAAGTAGTTTCGATAAACAGTCTTACTCAATCTCAGTGTCGAGCTAATAACGCGTCGACTGCAGCACAGCACTACACTACATGTACATATCGCTACACTTCGCTATTCTCGTCTCAACACGAGATTACAGCGAAGACGTGTTTCGTGAAATGTAGCGGACGAGACAAGAATAAAGGAATCGACAGTGAGAGGGTTGATTAGCTCCTGTGTGACGGTTTTCTGTATTGTCAATTTACTGTGTGATTCTCGGTATACTGCAGTCCAGTGTTTTTTATATAAAGTGCAAAAGGAGTATATTTTTTATGATGTACCGTCAATACAAAAAAAAAACGGTCAAGTGCGAGTCGGACTCGCGCACCGAGGATTCCGTACAAATGAGTAGGAATGTAAGTAAAAATTTACGGTTTCCGGATTTTTTCCTTTAGGTACTTGTGCTACATGACATTGCTTCTTGCCAAATTTCATGTTTCTAGGTCAACGGGAAGTGCCATATAGGCTTTGAATCCGTAACATAAACGCCCGTATCTTTTGATTGCGTTGACTTAGAAGTTTGATTATTTTCACTGCTTCTTGAAGCAGCAATCCCAAGGGATTGCTGCTATTTGGTATTAATTGCAACTTGATAACTTCAGGCGTTCCTGAGAAAAAGGGTCTTGACAGATGGACAACGAAGTGATCTTATAAGGGTTCCGTTTTTCCTTTTGAGGTACGGAACCCTAAAAGAAGAATACAGGGAAAAAAACCAGTGCGCAAACTGTAACCATGAATGAATTCAGCGTGTGATTCTAGAGATTCTAGAGGCGTAGAAATTTTTCGTCGGTTTTTTTTTTTTGTTAGCCTATACTATGTCCCACTGCTGGGCAAAGGCCTCCCCTAAAAAAATTGATGTTCCATACATTTTGAACGAGCAGGTACATACTGCACTCATTTATTTAGTCCGCGTGGCCTGTCCGCGCTATTACTTTGTTTTCGCTTAGCGTTCTTTCTTCTTTCGGACTTTTGTTTGTTTCTGCTCGGCTCCGAAGAGTCGTAGCGTGATGTCAAATAGCCTTTCTGAAGAATTGGGTTTTTAATTATACTGTACAACTGTTTAGGCAGCGCATGCAAATAATTCTGTTTTAAGAGGTATTTCTTTCCGACTTGCTAGACAAAAGTTGTGATAGCTCAGCTAAAATGCATGATGTAAACATAATTTATAGCCTATAACACTCACACATAATGTAGCTTTCTACCAGTGAAAACATTTTTAGAATAGGATCATTAACACCGGAGATTACCCCCTACATACAAACAAACAAATTTTACCTCTTTATAATATTAGTATAGATGAAACTGCAGTGCGATTCTGTAATCATCTCACCGTGAAAACTCAGGTGAAGTGAGCGTGGAGTGACCTGTCATCCCAACTAATGCTAGGGAATGTCACTATTGACAGCTCACTCTGAGCTCACTTCACCTAACTATTCACGGTGAGATTTGTACAGAATCGATAGGCAGAAGTGGTTCTGCGGTCAAACTTTCACCCTAAAGTCCATTCAAAAAATGATCTTATTTAAAATGGCCGACCGATCGCATATTTCCTTTAATAACATAAAATGCCAACAACCGAGCGATGTTTCCAAAGAATTTTAATTGCCAGCATAATATTGAAACGTTGTGGGTAATATCAAAACATTGGTTTATTTTATTATAAGTTCTACTAAATATTTGAACAGAAATTGTTGGATTATTGAAATTAAGTACTTACATACCAGAAGCTTTAGGAATGAGATCAAAATGCGGTAATTACCTGAAAAAAATAATAGAATTTTAATAAATAACAGAACAGTAGAAAAACGTAATCGATGTGATTGGTGCGTGCGTGTTTCTGAGAAAAACAAAACGTTTTTAAAGGGAAAACTTTTTCAGGCGCACTTGTCGCTCTTTCTGAACAGTGAACGAAACTGGAGGTCTGCTCTTCAAGTCCTTCAACGAAGATACGGACCCGTTCGAAAATAGTGGATCTGTCTAGATAAGTGAAAAATTGAATTTTTAGAACGGGCAAAAACACATCGCGCTTAGGTCTACAGATGTCAAATCGTGTTGTCATCCATTCGTAGTTCGGGCCCCGAAGGAATCATATGTCCGTAAGTCATACGGTGTAGGAAACCCACATAACTTCGACCAAAACTACGGATTTCGAGCTTAGAAAGCAGACCCCCTGAACCGTCAAGCTCGGGTCGGTGACGCTGAAACGGCTATAGGTAGGTACTCAGCTTTAGTCGGGTCGGCGACGCTAAATCGCGTATACTCAACCCCAGTCATTTCTGTAGTGTAGTCATAAGCACATACTCTGTTTTGATCCTTCACTTTAATAAATATCTGTTTTATAAAAAAGCGAACATAATAAAGTCCATCCATGTAATTGGACCGCTGCTTCAAATCTTTTAATCTGAAGTCTAATCTCGTGTTCAAAGGAATCGATTTCATTGAAAGTAATCAGACAGACACTGCGAATGAAACCAATTCCCCCTGCCATTGGTATTGATGATAGTTGTTTTCATAAAGTAGGTATGTGGTTTTCTGCATTAAGATATGATACATTTATAGTGGATAATACCAATTTAAGTGATTGGATATTCAAAGAGTCAGAAGAGTAAAATGTCGTGAGGAAAGTTTTGAGTTTGAATTTGGATGGCTATATTCAAATAGTCTTCCAACTGAGTAACCCACACGAAGCTAGAGGCTATATAATGATAGCCGCACGAGTCGGTTCGTGGATGGGTGACATCTCCAGACCGCTCCGTACCTCGAAAAGAAAATCACTTTAGAAGCCGTTGGTCCCGACTGTCATTCATAAATCATTGACAGTCGTAAAGGATATTCAGCTGCATCCGGTTAGACTGGAAGCCGACCCTAATATTGTTGGGAAAAGGCTAGGGTGATTATTTGACATTTGTAGTTAACTAAACCAATATCCAATCACTTATGAAATCGTATGGTTAGAAAGGGGGTGACTACCGACATGACGACTAACAGAGAAGTATGGGAGGAAAAGACTTGTTGCGTCGACCTCAAATAAATTGCCATAAGGGCAAGAGAATGATGTTCAAAGAGTCTTCCAATTAAAGGCTCCGCAGGCAGGTACACCGCAACGGTGCGACGCGATTCTTGTAGAACAATTTCCATAGAAATTGTCCAACTAGAGTCGCGTCGCACCTGTCTGCGGAGCCTTGATGAGTACGAGTATTCCTACGTCACCTGCGACGAACTAATCAGTGCCTGTGGCTACATAAAGAACTAAAACTAAAAGTACTAGATTTGACAGATTTTTGACACCTTCCATAAACAAGCAGCGCCATGACATACGGAGTTCAGTTTGTTGTTCTTTATTGTTATATTGTCATCTCCATCTTGTTTATTTATTTAATCATTTATTTCGAGCAACAAGACTCTTAGTGTTAGTAACAATGTACTTACAAACTATGTTAGTAATACACAAAAAACAGAAACAGATTGTGACATCATTGCTGGTCATCAGGTGACAGGCTCAGCCGAAACCTTGCAGCAGTGGTTCACAAAGCTATCATAGATAGGATGCTGTATATGTATCTAAAAAAATATTTAAGTTTTTCCCGGTACTACTAACGGTGAAGGAAAACATCGTGAGGAAACTGGCATGTCCTAGACCTAGTACCAAAAATTCGATTTACTTATAATCGAAATACCAGCCCGCACTGGTATGTCGATTATAAGTAGCCTATATCCCCAGGATTCAAAGTATCCCTATACCAAATTTCATCAAATTGGCCCAGCCGTTTCGGTGACAAGCCGAAACAAACAGACACACAGACAAAAAAAAATCAAATTGTTTTTTTTTTATAAGTACAGAATGAAATGACGAAATGTACCATAAATGATGAAATTGAAAAATTGCGACAAATCGAAATAGACCTCCTATTTCGATTTGTCGCAATTTTTCAATTGTTACCTAATCATAATAAATTCAGTAATTGTTACCTGTTGTTAATTGTTGTTATGATTACATAATAAATTGTCTTTTCCCAAATTCTTGAATAAAATCGTGTAATTATCGTCTTAGATAGTGCAAACTAAGTTATTGCCTTCAAGTAGACACGAAATATCGTCGTTTAAGTATTTTGTTTTTTTTCCAAAATTATCAGCACAAATAAAAAAATTAAAGTATCAATTTTAGCGCGCGCCCGATATACAATCCATTCATCGCTGAGTTCAAGTTGGCAACGTATTGAACTAGCGGTATGACCGTTCCTACGAAAAAAAAAGCGCGCACGACGACGCGCGACGTTGCAAATCGCTCGCCTACGCGCACGTATAGGCGAGCGATTTTTTCTCTAAATTTAATTTACAGCATGCTGAATTAGATATTTTAATTTGTCGCACCTATTCAATTTCACCTGTATACTTTCATATGTATTAAGGGCCGGTTTTTTGATCCGTAGTTAAACTCAACGGTTATTTTTTTTTTTAACTAATAGTTAATTATTTAACCATTAGCAATGATATTATATCACTACATAAACTAAAAATTGATAAAAAAAACACATTTTGCAAAAATTTAACCATTACTTACTATTTATAACAATTGATTGAGTTTAACTACGGATCAAAAATTCGGCCCTTAGTAAAAAGCTGTTATTTTGACATCACAAATAGCCACGGTTTTCCGTAAAATGACAAGTCAACTTACACTGGAAATATGCATCTTGATATGTCGTCGTAGACATCACATATGAAATACGTAATACATATTTACCCATGGCAACTAGCGTACATTATTAATTTCATCAACAATATAAGTGGCAATGCTTGATTGGAATATCAAAGTTCGTTGTGGCAGACATCGAACATGGTGGCGTGACCTCTGACAGACACATGACGTGACGTGACGTTGGAATAAAGTCATTGGAGGGAAATTATTGATAACCGGATAATTATGTGAATTGGTTCAATTTTATTATTACTGGAAATACTTACGTGAGCCCGGTTTTTGATATTATTTGCTAGTTAATGATAACTTTTAATATAATTAATTAATTATTAGTTAATTATAATACCATAAGAATCAGCACCCGAATTATGTAACACATTATCGACTTCAATTTGAATAATTTTAAAAGGTTTTGCTAATCCATTGCTTCGGATATTCGAAAAATTTGTCTGCTCAACAACGTAAAGTTGTCAAAAAATAAAAGGCCCGTTTTGACATTGACAGTTCTAGTAGTTAATAAAGATCAAATTCGCAAAACACGTATTCGTTTGTATGAAACTGACAAGTGTCAAGAACGCATTCTTAAATGTCAAAACGGGTATTTTATTTTTTGACAACTTTTAATAACGCAATGAATGTTGTTGAACTGTCAAAACACAAGCCATTGCTACTGACAGTGTGTTACGCAATTAACCCACAACATTGCCATGCAACGTGGCAATTCTTCCAGTCTTTTGGGCACTTTTTCCATTGACAGCGATGCGGATATTTTGATATTTGATTTACTATAAATTGATAATCAAATTTACTACTAACTTAAATTGTCCGTATATTCAACAACTGGCTCGTGGTTTATAACACGGCAAATTGACTTAGTCCTGACTGACTATATAATTTTAGTAATTAACGTAATAATTGTAAGTGTGGATGGATTTGGGAATATTTCACTGTAAATAAATAACTAAAAATAAATATGCAGAAACCTGTTTAGTGATTCATAATGTGGGTATTTTCTAAATCTCTATCTGATGATGCAACGCAAGATGCAACTGAAAAAATTGTGGAAACTTAAAGCTTAACTTGTCCAAGCACTCATATACACCCTCACTCACACACAACCTCACTCACACACGCCCTTACTCACACACAACCTCACTCACACACGCCCTTACTCACACACAACCTCACTCACATACACCCTCACTCACACACACCGACGAAAAATTTCAACGCCCAGAAACATGTACTGAATCCATGGTAACAGATTACGCGATGTCCCTGCCATCCTTTATACATATAGTAGGACTACGTATATAGGTGGAATTTTTCTTTGTTTCACACTGTTTATGTGCTTACCTACATAATTTTGTCGTGTTACATCGTCCATAAAAGTTTGTGTCTATATCGCTCGCGTTTTTCTTTTACAAGTAAGGGATGAAGGATGCCATTAGTTTTTAGGGCTACGTGTTAGTTCGTGTAAAGGTAAGCCCTTTTTTTCAGTAGGGTTCAGTAGTCAACAAAGAATCCTTTTATAATTTCAGCCATGTCCGTAAGCGGCTTATGTTAGAGACTCAGTTTAGTCAGCGCCTGACGTAAATTGACGTATTTTTAGTAGCCATGTTTTTAATCACGTCTAATTTGTCTATGGAGTATCTTAATTTGACAGGCCTAAACTAATATTTATCTACTGTCCTTTTCTTAATGAAATAGAAAGAAAAAGATGCACTGAACTTAAATTTAGTTTAATTTGTGAACAAGGGAATCGGCGCCAGTAAGTCTGTATCTTGAGGCTCCGGAATGTATGAGAGAACATGTTTTGCAACTTAAAGAAAGAAAGAAAGAAAGAAAGAAAAAAGAAAGAAAGAAAAATATTTTATTCTGCACAAACAAAACGCACAATTACAAGTAAAAAAATAATAATAATAAATTTAAAAAAAACGAAAAAGACATAAGATACATAAAGTCAAAAGACACGTACTCATGCATAAAAATGTTGACACTTTTGTCCATTGCTCGCTGTCAAGGCCATGGACCAATGACAACTAACATTAATTGACAGTTGACAGTACAGATATTGGCAAATGACCACAAAACAATAACAATCACAATAAAAACAAAAATGCCAAATGCAGTGTGGCGAAATAACTAGTGTAACTACTTTTGTAACAAAACAAACAACACATTAGCCGTGCGTCGCATCTGTGCAAGAACAGGTCGTTGCTCAGCAAAAATGCTGTGACTTCGGATGAACCTATCGTCAACAGCGCTGATTTTCAGCAACTACCTCACGAATGGCGTAATGACGTCCCACCATGTGACATACTAAATCAGGTAAGTCTAACTTTCCGCAGAAATAAGCGATATTCTAGTTGAACATAGTGTTTGCATATAAATAAATAAAATAAAGACAAATATATAATTCATGCGTAAAAACGAATACATAAACTAAAACCATAATACAAAATTTATTAAAACCACAATGTTAACTAAGCAACAACTATACGTTGTGTACAGTGTGCAGTGTTTTCCCATTCTCATAACTTCCATCTCAGCCAATATAACTTCGATACTCCGGAAACAAGCAAAGAAGCCTGTTTTGATACCATCACACCATATTTTTAGATCGCACCACGGGAAATCAGGATTGCGATGGCGGCCATCTGCATAACGCATGGCGTTGCGAACGACAACCATGCTTTTTTCGACATACAAGGAATTCAAGAACACACCGCCTCCATAGCCTCCATGATCTTAATGGTAAGCATTATCAGTGCATTCAACATAACAAAATGAGAAAAAATAAAACAGAACATAGCCTTAAAAATATTGGTAATCCATTGTGACACCCCACTAAATATTCTACCCATTGTATAAATTAGACAATGCAGCATCAGAAAGACACACAGCCAACACCCTCCAGACAACTGAGGACTACCATTCTAACATTTCGTAATTCAAATTGAGTTTCACCGAATCTATTTGCATTAAAATATGTAAGCTGCGATGTGGGCAGTATACACTGTCCTGGTACATTCAGAAATGCCTTGTTAATTTCGTCTGGGTCATTAAATTGTCCGGGAAGCATACCTTCACTATGTTCAGCAAATACATCCGATTTGAGATTTTTCCAAAGCATTTTGGGGTTTTTTAGCTGACTATTAATGTGCCCGTCAAAGTATACCTTCTTTTCCTGCGTTAGTGCTGTAATAGCTTGTTTTTTTAAGTCCAAATAATATTTTTTCGTTGTATCTAGCTTGTCCCTATGATAATTATTTCTTGCCTCGTCTCTCAACCTAATCATTAATTTGATATTCTCTGTAATCCATGGAGTGGGCCGGTCTCTAAAAATCTTACTCTTTATGGGGGCATGTAAGTCGAACAATTGAGTGATACAGGCATTAAAATGTTGAATCATGCTATTAACATCTGGCAGTGAGCTTATATCAAACCAGGGCATTAATTTCAAATCGACCATAAAGTATTCCATCAAAATATCTCTTAATGGCCGATATACAACCAGCCTAGGTTTGCTATTTACCTTTTTGATGACTGTATCGCACACAATAAACGAATGGTGACCAAGTTCACTGATATGACTGACTAGTACATTACGAACCCCTACATCAGTACAGATCACGTCTATGAGAGTACTACTATCCCCTACAAAATGAGTGGGTGACTGTACGACCTGATGTAGGTTAGTATAATTTAAGAATTCCATCATATCCTTAGTTTTTGTGTTGCCTATATCCAGTAGATTAACATTGAAATCCCCCAGCAATACCAAGTGATCATAAGGTGCAAGCGCGCTAATACTGTCAGTTATTCCACCCAGAAATGATGCCAATTCGAACCAGGGCGGCCTATATGCAGTGCCAATTAACAACTTTTTACCATTGATAGTTAGGTTTAACCACATTTGTTCTACATCAGACTGCTCTGAGTGCTGTCGTACGCGCGCCCTAACCCCTGTTTTGATGTAAAACGCTACTCCTCCGCCTCGCCCCCCACGTATAGATGCAGGGCGCGGCACATGCTTCAACCTGTATCCCGGAACCTTAGGGGCACGCCCCTCCTCCCCAGGTTTCAGCCAAGTTTCGTTAATTGCCATTATATCAACCGAGTGTTGTGCCATAGCAATCAGAAACTCGTCCTGGTTAGTTGCCAGGGAGCCCGCATTGAGTAAACCAAACTTTAATAATTTTGACTTAGTCATGTTATGTTAGGAGTAATGGCTGTATAGGTGTATTTGTATAGTAATGATAGTATGTATGTATGTAATTATTGTTAATTTCTTTAGAATAAGTTATTTTTGTATATAAGTTTGATTCTGGTAGTTTGAAAATGTGGGTTGAAAATAATATATATGTATTGTTTGTAAATAATCTTGTGGGTAGTGTGTAAATGATAATGTATGTAAATATGTATATATCTATGTTCCTCTTGCTATTGCAGTACTCACTTTTATATGCCCCCCTCCCCTGGTCGCAACAGATACGACACACAGACGCCATGTATGACAACTGATTCCTACATAAAAAACTATCAACTAGAGAGAGAAAACATGCAGCATAGTACAGAAGATTATATGCCATTTTCTGTGTATGGGCCAATAAACCTCTGTATGTCTTCCTCAGATGCAATCCTTTGTGTGGAGTCGCCAGGCCCCTTTCTAACCAAGATACGACCGCGCTTCGTCCATACAAATCGCCAGCCATGACTACCCGCAGCGGCCCTCGTTTGACGAAACAACTGCTGGTTCAGTTTCGTCAGCCTCTCGTTTACGTAGAAGCGCACGGGTTTCCCAGGGACTCCGAGATTCTCTGTCGTAGCTTCACGTCGCACGCGGGCTCCGTTCAATACGGCGTCACGCTGGTCACGTCGAGCGAGGCGCACCACGATAGCACGAGGGCGAGGCTCTGTCGAAGCTGTGGGGCTCGTAGCTTTTATATGCCTGCCCCCGACTCGCTCCGCGCTCACGATGTCCCGGTCCTCCAATGTGACTCCCAGCTTTGTGGCAATTAGCTGTACCAGGTGTGCTGGGTTTTCCGCTTGCGACTCAGGCACACATGCTATTACCAAATCGTTCGCCATGAGTTCTTGATCCCTATCATTGAGGTCCCTCTTGAGCTGTTGGACCACACATTCCACGGCACTTAAATTTGTTGTCGGACCGGCATCGTGAGACGATTCGAGCGCTTGCAGTCTGGACTCGATTCCCTCCATACGGCTGTGACACGAGTCGTTACAAGACTTTAATTCCGCTACGTCTTTCCTGAGCTCCACGACCTCCAACCGCAAGGTGCGCAACTCCTCCACCACCAGCCTCAATGCCGAGCCCACATCTGGTGTAAAGTCGGAAAACGCCTTCAGAGCGGTGTTGTCCACCGCCACAGTCACGGTCGGAGGAGGCGCTAACACCTGCATAAGCGCCTCAATCTCCACAGGCGATGGCGGTGCAGCGATTGACTGGGGTGTCAACGGTGCAGCAGGCGACAAAAGCGTCGGCGACGCGGCACTTGACCCCGGCGTCGTCGGATGCACCAACATTGCTGCCGCCGTAGGCGTCGCGGGCGCCACCGTCGCCACAGCTGGCGGCGCTGGGATGGTCACCATCCCCTCACCCTGCCCTTCTGCCACACAACCTCGTACCGGCGTTTCGGCCTTATTGTCCCTACGGACATTTTTCCTACATTCAGGACAATGCCAGGCGGACACCAAGGGGCCCTTCGTAGGGAGGCCGACGCACACTCGGTGATATGCGATGGCACATTTTGTGCACCTCGCTGTGTCAACTGCCGACAAAAATTTGCCGCATCCGCCACATTTCACCGGCATTCTTGCAATATATAGTGATAATAAAAATTCGTCTCAAACTTATTTTCCAAAATTGAAGGTACCTATTTAAATACGACTTAGTATTTTTAGTATTTGCTATTGCAAAATTATGCACTTTAGGAGCACTCACGAAGCCTCACTACACTGTATATTTTGTATTATATAATTATATACTGGATTAAAAACTTTTCAGACACTTTGTCGCTGTTGTTTTATTTTATTCGAGTTAATTAACCAGACGAACAACCCACCGGTACAAACGTCAAAACGTCACTCCCACTGACACTCCCACAACTTCATTGTTACATATTTTGTTCTTGGGCTAAATTGATACCAACTACGGAACCATAGAAATATAAAAAACGGTCATGTGCAAGTCGGACTCGCGCACCGAGAGTTCCGTATAAATTTGTAGGTATGTAAATAGTTTTTCCTTTACTTGTGCTACATGACATTGCTTCTTGCCAAATTTCATGATTCTAGTTCAACGGGAAGTACCCTATAGGCTTTGATTTCGGAATATAAACGCCCGTATCTTTTGACTGCGTTGACTTAAAAGTTTGATTTTTTCACTGCTTCAAGGGATTGCATCTCTGAGTATTTGATATTAATTTCAACATGATAACTCTACTCGTTCCTAAGAAAAAGGGTCTTGACAGATCAACAGACAGACGGACAACGATCTTATAAGGGTTCCGTTTTTCCTTTTTAGGTACGGAACCCTAAACTACTAAACGAACGACCACGCAAAATGAAAGGTTTTCATTGTGCGTGGTCCGACACGTACTTAGCCGGTTTTTCGTATTAGGTAAGTGAATGCTGTTAACGTAATGATAGGTTCACAAAACAACCCACGCCGCCGGGCGACGCCTAAGGTCTATGAATACCACAAATGGGTATTCAATAGGTAAGTTTGGGTTGAATGACAAAAAGCTGAACCACTGTATATTTTTTCCAATTTCGTTAAGGAGAAAAATTACTCACATTATTCTGAGAATTCAGTAAATAATTTACAGACGCCAGCAGGTCAACCTACCCGAATCTGTCAAATTTTCCCAATCAACCTTGAACCTTAATGCTTTAGCGATAAAGTTGAAAATCTATTAAAGAAATTTGACAGATTGTGGTAGCTTGATGTGCTGGCGTCTGTACGTTGCTAGTAAGTACGTTATGTAGTTAGAATAAAGTAAAGAGTGTAAAGTTTTAGATAATATTCAGATTCGCAAGGGAGGATAAAGGAGGATTTATGGGAATTTAACAACCCTTTTCTGTTGACATTAAATTATTTAGGTGGATGGTAGATAGTAGGAATTACAAATTAGTCTGCTTACTTAAATATATTGGTTACACGTTTGGAAACCGACATGTCCTGGAACCAAAAAAATCGAAGACATGTGACATCTGCCAACCCGCACTGGGCCCGCGTGGTGGATTACGGCCCACTCCCTCGCACTGAGAGGAGGCCTGTAGAACACTATAGACTAATTATGCTATACGTTTGACTAAAAGCGCTAAATATTACGTTTATTTACTCAGAGCTTGTGCATAGTACACAAATATAGCTATTCAACCTAATTTGATAGCATAAAAACCTCATCGCACCTCGAAACTATTTAAAATGGAAACGTTAATGACTGTGTCATTCCTTTTTATGGCAACACTAGGTAAATTAAAAACATAACACAATCTATACCTATATACATAGGTATACGATACCAACTAATATAATAAATCTGAAGAGTTTGTTTGTGTAACCACGCTAATCTCTGGAGCGTTACCTATAGGCTATTTATTATGTTATCTGGAAGGTTATAGGCTATTTACCACCACGCTACGACCCTTAGGAGCCGAGCAAAAAGAAAAATAATCAGAAAGAACGCTAACGAAGTAGCGGGACGATACGATGCGACAAGGTGGGTCGGGGGCCGGGGGAGTTTTATTAAAAACTAGCGGACCCGGCAGACGTCGTCCTGCCCGGAAAAGCAGCGCCACCTACCGGGTCCAATTGTGTTTTCAAACCATCCAGGAACCCATTGAAATAAACACACAAAATTTCATCCAAATCGGTCCAACCGTTTAGGAGGAGTTAGAAGACAAACACGCTTACAGAAGAATTATATATGTATATTAAGATGTGGCTGTTAATGTAGTAATTGTTTACGACTTCCACGCGAACAAAGTCACGGGCAGAAGCATACGATAAACTTTTATACCTCTCATGAAAAAACGTATTCGTACTAAAATTAAACGAAATGAGGGCATTCCATTTTCCTTAATGAAGAGAAAGAACAAGAATGATGGTAATGACATGACGTTTTAACTCGTGTTGGGGCCGTTGGAGGGCGCTGTAATCGTTGGCAAGGGAATCGTTCGTAGGGCCAAAGGGCCAGGGGACACTTTTTACAACTTCACAAAGAACGTACCGATGTTTTTTGGGGTCGTAATCGATGTTTTTCTGCTACCCGAACACGAGTGTTTTAAGTTTTATTTGAGTGTATATGAATGGGGGTGACTCGAGGTTCTGGTGCGGTTTTTTTAGAAGTTGTTTTGCAGTGTTAGTTTGTGTTTTATAGCAAATTGCTAATGATAGATAGAATATTCTTTAGTATGTACAGACGCCAGCAGGTCAAGCTACCCTAAACTGTCAAATTTTTCCAATCAACCTTGGACCTTAACCTCTCGAATGTCTTATGTTACACAGTCCGACATAAGCAATTGTCTTTCTATTGTGTCTCTAATTACTACAATCAAAGAGTTAATGCTTTAATGATAAAGTTGAAAATCTATTAAAGAAATTTGACAGATTGTAGTAACTTGATGTGCTGGCGTCCGTACCTACACCATAAAAATTACAGATATAAATGTAGAATTTTTACAAGGTGTGACACAATGGACGGTCGTATCGCTAAAAGGAATCTTTTCAAGGCATCCTTTGGATGGATTAAGACAGAAGGAGAGACAATACTGAAGGTAGTCTGTGGGTTAATAATTATCCTTTTATCCTATTAATATTATAAACGCGAAAGTTTGCATGGATGGATGGATGGATAGATGGATGTTTGTTAATCTTTCACGCCAAAACTACTTACCGGATTTGGATGACTTTAGGCACACATATAGTTTATAACCAGAATTAACACATAGGATACTTTTTATCCCGAAATTCCATCGGGGTAGAAACTTATGCGAGTGAAACCGCGGGGCGCTGCTAGTTAAAAATATTATAATGATTACATTAAGATATTTACATTTCTTTCCCTAGTTATAGACGCGCATGTGTGTGGGGTACTAATGAGAGTTAGCTCACGAATTGACATAGGTACTTGTAAAAAAAGTTACCAGTTTTGCTGGCATCTTAAAACCAAAATTACGATCCTAAGATACCTGTTGAGTATATTCATTTTATTCGGAGTACATCATCTTCACATATAATAACAATTAATGTAGGTATACAAAATAAATTAAAAGAGATATAGAAGATATTTTATAGAGTTCTTACCCATTATTCTCCATACGGAACTACCTTGCAGAAGGGGCGCCTAGAATCAATTTTATTTTCTTGTAAATGTTGACGTACAAAAAATACTTGAAATAAATGATTTAGCTTTGAGTTTGTTCCTATGATTTATAAACAAAATGAAACTATCATCTCATCATCCGAGTGTCGAAGGAGAATGATTAGTTTTTATATTTTATGTTTAAATTTGTTCTCATGTAAGTGAAATGTAAATTTCTTTATGAGAATTAAATATCTTTAACGAGAACTATCACTCTAACTTGTAAATTATCGTCACCCACATACATAACATTAGTTTATCATCATTTGGAATGAATTATTACCGCTGCAACGTTCAAAGTTGCACTTACAGATAAGGGGATTCCGAATTTCAGTAGCCGAACCGATTTTCCCCCCTGAATTCATACCATTTCAATCAGATAACCCTTTTCATATAAACTGCTCCCCACTGTTTAATACCTACTAACACTGTAATTTGAAAATTTTGTAAAAGCCAATTATTTGTAAAAGAGTAACCGTGGAATTTTCCGGGTTCTTCTCCATAGGAAACGACCAATTAGAACCGTGCACCTAGCTTCTGAAGTTTCATAAGTGCTAGTAAAGGTTTTATGTGAAATAAAATAATTTGAATTAAGAAAATCCTCCAAATACATAAAAAATAAAAATGGCTAATGATTGACGCCAGATAATTTTATCGGAGGAATAATTAAATCTTTGACAGTTCTTCCATACAAAAACTGTCAGCCGTCAATTTTATTCCATGAATTAAAATTATCTGTCGATTGAAAAATCAGCCCTTAATTCACACAATATTCACAAAAATAATTAATATTTCCAGGCACTTATTAAAATGCGAGAGCGATTAAAAAGGATTTGCGCCCATTACCCGTTCAGTTGAACTTTGGCTGAATACCTAGGTAATAAAAAGGACTGAGTCCGGAAACGCGCAGTATTAATTCTACGTCGTCTTTTTTCGAGTATCCGCTAAGTTGGAAATCAAAGGCGGATTGCAGGATTTTTACAAGCTTTTATTTAACTTGCAATGTTTGTGTATATGTATGTTCGGGTCAAATCTTGCATCCTGAATTAAAACCACATCCTCTTGTCTTACAAAATCAGCCTTTAATGTTCCCACTGCTGGGACACAGGCGTCCTCTCTTCAAGAGGGATTGGGCTGTAATCCACCAAGCGGGCCTAGTGCGGGTTGGTAGATGTCACATGTCTTCGAGTTTTTGGTTCTAGGACATGCCGGTTTCCTCACGATGTTTTTTTGAGAGCAGTGGCGATGAAATAATTTACACAAAGGGTCTAGTCAGACCCTTTGTGACCTTACGAGTTGTAGTTAAGACCTACAACTCGTAAGGTCGCGGTCGTTACCACTAGCCCACCACTGCTCTTGTCTTACAGGGACAGGACAGGAAAGGTCTTTAACATTCGGCAAAAACTGCAAGAATATCAAGCAGAAGGTGCACACTCGAAACAGTCTTCTCCATCGACTAGTCTCATCGAAGTGGGGTGCTTCGCCTGACGTTATGCGGGCTACTGGACTGGCGCTGTCTTTTTCTGCGGGAGAATTCGCGTGCCCCGCGTGGAGTTGTTTCTAACTATGCATGGGCGGAAGCCCATGCTTTGAATGAAACCTGCCGGGATCATCACTGGTTGCCTAAAACCGACCCCGGTAGAAACGTTGTATCCACTGGCAGGAATAGCGCCACCAGTGATTCGTAGAGCGGTGGCAAGCTCCAGCGAAAGAGCCAAAATGATTTCCGACACACGACACCCTTTGCACGACAACATCCTTGTGTCACAAAAGCTTAAAAGTCGAAACAGTTTTTTCAAAGTGTGTCATCCCCTCACTGGCGAACAATCGCAAGAAAGACTGAAGCTGTGGCGAGACTGTGCTTCCTTATCCAAACCTTTCGTCCCACCCGCTGAAGACCTCCCATCTGGACATGAGATGCCTTGGGTAACCTGGAAGTCTTTAAATAGACTCCGCACCCAGGTTGGCCGAAGCAAGGAAAACCTGTTCAGGTGGAAATTCATAGACTACTCCTCCTTGGAGTGTAGATGTGGCGCTGTTCCGCAAACGATGGGACACTTAATATCGTGTCCTGTCAGCTGCACGTTACAGGAACTGATGGACGCTGGTGATGGCGCCAAACAAGTGGCCGAATTCTGGGCAGAGTCCATTTAGATTGCTATCGACACGCTAATAAGAGAAGACAGGGTTACAATTTTACATGTTTCATTTAGCTCCGTTAGCTATATAATCGCATAACTATGATATTTTTATAATAATATTACGAGTTTTCAGCGTAATAAAATGAAAAATGCTACGTTATTTGAATGTTAAGTGCCCCGTCTAGTTATGACTACTTCGTCGTTAATGGGTCCATATAATTAATTACTTACAGAAAAAAACTACTATTTTAGTAATTTATTATTTACGAGTTATTGTTATGTGAGTTATAAAAGAAATAAATGAATAACAATTGTTAGATAAAGATAAAGATGCATGTATTTGTATAAACATGTGTAACATGATACATAGATATGCACATATGGATGGAAACGAGTTTATAGATAACAGGTTGGTAGATGTCACATTTCTTCGAATATTTGGTTCTCGGGCATGCCGGTTTCTTCACGATATTTTCCTTCGCCGCAAGTAATCTATATCTATACTAATAATAAAGCTGAATAGTTTTTTTTTTTAACATACTAATCTCTGAATCTATTAGTCAGATTTCAAAAAAAATAATTTTGCATGTGATAGCCCTTTTTTTGGAGAAGGCTATTAAACCACGCTAGGACCCTTAAGAGCAGAGCAAAACGAAAGATAAAAAGAACGCTACGCAAAAGACGAAGTAATAGCGCGGACAGGCGATGCGATACGAAGGGGAGAAAGAAATTTCGCACGGGGGCGAAGTCGAGAGAGAAGCAAAGTAACAAAAAAAAAATTGCGCGTGCCGTACATGTGAAAGCAGTGAAACTTCTGAAAAATTTAAGAATAAGAGAGATTTAGTGTGAGAGACAGAGAGAGTTATATCTTTCTTTTCTCTCGTGTAACGAAACATGCCTAAACGTGACGCGTCCTTGAAATTTCACTCCCAATTCTCGTCTATCGAATCGCCGCCCAAGAAGTATCACTACAAACACCTATTTACTTAATATCGCAAGAAATGAAAGATTCACGATTTCTTTCTTAAAGCAAACGATGAAAACATTCATTTATATTTTTAATAAAACTCTAAACGAGATATATATAAAAAAGAAACTTAAAATCTTTCTTTTTGTAAGTCTCTCGCATATTGCGCACCGAGCAACGAGATTAAACTAAACAGAAGCGAGCTTAAAGCTAAAATTACCAAACAAAAATCATTTCCACTTGTATTAAAACAACAATATGTAGATTAGGAGTCTGAGTGTCACAGTACAGCGAGATAGCGGTATGACAAGCTAAGGTAATGACTACTGATGTGTCGTGTCATGGAGAATGTTCTCTCATGGAGAATGTTCTTCGACCGAGTTTTAAATTCTGTAAAGTGAAATTGGGTTTTTCCATCAGGAATTTCTCTCAGCTTGGAGTCTGGTTTCGTGCTCGGTTGTTGGCCCGCCCCAGTATTTTACATGGAGCTACTGACTATCTGACCTTCACAACTCAGTTACTTGGTAGCACGACCCATAGGTAAGACTGGTTGTCAGACTTTTGAGCTTCTGACGACCCGTAACGACTGTCAAAGGATCAACAGCTTGACGTGCTTTCCGAAGGGTCTCGATATGTGATGGATGGTTACCCATCCACGAACCGACAGCGGCAGCTTAACCTTCGAACAACCCGTGCAGCTGTTTTATTTAGCTACGAGCCCCTCTTACGGCCCGTAATATCCTACTTTTAATATTGAATACTGGGATTCCCTGTGCAATAAAAGTCACACACATTGAGAAAGAGATAAAGACGTTTTCCTTAATAGTGTGACTACTAAAAAAAGTAGCCACATTTCAATTTAAATCACCAGGCTTCAATTTCATTCGTCAAAATTCTATACTGGCTCACGTGTAAAATTGGCTTATTAGTTGATTCACACAAATTAATTCGCCCGAAACGGGCGAACTGTCACTTTTAAATAATATTATTTTTTCTATAGGCGAGTCGTACGAATTAGCACATTTTGAATTTTATGTTTCTTAAAAAGGATACTAACGCACAGAAGTGATAAAGAGTTAAATATTACAAAACGTGCAACAAAACTTCATTGCATAAAATTCAAAATGTGCCCATTCGTGGGAGTCGCCTATAGTTAAAATATTATTATTTAAAAGTGACTATTCGCCCGTTTCGGGCGAGTAAATTCGTGCAAATCGACGAATAACCCGCCAAATTCAATACCGGCTCACGTGTAAAATTTCTAATCTAATTCTGAACTCGACTCACATCCCTCTACGAATTAATCTCACAAAATACAGCCTCGCTCTTTACCGTGTTCAAATTAAACTAGGAAATTGCCAAGGAACACAGTTTACGTACTGTATAGTTAGTGACAATGTCGTGAGTTAAAATTGAGTGGATCATTCCCGGTAGTACGTCATTACTGTTTATCGAGTCACGGTAATTAATTTGGAGTACTAATTTTAATCAAATGTTTAGGTCGAAATTCGCTTTTCAGCTAACGATTTGGCAAGACAAGCGCGTTTAAGAAGAAGGTTGGTTTACATAATCAGCCTATAATGTTCCCACTGCTGGGACACAGGCCTCCTCTCTTCGAGAAGGATTAGGCTGTAATCTACCACGCGGGCACAGTGCGGGTAGATGATGTCACATGTCTTGAAATTTTTTAATCTAGGACATGCCTGTTTTCTCACGATGTTTTCCTTCACCGTTTTGAGAGCTGTAGTAGTGATGAATTGTTTACACAAAGTAAAGCGCCTGCCTGGGTTCGAATCCACGACCTCGTAAGTCGCGGCCGTTGCCACTGGGCCACCACTGCTCGAAAGTCAAAAAGCCATAATCGAACTCAAATACAAAAAACCAATTCATTAATGTTATAAATATGTATCTACATAGGTAGGTTAATGGAATTGTTTACGAGATCAACATCGAGCGTCATTGGATGCTCATCAATCATCCCCCTTATTACAAATGGGGAATAGCACCACAGCGGCCATATTGCGGACTTTTTGAAACTAATACAGAAAACAAACGAGAAAACTTTTATTAACATTATTAGGGAGAGGCCCTGAAGGTCGGGAACGAGATTGTTTTCGATAAAATCTCTGAGATTACTCTCCCATGTTTATAATAAGATTTATTTAAATAAAAACGATAAAGAAGGTTTGCATTAAATCCTTAATTAAAATTTCGTCCTGTTAAAATAACGGGTAATCGAATAACTTCAGTTAAAATTCTTGTTTATTTCTCAAAAAGCTTTTAGCGGAAAAATAACAAGGTTTATACCTGAGAAAATCTCATTAGAAAACAATAAAAAAAAAATAATGAGCAACTTTGCTGTTCAATGTTTATTTGCACAGAGTAATTTGAATATAAAGGCGACAATGGCGTCAGGTAGGTCCATTAATTTGTAAGACGATATAGAATGTGGAGACAACAATACGACAATAAATGAAAGCAGCACTATCAAGTAGCATTATGCTGAGCGATGGCCGTTTGACGTGGATGTGACGCATGTTTACCCCCAACTTGTTACGAGTATTTTTTTTTTGTGTTATTTTTTATGTGTCATATTTGCCGCAAATAAATGTATTTTCTTTCTTTCAAGTAATTCGGTACACTAAGGGTCAGTTCACACCGAGACGCGACGCGACGCGACGCTGCGCGCACACTTTAAAACGACCTACTGCCCTAAGTGCTCATACACATAAGCGACACGCGTCAACGACAGGCAACTGCAACCATCTACGTGTGTTGACGGTTGCCGTCAACGCTCGAGAACATGCCGCTCGTGTATTTGAGCACCGTAATCAAATACACGAGCGGCTCGCTGTCGACGCACACTAACATCGAATATTAAAATAGGGTTTTTTTTAAACGAAGTAAATACTAGTGATGGGCTGACTATGGGTTTTGTCGACCAGCCGCCTAGCTATAGTGACCAAACCATTGGATATATTAGATTGAATTTCTACTGGGAAAGTCTTTCTATACCTACCTATATGAAGTTTAATTTATTGTCGAACTAGCTGACCTGACCTGAACTTCGTACCGCCTCAAAATCCATAAATTTTGTGTTAACTTATTAGCTGAATTAAATAATTTATCAAAATCAATCAATCCGTGATAATCTCGAGATCAAAAAAACCGTTCCATACAAAATGTATTAGAAAATTAATTATATTTAAAAAAAACTCGAGAATTTTCATATGAATAGTTATTCTGCTATTCGGGGCGGAGACAAATCCAACAAATCAAAGATCATAAAAACCAGTTCAGCCGTTCTTGAATTATAAATTAGTTCAGCCGTTCTTGAATTATAAATCAGTTCAGCCGTTCTTGAATAATAAATCAGATCAGCCGTTCTTGAATTATAAATTAGTTCAGCCGTTCTTGAATTATAAATCAGTTCAGCCGTTCTTGAATTATAAATTAGTTCAGCCGTTCTTGAATTATAAATCAGTTCAGCCGTTCTTGAATAATAAGTCAATTCAGCCGTTCTTGAATTATAAATCAGTTCAGCCGTTCTTGAATAATAAGTCAGTTCAGCCGTTCTTGAATAATAAGTCAGTTCAGCCGTTCTTGAATTATAAATCAGTTCAGCCGTTCTTGAATTATAAATTAGTTCAGCCGTTCTTGAATAATAAGTCAGTTCAGCCGTTCTTGAATTATAAATGGTGTAACTAGCTCGACTTTGTTTTATTTATATTTAGTATTATTATACATAGATTGTCCGTTTAGTCGACATTTGACAGATTCTACTTTTGACATGATTGTCGTCTCCACCTTGTATAGGACAATGGCCGCCGTTGTTGATAAGCAATTACATACATTAAGTATTTGCTTGATTGTTACACAAATAATCGACGTTAATGACGAAGTAATCGGATTACGATTTTGTAAGCCAATTAATACTAAGGGGTTTATTTATAAATGGTGAATTAAGTTAAGTGACGTTTAAACGTCAAAAATGTATGGTTAAACAGTCACTGATCACTAGTTAAAACTTTAAGCAACGTTTGTGAATAAAGGGGTTAATAGTTAACACAATATAGACTACTCTGTGGATAGGTCTAAGATGGAGTTTGCGACGGGAATGCAATTTTTGGTGTTGAATATAATAGAAATATATGTCGCAGCCAACTGGTTTAATTAGACGTTTAGTTAACCGCCTAGCCTTTTAACTAAACGGCGGCCGTTCAACTGACGGCCTGAATGATATTCAATAAATTATAGTTTAGGTTACGAGCAATCACGTGCGAGCCGAGAGAGCGAAGCGAGGCGAGCACTACTTCCAAAGGCCAGGCGGTTGACTAAACGGTTAATTTAACCAGTTGGCTGCGACATAACCTATGTATGGTAGTAATCAGAGGGGCAATTCTCGTAATTTTAAGAACGTTCACAGTCTGATCTCAGTATCAATCTGTCAGAAATATTTCCAATTTCCCTACATTTTGATAAGTTTTTGACATTTGTTTGTCGCCGAGATGAGACTGCGACTAGATTTTGAACGTTTCAAATTACGAGAATTCAGATCCAGATCTGTTGGGGGAGGCCCATGCTTGGGGGAGGCCTATGTTCATCAGTGCACGTCTTTCGGCTGAAATAATGATGACGATGAATCAGATCTGCCATCGATCGAAGGTCTACGACGTCGGGGACAGAGCGATGCGCCTCTAGTGGAGTTGGGCAGGACATTCTGGTTAGATGAGCAGATGGCCGATGGAGTAAAGCTGTGACCGAGGTTAGGCCAAAGAAACCAGGGCCGTTCAAATGCGCGCTGGTTTGATATATCGTTAAAGTCGCGGGAAACACCTGGATGAGGGACGCACAGAACCGGGAAGTATGGCCGAAGAATGTGGAGGCCTTTACTCAGGAATGGGTGATTCCGGGCTGAAATTATGATAATCAGTAATCAGATAACCAGAATAACGAAACGGGATATGGTATTATGTTGTTGGAATTTGAACTTTACAACTAAGTTACACTAGATGTCTATTTTGATTAGACTAGGTAGGTACTATGAGGGCTTGAAGAGCCCTCTGAGGTAATGCGTGGAATCAAACAACTATAAGACTCTTTTAAGATTATATTATAAGCACGTCTTTACATGTTCTAGACCAAATTACCACTGACTGTTATAAACAAAAATCCTAATAGAAGAAACATGACGTTAGCTTGAACGTTCGAATGTTCATGCAGATAAACGTCTACAGTACCTACTAGACATTTCCTACAACGCATAAAGTGAAGTGCTAAGATCAAGGCTTAAGGAAAAACATCGGTAAAATCAACAACAATAGATAATTAATACATTAAAGCTATAGGATCAGGTAGACAGGTGCGACGATGAAAACTTCATAGAAATTGTTCTACCTGAATCGCGTCGCACCGTCGCGTCGCGCCCGTCTGCGGGAACCTTTATGCGTGCTTGAATTATAAAGTAAAAAGTGATCGATGCAGTAGAAAAAAAGAAGTAGGTCTATTCACGTGTTATTTTAAGTTAAACCAATATCAACTTTATTATAGTGGTAATTAAGTTGATTTCAGAGTGACTAGCATTATTTAAAAAATCAGAAAAATGTTTGAAGTTGTAGCGTAAACTGAACTTTATTGTGTAGGAATTAAAGTTTTTATTCCAAATACTTATATTTGTTTACATGTTTGGCAAATTAAATCGCGAACGAAGATTACTTATGTCTCGTGTATAATTCACAAATTATACAATCACTAGCGACCCGGCTCTGCTCGGTTTTTACGACTTGAAAAAACATTGTGATTTCTTTATTATAAGTACACGTACACACACTACAAGTACTTACACTACATAAGTTTAACTGTTTAAGGACAAGCGCCAGGGTAACCCATGAAATTCAAATTTTCTCATGTTTTCACGGTTTTCTGTGGTTTTCTACATCTTTTACAGAATTTATTTCGGAAGGTTTATGTGTATTACAATACATTCATATTAAGGCGGATCCCGCGAAATTAAAATTTTATTAAGTTTTTTGCATTTGACTATGTTGATTAAAATATGATTCGCGACCAATATGACTTTATAGAATTATAATCATTAAAATACATACTTGTTACACTCGCGAATCATACTTTGTTCAATATTTACAACCGGACAAAACGAGCTGCAAACTGCAAAACAAAAGCGACGAAGTGCGAGTCGAACTCGCCCATGAAGGGTTCCGTAGCAGTAAATTGCCGTTTACGACTTATGACGTATTAAAAAAAAAACTACTTGCTAGATCCGTTCAAACCAATTTTCGGTGGAAGTTTGCATAGGTACATTATATTATATATATTTTTAGTTTTAACATTCTCTTATTTTAGAAGTTACAAGGGGAGACACATTTTACCACTTTGGAAGTGTCTCTCGCACAAACTATTCAGTTTAGAAAAAAATTATATTAGAAACCTCAATATCATATTTGAAGACCTATCCATAGATACCCCACAAGTATGGGTTTGATGAAAAAAAATTTTTGAGTTTCAGTTCTAAGTATGGGGAGCCCACAAAATTTCTTGTTTTTTTTTTCTAGTTTTGTGTGAAAATTTTAATGCGGTTCACAGAATACATCTACTTACCAAGTTTCAACAGTATAGTTCTTATAGTTTCGGAAAAAAGTGTCTGTGACATACAGACGGACAGACAAACAGACATGACGAATCCATAAGGGTTCCGTTTTTTGCCATTTGGCTACGGAACCCTAAAAACGCAAATAAAAAAAGTAATTTCGCGGCCTACCTGGCGCTTCCCTGTAGGATAACATGATTAACATTACTCCAGTAACTTGTAAGGAGTAAAGTTCTGACATAATGGTACCCCAGAGATGGCAAAAGGAACAGGGGAACAATACAAAAGATGGGAAGACGAATTAATGCTCGCACCGGCAACTTAATTGTAACACACTATCAATCAGAGTCTGTATCATTTTGAAGGATACCTATTGCTAATCCATTGCTTCATGTTCGAAAAATTGGTCCGCTCAACAACGTAAATAACGCAATGAATTTTGTTGAACTGTCAAAATGAAAGCCATTGCTACTGATATTGTGTTACGCAATTAGATTAGATAATTAGATTTTAGTATCGTTTTTAGATATCGATACCACCACGTCTGTGAAGTTTACACAAAAAACTGATTTTTTAAACCGATATTTTATTTCAAGTAAATATTCTAACAGCGGTCGATGTCTCCACAAATAAAACATCAAATCATTCAATGTTTTTATTTTATCGTGTTTAGATAAACGATACGAATCACGTCTGCGGAGTTTTACTAGCTAATTTAATTTAACCCTTTTGGGTGGGTTTTCTCGAGTAAGATAACTTAATCTTACTCATAAAAACCCAACTTAAACAAAAACATAACTTCGATAACAAAACAACCACCCAAAATTGGAAAGCTGGGCTTGCAAGTTGCACCTACTAATTGGAAGCCCGGATTCGACTTGAAAAAAAAAAAATGCCGCCATTGTATACGTACGGGACATAGACACAAAATATTCATATCACGTATTGCGCATGACTAGGTAGGTAGTTAGTTACGAATTGTTTTCGTGCCCAATAGGATTGCCAGCATCGCATTTGGCAACAAAATGATTCACTGTCGTGCCAGCGATTTTTGATGTATGACCCGAACCCTTCAGCACAATTGGCCTGCAAAAATGGCCGCGAGGACAGACTAGGGAGGGAGTTAAACTCTTAAACATAGGTAGGACTGTGGCAGAACTGCATAATGAATGAGACAGGATCTGAGGGGCAATTCTCGTCATTTTAAGACCGTTCACAGTCTGAAGGCCAATTCTCCTAATTTAAAACGTTCAAAATCTAGGCACAGTCTCATCTCAGCGACAAACAGTCAAAAACTTGTAAAAATGTAGGGAAATTAGAAGTATTTTTTGACAGATTGAGACTGAGATCAGACTGTGAACGGTCTTAAAATTACGAGAATTGCCCCTCAGATCTCAGTCTCAATCTGTCAAAAAATACTTCTAATTTCCCTACATTTTGACATTTTTTTGTCGCTGAGATGTGACTGCGACTAGATTTTGAACGTTTTTTATTACGAGAATTGGCCTTCTGATATTCATGAAGTTGATGTGTAAATGACGTCACAATGGCCGTGGCTTTTTTCACTTGTCGTTGTCACTATAACTGTCAGGTTAATAATACTAAGTAGTTGGAGGAAATGCCCATTGTTTAGTCGCATTAGTTAGTCACACGTGCGTAATGCACATGCAACTAAACGGATGATTGCTGATGACTATAGAGGAAGCAGAGGAAAGACGTCCACACTCCACAGCTAGAACTGCGTGGTTATCAATGTTTTGATAGAAAACCTCGAAAGACACTTATGAGTATGTTCATTTTGATTAGAAGAGACTAATATTTATAACATTAATGCTGAAGAGTGGTGTTGTTTGTTTGCTTGTTTGTTTGTTTGCTTGTGTGTTTGTTTGTTTGTTTGCGTGTGTGTTTGTTTGCTTGTTTGTTTGTTTACTTGTTTGTTTGAACGCGCTAATCTCTGTCTATAATAATAATAAGGCGGAAGAGTTGTGTTTGATTGAATGCGCTAATCTCTGGAACTACGGTCGCATTTGAAAAAATATTTTTGTGTTTGATAGCCCATTTCTTGAGGAAGGCTATAGGCTATTTAACATCACTCTAAGATCCTTAGGAGACGAGCAAATCGAAAAAAGTCAGAAAGAATGCTAAGCGAAAACGAAGTAATAGCGCCTGTCCGCGCTCCATCAGGGGAACAAAAAAAATTCACGCGGGCGAAGTCGCGGGCAGAAACTAGTTAAATATAAATGCATCAACAACGGAAACATATACATGAAAAGGTTGTAAAAAAAAAACAAAAACCACAGACAACATTAAATAAAAATTAAAGACTTGTGTCACAGACACACTGTCTGTCCCTGACGCTTTTATGGCGCGAATACTAAACGGCTTGTGTCATATTCGTGCGTCAGTCAAATTCCCGTCTCGAAAGCGACGACGTTGCGAGTGACGTTGAATTGTCCTTTAATGGTTCACGTACGAATGTGAATTATTTCTATACCTGTACACATGATAACTTTTATTTTGTGTACGTTTTCAGGTTTTTTGGTACAATTGAATGAGAATGAATGAGTGTGAATTGAAGTGACGTAAAAGGTTACGAATTTCTTGTTCCAATTTCTAGCTTTGATTACCAGCGGCCTTACGTATCGCATTATCAGTAGCAATTTGACAGTTCAACAACATTCATTGCGTTTTTACGTTGTTGACCAAACACACTTTTCGAACAAAAGAAGCAATGGATTAGCAGTATCCTTCAAAATGATTCAGATTGAGATTGACAGTCATCATCATCTGCCTAGCCTTTTCCCAACTATGTTGGGGTGGCTTCCAGTGTAACCGGATGCAGCTGAATACCAGTATTTTACATGGAGCGACTGCCTATCTAACCTCCACAACCCGGTTACTGGGTAATACGATACCCCTTGGTAAGTCTGGTTGTGACTTTCAGGCTTCTAACGACCCGCAACGACTGTCAAAGATCCAAGAATGACAGCCGGGACCGACGGCTAAACGTGCTTTCCGAGGCACGGAGGGGTCTTGGTATATAAAGATGGTCACCCATCCACGGACCAACCGCGCCAAGCATAGCTTAACCTGATCGATCGACCCGTGCGGCCGTTATTACTTAGCCAGAAGTGATAGCGTGTTACGCATTAGGGTGCAACTGTCTTTATACTTTTGGTACTGACAAAGTTTACTGTGTCATGTGCCTTCCAACTTTACCACTTAGTGCAGTCACGAGTGGTAGTTAAGGAGACTTTGTCATTTGTAGTGTATCGAGGTGACTTGGTTTTATCACTGACACAATAACTAGTCGTTGCTCACTTAATATTGGCCAGTTAATTAAAGCAACTGGGTCAGGTTAATGGGCGATAATTAGTTTCGACCATCCCTTCGAGATCATATAAAATAATACCCCCTATTCATAGAGACATTGCATAATCAACATAATAATATAATGTTTTTACTGGTGGGACTCAAGCTTTTTTTTTTTCTGGTGGGAAATCATCAAATGTCTTTCCCGCTCTGGGTGGAGCGGAAGGGAGTGTCAGACTCTTACTGACTAAAACCCACCTATGTTCCTTCCTTCGCCCTTTATGTTCCGGGGTAGCGGTAACCCTTTCGGACAATCCCGCTGACCCGGCAGGCTTCGGCCCTAAGGGGCCCCTCAAATTATGCTGACAACTCTTTGAGGCGCGCGTGGAACACTTACGCGCCGTCCGGCACGGGCCTGGTCCTGATCGGACGGTGAACTCCCATTGCTCTCCGCCCGCAGGCCCGCGCCTACGGTGGCCGGGAGTCGTCACGCGGCTCCCGACGCCGGGACTCAAGCCTCATCTCTTCGAGACGAAACGGGCTGTAATCCAACACGCGAGCCCAGTGCGGGTTGGTAAATGTCACATGTCTTTGAATGTTTGGTTCTAGGACACAATGTTTTCCTTCACTGTTTTGAGAGCAGTGGTGATGAAATTATTTACACAAAGTGCCCGGGTTCGAACCCAGGACCTACAACCCGTAAGAAATCGGGGGCGTTAGCACTGGGCCACCACTGCTCCGTCATAGAGAAATTAGTGCATAATAAATCACCTATCTAAAACTATTCATAATAACCGTCTCTGTGTAATGAATATTCAATTCTGAATGGCATTTTTATGGCTTTTTTTACGATTCAATTACTAGCATTACTGGTAATGTAATGAAATGATAAATCTACGCAACGAGGCGACAATGTCTATAAAAAACCTCAAGGGAGCATCATTATCATATTTCCGGGCGTATGTAACGTGGTGACATCAGCGAGAGTATCAATATTGTTGGGATGGTGGGCGTATGTTGTAAATGGGTGATATTTGTCTCCCGGACGGGCCTGCTTCAAGGATATATTGCGGAGTAACACTTGGGTGAGTAAGTGGTAAATAAGAAGGTAGTAAGTAGGGAGTATATTTGTTGAGGTAAACAGACTACGTAGGTAGTTTTTATAGATATGATCATATTTTTTGTTAGTTAAGTACTTGTGTTTGTGAAATGTAGTGATAATAATGAAGAATTTCGGAGGTACATGCTTGATCATTTTGACACTAACCACTATTCACTAATAATCAAAAATGTTTAAACAGTCGCGTCGTTAATTAATTTAAAGCAACGTTTATAAATAAAACGGTATGTCCAATTATTTTTCTAATATTTTATTACGGACGCTTTTAACGTGCACGTCTTTCTAGATCGTTCTCACATGTATAATTTCAACATGAATGATGTAACCAATATTTTGATTTAAAAGTTCTTGTCCGGTCTTCTCCATAGCTTCATCTTTCTGACTGAACGACCCCTTGACTATTTAAAAGTGCTTGTAATTAGTTTATTTGAAACTAGCTGCGCCACGCGGTTTCACCCGCATAAGTTTCGATCCCGTGGGAATATCGGGATAAAAAGTATCCTATATGTTAATCCTGGTTATAAACCATCTGTGTGCCAAATTTCATCCAAATCCGTTCGGTAGTTTTTGCGTGAAAGAGTAACAAACATCCATCCATCGAACCATACAAACTGTCACATTTACAATAATAATAGGAAGTAGGATAAATACTTTGAGTTTGATAAAGTTATTTCAAGTTTGTCTTGCTATCTCGTGTAGCTAGTAAGGCAATACGAGATAGCAACACAAACTTGAAATAACAAGTTTGCGAAATTCATGAAAACTTAAAAAGAAAATTCAGATATTGCTTTTTACTCATATTTTCAACGTGATAGTGGATGTAATAACTTTATAAGTTTTTAATTGACTAAGTTTCGGGCTGAAGTTTTTAAGTAGCAAGAACAGTTTCCTTTGCCAAAAGTTTTATGCAATAAACGAAAAACGGTAAAAGAGAAAAGGTGCTAGGGCAACTAAAAAAACTATGCATTTTAATGTAAAAAATCTAAGTGCAGATATTGTACAGACGCCAGCAGGTCAAGCTACCCGAAACTGTAAAATTTTCCCAATTAACCTTGAACCCTAATCCTTTAGTGATAAAGTTGAAAATCTATTCAAGAAATTTGACAGATTGTAGTATCTTGATGTGCTCGCGTCTGTACCAGCAGCATGTTCAAGGTGAAAAAAATAACTAAAAATACAATTACAAAAGGCTATTAGCAAAATATGTAATTGTGTTTTAGTTTATTTTACCGCAGATTTTTAAAATGAATACGTAATAATAAAAAATAAACGTTTCATTATTTACCAAGTCATTAATTAATTGTTTTTAATATAAACTTTTGCTATACTTACTTAGGTAATATTTAAATTATACCGACTACCGTTGCAAACACAATCAATTAACTGTTACTATAAATATATTTCCTCTACAGATAGGTACAGGCAGCCGGAAACAAGATTAACACTTAAGTTAGTTCTCAACACGAATGCTCTAATGACAGCAAACCATCGACAAAAACTCAACATCTCTATCCAAAAAGCCATTAACGAGAAAAAAGAGAAAACTACTAGTAATCTGTCACTGATTATATTTTGTTTCCTACCACGTACGAGTACATATTATTAGACCAGTATGGCCATAAAACCATCAATTTTCTGACAAGGATAAGCCTTACAGTCGTAAATTATGAATACAATAATAATTATTACCTACTTTATAATCATAAATAACTGAAAACCAGTAATAACCTACGCCCAGTAATTACAAACTGTGTGTTATAACAGGAACGGCAGGTAAGTAGGTAATTATTTTCAGAACAATAGCACATAGACATCCGTCATGTTTCTTCGGTTAAAACTTGAAAATATTGAATCATTAATACTAAAATACCCGGTAGTAACTAAAATACCCGGTAGTAATTACGGTGAGCAGTGGTGGCCCAGTGGTAACGGCCGCGACTTACGAGGTCGTGGATTCGAACCCAGGCAGGCGCTTTACGTTGTGTAAATAATGTCATTACCACTGCTCCTAAAACGGTGAAGGAAAACATCTTGGGCAAACCGGCATGTCCTAGATACAAAAATTCGTAAATATGTGACATTTACCAACCCCCACTGGGCCCGCGTGGTAAATTACAGCCTACTCCCTCTCGAAGAGAGGAGGCCTGTGTCCCAGCAACTGTGGGACCATGATAGGCTGATTATGCTAGTAATTACGGTAGTAGGAGATATCTAATACACTATAGAGAATTGCCGTTATAAAACTAGATGAAAGTAGTAAGTTGGTGACATCTTGATGATTAATTGAATTGATTGAACAGTGGCAATGCGTCTGTGAAGGAGACTAACAATAATAATAGTCCTCCAGGCCGCATTTCTGCCGAGGCGGCCAATCTCAACGGAGACTAGCCTTCGGCGCGGGAGATATTATAATGCACAAGTGTTAGACACGTGCACTCTCTCTTCCCTCATTCTTGTAGTCCGATGGGACGGGAGGCAATTCGATACCACCGGAGAGTCTGTTGGTCCACCTATTTCAAATAAACCATTTACTACCTTTAAAATATCAAGGAATTGGTCAGTTGGAAAGTTGAAGCTAGATGTCGGTTTCACAACCTTGATCTCTATGGCGAAGATAGGAGAAAAATCTCCACCCAAAGCTCCATAATTCTCTTACAAGTCCAGTGTCAACGCGAGACAAGATCTACCCTTTAGTATATTTTGATAATTGATGTTTCGAATAAGTATGTACAAGCAAGTACAGTACAATCAAGCCGTAATCCTTGCAAGAGTAGGCACCTAAGTAATTAATTGAGCTCAGTTACAATGGCTCTTGAAACACAACTGTTCTCGACTCAACAACTTTGGAACAGCTCAAAGAATTAGCCGAGTGGTCTCATAACTTGCATGCATAAGTAGTTCTACTTACAGAACTTAAACTTATTATTTATTCTTAACTAGCTTCTGTCCGCGACTTCGTCCGCGTGAAATTCGTGTTCCACCACGGCTCGTTATCATCATCTGTCAAGCCTTTTCCCAACTATGTTGGGGTCGGCTTCCAGTCTAACCGGATACAGCTGAAAACTTACCTCCTTACCTCCATAACCCCCAAGTTACCCCTTGGTAAGACTGGTTGTCAGACTTTTGGGCTTCTGACTACCCGTAACAAGGATCCACGAATGATAGCCGGGACCAACGGTTTAATGTGCTTTCCAAGGCACGGAGAGGTCTCGGTATGTAAAGATGGTCACCCATCCACAGACCAACCGCGGCAAGCGTACCTTAACCTGATTGATCGACCTGTGCGGCTGTTATTAGTTAGCCACGGACACCTCCCATAGCCTACCCTAGCTATTACTTCTAAAAAAAATTAAAGCTCGGATTAAGAGTCAATGAGATGCGAGATAAATGTCTCGTGGGATTCTCCATGATCCCTATGCGGTTAAATGGCTGGTTAAATCATATTTTCTTTTTTTCCTTGTTTACTATGAATATTGTGTAACTAAGTGCACTATTATCTACATACCACTGTAGAAGGATCCGACCTGAGGTGTGCGAGTCCGTATTCAAACCTCTAACGTACCTGAAACAAAATTATATGATGGTTTAGAACATGAAGTAATAGAGCTAAGGAAGATAGATAATTTGCAGCTTAAGAAAGTTATCGCTTCGGAAAGTAAAACGGGAAGATGTAAGTCCAACCTGGTAAAGTGCTATCTTGACGGAGCGGCAGTAGGGTGTGATTGTGGAGTTATGTCACAAACCATGCTCCACCTCCTATCCTGCCCTCTGTGTCCCAAAACATGCAGTCAAAGTGACCTCTGCGCTGCCACCGACAACGCCGTGGAAGTGGCAAAGTTTTGGGAAAACGAGATTTAAAATAAAAGTCGTGCCATCAATTTTTAGTTTATCAAAAAATTCGGTCCTAAGTCTTTTCCCAACTATGTTGGGGTCGGCTACCAGTATAACCAGATGCAGCTGAAATCCAGTATTTTACATAGAGCGAGACCGCCTATCTGACCTTAACAAGCCACTTACTGGATAACACATTACCCCCTCCGTTGGACCCTTGGTAGGAGTGGTCGTCAGACTTTCGGGTTTCTGCTACCCGTATCAAATGTCAAAAATCTACACATACAATTATAATAATGGAATGTTATGAAAGGAATAATAGGATAGGATAGCTGTAGTTCTGTCAAGCAGGACCCCAATTCTGTATGGTAATTATTATCCCCGACAAATCTTACCACGTGGAAACCTACTAAGAGTACCAATAATAAAATGAGTATATTAATACTCATTTTCGGATTCAAGGCTATTAAGCCTTGAATCCGAAATGTCAACCGTACGGACAACATGTATTTTGACAGTTCAAACCACGCCAACTTCGTGTTCATTCCGCACGGTTTTGTTCATTGTATCATAGAGAACACGTTAATAGCAGACGTCGTGATTAATTAAGAAATTGACGAGGTTTCAAGTAAGGAAACGTTAAGCAGTCATAGTGAAAAAGGCCCCTGGACGTAATCAGGGAAACTGGTTACCTACACCTGTCGAGTAGTCTAATATCTTGAGCGAGCTCAAGGCATTATCCATATAAACCAAGGACAAAATTTCAATGATTTTAACCCTTACTCCGAAGTAAAATAACATAAACAGCTACACGATAGCTCGGAATCAAATCACTGCATAATTAGATTTGAAACGAGCACTACAAATCGACACTAGACGATGCAATGAATTATCAAGCGCTACAGCGCTGTCTGTAAGCATTTACTACGTTTTCAGCGCTTAATTGTTCGTAATTGCTATATTTGTGCCTAGTCGCAGACCCCTCCGCGGCAATTTGTTACCCCTTCTCTATTTCGTTAAAGGTTTTCGAAAAAACCGTTTGACTTCGGTATCACGGGGGAGGAAAACACACGTTTATTTTTTATATTTCCGCTTAACTTGTGATACGGTCGAGACTTCTCCATGTTTTTACACAAATGTTACGTGTGTTATTGTATAGTAGTGACTGGGAATTTGTGTGCAGTAAAACTTGAAAGGTTTTGTGGAAAGTTTTATATTATGACTTAAGTAGGTACCTAACTATTCGTATTTTTCAGAAACGAAGAGAGTCTTGGCTTTTCCTTTGATGTGTACCTACGAGTACTTGGCAAAGAAGGTTAAATGAATCGATCTTTTCCCAACTATATTGGGGTCCACTTCCAGTCCAACCGGATGCAGCTGAATATCAGTATTTCACATGGAGTCACTGATCTCCGTCATCTGATCTCCACAACCCAGTTACTGGGTAGCAAGATAACCCTTGTTAAGACTGCTTCTCAGAATTATGGGTTTCTATCTAACACGTAACGACTTTCAAAGAACTACAAATAGCAGCTGGGACGAACGGCTTAGCGTGCTTTCCGTAGCACGGAGAGGTCTCGACACATAATGGATAGTCACCCATCCACGAACCGACCGCGGCAAGCGTAGCTTAACCTTCAATCGAACCGTGTGGATGTCATTATTTAAGCCACGAGCCCCTTAAAAGAGCCCTAAATAATGGTAAATGACTACGATCCAGGAAATACAGAATACTACATTAATAAGTTTAAATTGTTTTTTTTTTGCGGTTTTAGTACCTACTGCTGCGGTTTCCCTATAGTTCAAGTTACATGGAAATCTAGTAATTTAAGTATAATCAGTTTCAGTCATGTATCTGCATATTTACAACATGGTATCTACATCGAATCTATCTTATAGAAGAAAATAAGTTTATTTGAGTCAGGTTAAGTAAGGCACACAATGTATAAAAAAAACTTAAAATAGTACATTAATTTATACCGTTTTGTAAACATGATATATATGTTGTTTTGCATCCTCGTCAAATTTCAGGAGGCTGTTATGGAAGACAAATAAAATTACGATCCCTGGTAAAAAATGAATACATACTTGTTTTTTTAGTTATTTAAGTTTGAAGTAAATACCTAATTTAATTAAATCTATTAAAAAGGAGATCAGACATATTGGGCCCAAAATGGCCGGCCAACGAAAAAAAATGTATTGCCCTGGTCGGGGAGATCAGACATATTGGGCCCAAAATGGCCGGCCAACGAAAAAAAAATGTATTGCCCTGGTCGGGGAAGTGACTGGTCTCCTTTCTATATTTAGAGAGACTCGCAGATGTTTAAATTCGTAGTTTTGGCCAACATGTTATATTGCCTGCAAAGTTATCTAGTTATCAGATGAGAGACTGGAAGAGTAACATGGCAGTGTGTCACCTTCTCAATTTAGCAAATTCGCGCACATTTTATGAGTCATCAAATACTGATCGTCTACATTTTATCTCCATCATGTGTTACTAAATTAAACATTTCCTCATTGAAGTTTATGATAAAAATCCGAGATAATATTCTCATCGTATTCTAAGCTTTATTTTTAAGATTTTTAGGTTCAAGATCAAACTCGCAATGGTTTGATGTTAAATCTGAATCCGTGGCAAGGTTAAGGCCTCATGCAGACAGCGATCGGAGTGACGGTGACTTGGAGCAAATCTTTAAAAAATCAATGAGATGAGATTGTTGCCAAACTGATGTTGGAGTAAGTATTACATTACATAATCAGCCTATAATGTTCCCACTGCTGGGACACAGGCTTGGGAGTGGGCTGTAATCCACCACGCGGGCCCAGTGCGGGTTGGTAGATGTCACATGTCTTCGAATTTCTAGTTCCAGGACATGCCGGTTTCCTCACAATGTTTTCCTTCTCCGTTTTGAGAGCAGTGGTGATGAAATAATTTACACAAAGTAAAGCGCCTGCCTGGGTTCGAACCTACGACCTACTACTTCTAAGTCGCGGCCGTAACCACTGGGCCACCACTGCTCTGCAAGCACCACTGGTCTACTGGAGTAAGTATACTAAAAACAAATCGATCCTACTACAACACTATCGTCTTTCTCATTCGAACTCATAAATATTATTTTTTACAATCCGAGCCCGCCCTTACCAGCTGCCTGAAATCCTTACTTTCTCATAGTGACTGTACTATTCTTTTAGCCTTGTGTGAGATCACACGTCTTACGTAATATTAGTAAACACACCTTCCAATATATAAATAACAGCATAATAAACGAATTATTACGTAATTATTATGTAAACGTAACGTATTATCCTTAGAACGGCCTTTCCTTTGGGTGTCCCCTTTAACAATAATAACTGCCACAGGTCCGCTCAGTGTGGCCTCTTCATGTCCTGAGGATCTACCCAAAGTGACGTTCTATCACCGATCTCGATGATAAAAAACTCAAAAGTATGACTGACATAATAATAACAAATAATTTGTTTTTTTTTTTTATTTTGTTTGTGTTTAGTTTAGTTTTATGATCTTCCTGTACGAGTCGAAATAAATACTTTTTCTTTCTTTCTTTCTTTTCTTTACATAAGCCACCAAAATGTTATCTCAATCCTGTTGAAAGTCGTTGTAGGAATACTAAACTCTTTGAAAGCGATGGGCACTTGTCTAGGCCTTCAGTACCCTAATTGCTTAACACAATTTCAAACACAATCTGAATAATTTTGAAGGATGTACTATAATAATATTATTAACGTGAAAGTTTGTATGGCTGCATGGATGTTTGTTACTCTTTCACGCAAAAACTACTGCGGATTATAAAACGGATTTGGATGAAATTTGGCACACAGATGGTTTATATCCAAGATTAACAAAAAAGTACCAAATGTATTGGATAACAAAAAAGTACTAATATATGCGATAACAAAAACATCTGCCGGTCGATTCTGTAAAAATCTCACCGTGAAAACTCAAGTGAAGTGAGCTTGATGTGAGCTGTCAGTAGTGTCAATCCCTAGCATTATTTGGAATGACAGTTCACTCCACGCTCACTTCACGTAAGTTTTCACGGTGAGATGGTTATAGAATCGCACTGCTGGTTTCAATTTCAAAGTTAATCTAAAAACAAAAATGGTGGCTGTCATTGGGACGGGCACAGATAGGGCATGACAATGTGCGCATTCCATTGAGCGTTCCTCTCGCATTCCATTTCGCATTCCTCCGATAAATCAGAAGCCCTCGATTTGATTGGACGGCTTGTCTCCTAGTCTGTGTTTTCAAATGAGAATTTGATTTTCGTAGTTGCTTTGACATTCGAAATGGATATAATTTGGTTTAAGAAATGGAGTTTGTTACACCTATCTGGGGCCTTATTATGTAGTGTATATATAGCACACTTACATACACACACCACATAAACATCACACATACACACGTACCCTACCACATCTGAAATCACCTCTCTAGTCTCCACTCTGGAATTCGAACTCCGAGCCCCAAGATACAGACTAACTAGTTTGGGGCTCACCAGCAAATAATATATTGTAGCCTAACTGTAGGTAATATTGAACGCTACTCATGTCGTCTAAGCTTGTTGGTTAACTGGTTCACCTGGACAATTAATATTTTTCTATTTTTATATGTCATCATAATTTCAGTCGGTAAAAGAGATGATGATATCAGTCATATACAGCTTCGTGTCTCTCTCGCACTGGGATCATGGTGGCATTAGAACGTCATAATGTGGCACCAACCCCTCGAAAATGAACTTTCCGTAAACGCCGCTCTGCAACATACCTCATAGTATTTTTTTAAATTATAATAATATAGGTACACACGGCTACACATCAAGCAACACGTTTCCAGTTTTAGCTGACCTCGCATTGTATAGGTTTTTTGTTCAATCAGAAGTCAGCTTATACTGGTTATGTATAGCTTGATTGGTAGTCGAGCGTACTTATAGAGTTTTTGATTGCATTATCATAATTATTATCACATTGAAACAAAACGCATGCAACGCCCACATCTGCATAAACATCGTATTATCATGTGCAATAAACATCGTATCATCGTACCAACACCTGCCGATCGATTCTGTAAAAATCTCACCGTGAAATGTTAGGTGAAGTGAGCATAGACAGAATGACAGCTCACTCCACGTTCACTTCACCTAAGTTTTCACGGTGAGATGGTTACAGAATCGCACTGCTGGCCCACTTTGTCTCAGAACGACCCGTTTCTTAAAATTAACATGTGTTAAAATTCATGTGGTTTAAACATTTTTTAGTTACTAGCTGCTGCCCGCGACCCCGTCTTCTTGTTCCCCCGACCCACCCGCTTCGCATCGCCCGTCCACGATACTTCTTCGTTTTCAATTAGCATTCTGATGCAGCTGACTACCAGTATTTTACATGGAGCGACTGCCTATCTGACCTCCACAAACCAGTTACCGGGTAATACGATACCCCTGATAAGACTGGTTCTCAAACTTTCGGCCTTCTGACTACCCGTAACGACAATCAAAGATCCACGAATGACAGCCGAGACCAACGGCTTAAAAGTTGTTTTCCGAGGCACGGAGGGGTATACGAAATAAGACCTCCTTGAAACTAACAACCTCCTTGAACTAATTTACAAGCAGCGTGTGAGTTTCTCATTCTAAATCCCATTGTGTCTTATTAACCTCCCGTTTGCGTACGTTACAAAGTTTCCCGGCCCTCCGTTACCAAAGGAAAACTTCAAGTACTTTGTAAACTTAATAATAAAACCGCAATCATTGGCGTACAGGTTAACGTCAATATTTAACGAGAGCTAACTTTTAGCAGGTAATTGAATAAAATACTTTCTGGATAAGTATATTGAGTACGTGACGTACACACATACAGGGGTAGGCAGGAACTAGAGAACGCCACCTCCTACGACCCCTACACAGGATCAAATAAAATTAACTAACGAAACTTCGCAGACGTGATGGTTATCGATATCTAAACATGAGAAAAATCGAAATTAATTTGATGAGTTTTTTTTTAGTTACACATCATTCAATCAATCTGCCTAACTTTTTTCCAACTATGTTTGGGTTGGCTTCCAGCCTAACCGGATGCAGCTGAATACTAGTATTTTACATACATGGAGCAATACCTCTCTCTTGGCGAGACTGGTTGTCAGTCTTTCGAGCTTCTAACGTCCCGTATTGACTATTAAAAATCTACGAATGACAGCCAGGACCAACTGCTTAGCGTGCTTTTCGAGGCACGGAGGGGTCTTGGTATGTAATGAATGGTCACCCATCCACGGACCGACCTAGACAAGCGTTGCTTAACCTTGAAGATCGATCTGTGTGATTGTTATTATTTAGCCACGAGCCCTACAACAGAATAGTCGTAAAGCAAATAACTATCACCCCTTTCCTAACCTCGTTTACTCTCAATTAGGTCTCCGTAAGTCACTGGAAGCGTCTGCCTTTTGATGTAAATTTGAATATTTTACAAGTCTCGTCGTACTTGTGTACGCGTTCAAGCAAGAGTTGGATCCTTTGTTTCAACTTTTGCTACATTTTTACCAAGTAACAGGTGGGTTATCTTAACCGCAAACAAAATTTTATACTTTGAAGAAAAGTTTCCAAGAAAATAATATCGCCGATTCCCTTGTTCACAAACTACCTAAACTAAATTTAAGTTCAGTGCATCTTTTTCTTTCTATTTCATTAAGAAAAGGACAGAAGATAAATATTAGTTTAGTCCTGTCAAATTAAAATAATCCATAGACAAATTAGATGCGATTAAAAACATGGCTACCAAAAATACGTCAATTTACGTCAGGCGCTGACTAATTTGACAGGACTAAACTAATATTTATCTTCTGTCCTTTTCTTAATGAAATAGAAAGAAAAAGATGCACTGAACTTAAGTTTAGTTTAGTTTGTGAACAAGGGAATCGGCGCCAATATTATCCTAAACGAACGGCACCCTAATTGTGTAACTCACAATCCGAATGATTTTGAAGGAAATTTGTAAAATTCGTCTACTCAGCAACGTAAATAATGCGATGAATGTTGCTGATCTGACAAAATTATGCAAGAATACTCTTTATTATGTACACTATTCAAATTAGTTGTAGTGTTGTTGTTGTTGTAATAAGTTGTGTTGAATTTGTTGTTGTATATCAGTTGTTGTTGTAAATTGGTTTTAGTGAAAAATATGCACAGTTATTTTATCACACACAGCACTTTTTTATTGCAAAAATAACAGCGTCATAATAATATACGGTACCTACCACAGAACAGATAAAATCTGTTCTGTGGTACCTACCGTAAATTATTATCACGCTGTTATTTTTGCATTACAAATAGACACTTCCATTTAATTTATTTGTATAGATCCTTGTGGAGAAGAGCAATTAAGTCAGTAAATAAATAAAAAAATCAAACGGAAGGAAGATGCTCAAACAATTTTAAAGGTCTTTATTTTCCCTTTTACAGCTCCCGCCTGTCTGTAATTACTTTCTGTAAATATTAAAGCGTACACAAAGCTGGTAGTGTAAATATTTAGCGCGTTTATAGCTGCATTTTGCAATTTCGCGCCACTTTGTGGAAATGCAAAAGCTGGCGCCATGTTGGAATTTTCAAGTAAGTAAAAATTTGAAAACCGAACGGCGAAATTATATGGCTTCTGCTTTTAAATTATTAATGGTGGCCCAGTGGTAATGGTCGTGGGGTTCTAACCCAGGCAGGCACTTTACCTTGTGTAAATTATTTCATCACCACTGCTCTCAAGACGGTGAAAGAAAACATCGTGAGGAAACCGATGTCCTAGAACCAAAAATTCGAAGACGTGTGAACTCAAAGACGTGTGAACTCAAATTTAAAGCATTTATTTCAATGAGACCATTTAGAGGCACTTTTGAATTTTCAAAATTAAATAGTCGGTCAGTAAGTCCAGAAAGTTGAAGCTAGTTGCCCATTCCAAAACGTAGATCTCTATGGACACAGAGACGGGTTGGTAGACATCTACCAACCCGCAGTGGGCTCGCGTGGTAGATTACAGCCCACTCCTTCTCGAAACGAGGAGGCCTGAGTATCAGCTCTCAGCTAATGGGAACATTATAGGCTGATTACGTTTATATCATTCCATACCGAATTATTTCCAAAATTTAAATTATCTAATATACCTGCGTTGACAGAGTTGTAATTATGTGTAAAAACTAATTAAGTACACAGTTATTTTAGTATTAGGTTATTTATTTTGTTAATTTAATACTCATGAATACAGTTGAGTTTTAATGAGCGTAACAAACAACAAATTTATTCACGGATAATTTATACACTAACTAGGTTTTAGTATAACAAAAGCAATTACATTTATTTTATAAAGTATTTATTTAGCAAAACAGAGGTGCACGTGGCTTAGTAATAACAGCTGCACGGTTTAATCGATGAGGTTAGTCCGTGGATCCGCGTGCTCCGCGGTTGGTCCGTGGATGGGTGATTATGATGACCATCTTTCCTTACATACCAAGACCCCTCCGTGACTCAGAAAGCACGTTATTAATTAATGTATTAATCTGGAAGTCTGAAAACCAGTCTTACCAATGGGTATCGTATTACCCAGTAACTGTGGAGGTCAGATGGGCAGTGGCTCCATGTAAAATACTGGTATTCAGCTGCATGCGGTTAGACTGGAAGCCTACCCCAATATAGTAGGGAAAGGCTAGGCAGATGATGATTTATTTAGCAAAACAGGGATCTTTTCGCAGTTCGATATTAGATAGATGACCAATAACTAGAAATGTCCCTTGTAAATTCTAAACGTTCCTAGATTAGACACGGGAAATTGGCCCCTATAAACGGGAATGACGTGAAAAATGGTTTCAAAGCAACTTCAGCGCTTTGAGCGGCTGATTCAGGACTTTTTTTTAACGATTTGGCACAAGGGCCGAGGCGGGCAAGCGATCTCACACAATGAAGTGTGCTAGTTAGCATTTCGTTCTCGCTGAACTAACGATGAGAATTTCGAGCTACACCGCACGTTTTTTACTTTATTTCAAGCTAGCTTTTGGCGTATTTTTTATATTTTTGGTTGCTTTCGAGGTTCATTTAAAATTCATTAAATTATTCGTACTTGCAACTCTTAAAAATGCAAAATCAAAATTACCAGCAGCCTTAAAATATTTACCGTTAACTGTTTTGAACACTGGCTATTAAAACGATTGGCGCTTTTAAACGAGAATGGAGCCATAGTGCACAATGGCTAGAGCCAAGGAACAAATGTCTATTCTGACGACCAGTACAGTTGGAACCGTTAGTTTATTTTCAAGTTTCGAACGTACAATTCGATCTTAGAACCAATAAGATCGCAGCATTAGAGATGACTGCAAAGATAAAGTTAGAAAGAAATGTTTGTAGTCTCCGAGATTGTGTTGGTAGAGGAACGAAGTGTCCTTTGAAGAAATCTCTTATTTCCCTCCTTTCTAACCGTCTTCGACTAATACCATTTTCTTTGTCTCTTGCGCAAACAAGCTTTGACGGTACGTTTCTTTAAAAAATCGAACTTGGTTGATTAAACATTGTTACAGTTCGCAAATGTTACCGTTATCTTTTTAGTACGGACGCTTTTAACGTGCACGTCTTTCTACATCGTTCTCACATGTATAATTTGACATCATGAATGATGTAACCAATATTTTGTAACTATTTTATGATTTAAAAGAGAGTCCGTGGAATTTCTTGCCCGTTCTTCTCCATAGGTACGGACGCCAGCAGGTCAAGCTACCCAAAACTGTCAAATTTTCCCAATCAACCTTGAATCTTAATGCTTTAGCGATAAAGTTGAAAATCTATTAAAGAGATTTGACAGATTGTAGTAGCTTGATGTGCTGGCGTCTGTACCTACTACGCTTTGGAATGGGCAACTAGCTTCATCTTTCTGACTGACCGACTCCTTGACAATTCAAAAGTGCCATTGGCTTAAGTATTTGAAATAAATGCTTTGACCTTCTTTTTGCAAAACAATAAAGTGTCTTTATTAGTGAAAAAAAAAATAAGTGAAAGGTATTTTGAAGTAAATAAATACATACTTCTTTAGGCACGATGTGCGATTTTTGATAGGAGGTAAACTTAAGGGTTCGCGTCACTGACATGCAAATGTTGTTAACATTACCTAGATATAGTAGTACCTATAACTATAATAGAACCTATGTCTGTAGCTATAAGGGTGAACACTGTTATTTCATATTTTTAAGTTTTCACTTCTGTCGGCAGGGGACTGCCTATTTTTTACTGTAGGTAAGTGCAGTTCAGAACAAAGCAAAATGTATTCCTGTGCAAGTTTTTTCATAGTCTTCGATTTATAGCCAGTTCATGCACGGGCATACACGATAACACGAATAACAGGACTCAGCTTTACTCAGAAAAAAAAATGCTAGTGAAATGCAATGGTCCAAAACCGTTTAAAATGGCGCTTTTTTACGCTATGTTTTTCTAGAAGACTGATGGCCGCTACATAGCGTCCGCTATTCTCCGGTAAATGACGTCACTGAAACCTTATTTATGAAAATAAGCTGCTGTTTTCCCCACAGACCGTTTTTTTTGACACCGTAAATTGAATCATTTTCATGACAGTCGTCACTGCGGCATTGATGAAATTATCCGGAAAGAATCGGAGTTACCGACATAGCTTGCAGAGTAAGCAAACTGAACTGGCAGTGGGCTGGCCATGTCTGTTGAAGGACCAATGACCGGTGGAGCAGACGAGTCCTGTAATGAAAACCGCGTATCGGCAAGCGTAGTGTGGGACGCCCCCCAACTAGATGGACAGACGACCTAAAGAAGGTAGGTTGGGGTAGGCTGGATGCGGAAGGCGGGGGATAGGGTGGCGCAGTCTCGGAGAGGCCTATGTCCAGCAGTGGACTGCGATAGGCTGAGTTGATTGATTGATTGAGTAGGAAACCCACGCTTTAGCCTATAGCTTTAGGGCCACAACCACAGAATAACTAAGCTGCATTCGCGATTTATTTGCCAAAAATGTAAACAAATATGAGTTTATGAAAAAATTACTTTAATTCCTACACTAAAAAGTTCAGTTTACGCTACAACTTCAAACATTTTTATAACTTTTTCAATAGTGCTAGTCACTCTGAAATCAACTTAAATGTCATTGAAATAAAGTTGATATTCGTTTAACTTGAAATAACATCAATTTGAAATATTAGTTTGAATAAACTTTAATAGTACTAAAGTACCGCAGCAAAACGCCCAATTTTGCCTAATATATACTTCTTATGAAAATTATTAGTACCTACCTATTAAAAGTATTATCTCTTATTCCAAGAAGTATTCATAAACATTAGAAGTAGGTACCTCTTTTATGAAGTCCTAGATAAACAAACGCAAATAACAATAAAATTAAAATACCAATTAATTTCATAGATACTTAAAATTAATTGGCACTCCGTCCTATACCTACGTGGTAAGTAATTACAGAAACCAATAATTTTAATTACACTCAATTAATAGGTTGACGACCTTAACATGGCGCGAATTAAATGTTACACATACACAAATTTTAAATGATGTAGGTATGAGACAATTAATGTGCCTAGCCTTTTCCCAACTAAATTGGGGTCGGTTTCCAGTCTAACCGAATGCAGCTGAACACCAGTATTTTTCATGGGACGACTGCCTAACTGACCTCCACAACCCAGTTACCTACCTACTCGTTAACATGATACCCCTTGGTAAGACTAGTTGACAGACTTTCGTGGTTCTGAGTTCTGACTATCCGTAATGACTGTCAAAGATCTATGAATGACAGCCGGAACCAAAGGCTTTTAACATGCTTTGCGAGGCACGGACGGGTTTCGATATTTATGGTCACCCATCCCAATCTCGGCAAGCTTAGCTTAATCTTCTATCGACCCGTCCGGGTGTTATTATTTAGCCGCAAGCCACATGACTTAGAATTCATATTCAGCCTATAATGTTCCCACTGCTGGGACACAGGCCTCCTCTCTGTGGTTGGCGCAACATGACGTACAAGTATTTATAATTAAAAAATATAGGTACTCAACTAGGTACGAGTATATTAGAATAATGTAGGTAAACAAGCGTTAGAAATGATGTTAACCGGTTTGTAAAAGTTACGCTTTGCAAGTATTTTTTTAAACAATGCTTTGTTAACACTTGTTGAATGAAACAATAAATGTTTGTATAGGGCCATGATTTTATGTTCCGCGTATTAAGGTGCGATACATGTCGGTCACGCTCGCAGGATTCGTGACGCGTTTTTTTTTGTTTTAAATTAAAGATTGTTCAAGGCTTTTTCCTTAAACCATAATTTCGGTTATATTTCGTAACATGGTGTTAATTACAGTGTCGACCAAAAGTCTATAGGCAATCTCTCAAAGCAATAGCTTGATGTTTAATTTGACTTACGTCCTTCTAGTTTCAATAAAATAAACACATTGTCGTCAACAAGTGACTGTAGTTCATAATTTCAACGTTATAATATGAGACAAGATGACCTAGCGGTTAAGCGCGTGCAAATAGATACCTGAATCAGTGAGCCGTGTGTTCAAATCTCACGCAGTACATCGACTTTTTGTAAGTTTTTACTCGATTGGAAGTAATGAGACAGAAATATAATTATTCTTTATCTTGTTCGCTTTTTTCACACATTTCGTAAAGTTAGATCATAGAAATCCTACCCGGCTTCATTTATGGCGCAAGAATAACACTCGCTAGTGAGATAAAAACGTAATCCCTAATACAGACTCAGGTCGAATTACAATTAATATATGGGGATGGATGATGCTGGTATTCAGCTGAATCCGGTTAAACTGGAAGCCGACCCCAATATAGTTGGGAAAAGGCTAGGCAGATGATGATGATGTGGGGATGGAGTGCAGCAGGGCCAGGAGAACTGGCTTTTATTCCTCCACGCGCCAACAGTTCTACTATGTAGAAGTATTAGACGATGTCATGCTACCTACTGTGCGCAATATTTACCCAGCTGATGAGTTGACACAAATAACATTTGCCCAAGACAATTGTCCTATTCATCAAATACCCTATACCCAAATAACATATTTAGATGTTTTCAATAAACTCTGCTTAATACCGATACCTATAATAAGGGGGTATCAACAATTATATTTATGTTATTAGAGTATTATTTCCTTGTTATGTTATTGTTGATATACAACAAAAAATCTTATGAACGGAAAACAACAGAACTTCTTTTATATAGGCAAGAATGTGACGTCACAATTCTCATAAAAGTTTGTCAAATAAATAAAACGAATAAACATTTTTGTTATCATTCAGCACGACTGTTTTATTTCCACCTTCCAACACCGAAATGATAAATTAAATACATATTCACATAAATAGTTAAGTAATAATACAACTAATATTTAACTTCTTATGAATAAATAATAAGCATAATTACATTATAAATAAACATAAATATTACCTAACAAGTTTTTGCTTAAAATACAAGTATTATTATGGTTTCAAAGAAACAAAAAACAGCCACACATTGTAATTAAGACTCGAACTCGGATTTCGGTGACCGTGAATCCATTGCTTAGCCCAAAGAGCTACCAGCACATGTTACATTTACGCGAATTTTAGCAATGCAATTGTAAGAACAGGTACAGGTCGCCACTGTGACGCGTATTCTAAATGCAACAGAAATGTAATGTTATTTCGCGTAGGGTGACGTCAGTTCATTAGTGTGTGTTATCTGTGGAATGTTGAGACATCACTCATACACGCACACGCACACGCACTGGCTGTTTCGTGCTCGCACAGTTCATAGCAATGTAGTCCTTAGCATGCCACTGGAGTTTTGAGAGATATTGTACATGTGTATAGGTGGACATATTGTGCCGACCCTAAAAAAATGGGAAAAAACGGAGAAATCGTCAAATTGGCAGATCATTTCCCAACACCACACTGCGCTTCAAACTGTGGGCCAAAATAACCACTATGTGGATTGTGGAGCCCTGAAACAGCCAGAAGCCGTCGCAGCAGACCTCGTGGAAAATGGTGGGACGAACTGGAGAAAACAAACGACCAGTGGTCCATCCAGAGTTAATCCCTGGGTCAAAAGAGCTGGAAGTCACGGGGCCTTTGCCCAGCAGTGGGATGATACAGGCTAACGGTAACAGTAGCCGAATTCTGGGCCGAGTCCATTTGGATTGTCATCAACACGCTAAGAAGAAGGCTGTAACAGTAAGGGCAGGGAAATTGTGATGATCCGGGAGGGCTGTGGAAGTAAAGGCTGAGCCGGTTTCCCATGGCCCTCCCATCACGGCGATGCGGGAACACCGCTGAGTTTTAGTGGGTATACTGTCGGTGCAGTTTCGACAGGAGTCCCACATACCCCGTCTCGTCCCCCGCGAGCAGGGATGCGTAATGCATTTCTGAGCGACAAGAAAAAAAAAAAAAGGGTAATTGTGATGATGGTGTTAAGTACTCCAGCAGTGCAATTCTACAACCATCTCACAGTGAAAACTCAGGTGAAGTGAGCGTGGAGTGAGATGTCATTCCAACTAATGCTAGGGATTGACACTATTGACAGCTCACACTAAGCTCACTGCACCTAACTTTTCACGGTGAGATTTTTACAGAATCGATCGGCAGCTTCCAGTTGCGTCGTCGAAAACACCAAATTAATGTTTTATTACCCGACTAAAGTTGTCAAAAAATAAAAGGCCCGTTTTGACATTGCCAATTCTAGTAGTTAATAAAGATCAAATTCGCAAAACACTACTCGTTTGTACGAAACTGACAGGTGTCAAGAACGTATTCTCAAATGTCAAAACGGGCCTTTTATTTTTTGACAACTTTACGGCAAAGCCATAACAAAGCCATAAGGTAGGGTTATGATTTTATATAATGTATGAAAATACAATCTACAATATCACTAAGCATAAAGTAAACAAACTAGCAGATAAAAACATGTGTTCGACAAACGCCCGTGCCAATGAACGAGAAATATCCAATATCAAACACACTGGCCAGTATAACTTGCCACGCGGCGAAACGGGGAACACAATTCAAATGTACCGAATTTGACACATCACTGACATTTGCCTACGCAAGCATCGCGACAGTGTAATGTCAGAATATACTGGGCGGTCTGTATTACAATATCTATAATATTTACATAGAGATTACATTGCTATCGTAAATCCCAGTCGGCAATGGCAAACCCGTCAGCCTTATCAGCCGCTTGTAACCATATAGTTGTAAAGTATTGACTGTCAGATTTTTTTACTACTGTAGATAAAGAAAGTTACAACGATAATATTATGTTTGAAAGTAGTATTCAATTCAACCGATTATAATGACAGAGTTGTCGTGAAATGGTTTAATATTACAAACTAGCTTCTACCCGCGACTTCGTACGCGCGAAAATTCTTGTTCCCATCGCGTCTCGTCGCATTGCCCGCCCGCACTTTAACTTCGTTTCCGCGTATCGTTTTTTCTGACTTTATTTCTTTTTGCTAGGATCTTTAGCGTCATATTTAATAAAGCTATAATCTTCCCCATAAATTGGGCTAACAAATGCAAAAAGAATTTTTTAAATCCGACTGGTAGTTCCAGAGATTAGTGCGTTCAAATAAAAACAAACTCTTCAGCTTCAATAAAGAAAGAAGAAGAAAAGAAAGAAAATACGTTTATTTGCGGTTAACAAGACGCAGAGAAAGAACACAAAAAAAACATGTTCTGGGAAAATATGCGTCACATCGCCTAGCCTACATGCGACCAGCCGGTCGATTCTGTAAAAATCTCACCGTGAAAACTCAAGTGAAGTGAGCTTGGTGTGAGCTGTCAGTAGTGTATTTCCCTAGCATTAGTTGGAATGACAGCTCACTCCACGCTCACTTCACGTAAGTTTTCACGGTGAGATGGTTACAGCCGATCTATCCTGAAAAAATCTCACCGTGAAAACTCAGGTGAAGTGAGCTGTCAATAGTGAAAATTCCTAGCATCATGTGGAATGACAGCTCACTTCACCTTAGTGATCACGGTGAGATTTTTACAGAATAGCATGGCAGAATCGCACTGCAGCCGGTCGATTCTGTAAAAATCTCACCGTGAAAACTCAAGTGAAGTGACCTTGATGTGAACTGTCAGTAGTGTCTTTCCCTAGCATTAGTTGGAATGACAGCTCACTCCACGCTCACTTCACCTAAGTTTTCACGGTGAAATGGTTACAGAATCGCACTGCAGACACCCTAACTGGGTAACACACTGTAGATCTCAATCTGAATCATTTTGAAGGATATTGGATTACCAATATCCTTTATTTCCTTCTCCTTTAGTCTTCGAACATAATTTATAAAGCAATGGATTACCATTGCTTTATAAATTATGTTCGAAAAATGTGTCTGCACTACAACATAAATAACGCAATGAATGTTGTTGAACTGTCAAAATAGAAACACATCGCTACTGCTACTGATAGTGTGTTACGCAATTACCCCGCTGAAGGATAGAAAAAGTATAACCTACACTATGTAGGTTGAGAAAGATAGATGCCTCATCTCCATTTGCGTACATTGGCTGTATGTGCGAATGGACGAAAATAGGTAAAGGCATAACAATATCAACGTTCAATAAAGGTAAGTGCCTTACATGTCCACTAACTACTAAATGAAGGCCTCTCGCCTTTGTATAATAAACCACAACGGCCTTGGAGTGAAACGAATCAAACAAACTGTGTACTAAAAGATTTTGTGAGCGAAATATATGAGCATAGTTGGGCGCCATCTTTATTATTTAAATTACTTTCAATTGCTTTTTTTACATTGTTCTCACATATACAGGGTCAAATTAAATTAGCTAGCGAAACTCCGCAGTCGTGATGGGTATCGATATCAATATAAGATAAAAAAAAAATGATATCGTTTTTGGAGGTAAAACCTATTTTTTTTTTTTTTTGTTTAACTCACAGACACAATTAAATGCTAATAAATTACAATATATGTATAAAACATAGGTATAAGGTGCCACCATACAAAAAATAAGAATGAAAACATACTAAAAGAAATTAAGTGACACTATGAAGACATAATATGACATTTCGAATCAAAATAACGAATATACAAAGTGCGGTGTGCGTCTCAAGGTTGCACCACATGGGAGTCCAGGTCAGCATATGCCAGATAAATGTACACAAAAAACATAAAATACAGTCGATATCTCCAACAACCGCAAGTTCCTATAAAAAAAAAAAGCGAATAGCGCAAATACGACACGACATTGACGTATTTTCATATTTCCTAAAGAGAGTGATACATTCTCGTCTCATTCGGTACGAGTTACGTCACACTCAATACAGCCTTTATTATATTACTCGCTTTTCACGAGAATACGGTGCGGTAGGTGAAAATATTAGGAGCTGAAAAGACGCGAATTACGTCGTGCACTCCCTATATTGTACTTTTTATATCTCTCACTCGCGTGATGCGGAAAGCTATGCGAAATACACAGGTCTAGGTATGTTTAGTAAGGGCTTGTGGCTAAGTAATAACAGCTGCGCAGGTCGATCGATCAGGTTAAGCTACGCTTGCCGCGGTTGGTCCGTGGTTAGGTGACCATCCTTACATAAAGTCAAAGCATTTATTTCAAATAGGCACATAAAAGGCACTTTTGAACGTCAAAAATTACAGTAAAATAGAAATGATTCTAGTCGCCCCTTGCAAACGGTAGTTTTCGTATGGAGAAGAATGGGCAAGGAACTCCACCGTTACTACCAAGACCTCTCCGTTCCTCGGAGAGCACGTTTCAAGCCGTTAGTTCCGGCTGTCATTCGTGGATTTTTGACAGTCGTTACGGGTCGTCAGAAGCCCGGAAATCTGACAATCAGTCTCACCAAAGGGTATCGTATTACCCAATAACTGGGTTGTGGAGGTTAGATAGGCAGTCGCTCCATATAAAATACTGGTATTCCGCTGCATCTTGTAAGACTGGAAGCCGACCCCAAAATCATCATTCTCTTGCCTTTATCCCTACGTATTTGTGGTCGGCGCAACATGTCCCCTTCCATCCTCCATTCATTCTTTATCCTTATTCCATTAGTCGTAAAAAAGGCTAGGCAGATTTGATTGAGGTATGTTGAGTAATGCTAATATTATAAATTCGAAAGTTTGTAAGGAAGGATGGATGGATGGATGTTTGTTACTCGTTCACGCAAAAATTACTGAACGGATTTGGATGAAATTTGGCACACAGATAGTTTATAACCAGGAATAACACATGGGATACTTTTTATCCCGATATTCCCACGGGATCCTTATGCGGGTGAAACCGCGGGGCGCAGCTAGTGAATACTGTATTTCACAATACTTATAGATAGATTTCGTACATGTGGTTGTTCGTCTGCGTTAAGTAGGGCATAAATATGAGATACCGGCAGAAGTTTATCGATAAAACACTAGCTTTTACGTAAGAACATAGGTGATTTCACGAACGATAAAACGTGAAATACAGCCTTATCTATGAAAGATGAACAATACACAGAGCTATAAATAATGATAACTTCTGCCGTTTTCGTCTGAAAAAAAAAAGAGGAAACATTTCAAAGTGAAATAACCAGCTGTGATTGACTGCACAATTACAGCCGGACGGCTCATTAAGGAGTTCCAATATTGATTTCTTATTTGAAACGACAATTTTGAGTTCAAGATTTATTTCTATATAGGTACTAGCGAATTCGTTCGTGTACATGTTGGAGAACAAATTGGATATCATGGGTTTTATTTTTTTGCGTGGTACTCTAATTATTTTTCTAAAATATAATAGCCTATGTTACTCCATAAAACATCAGCTTATGCTTGTGAAAGTCCTGTCAAAATAGGCTCAGCCATTTCGGAGATTAACCGGAGCAAACAGACAGACGATTTTTTTTGTCATAATAAGTACTTACCGTATAAGTATACTTTCATTTGTATTTAGTAAAAAGCTGTTATTTTTACATTAGAAACAGACACTTCAATTTTATTTATTTGTGTAGTTGTAGGTATATATTTTTAATTCAATTTTGAGTTGCTTTTTCTCATTCTAAACTCCTATCTGGGGATATTTGTCAGGACATGGAAGGAATAGACTGTATTTAAATTTGAATACTGAAGCGAACAAGACGTAACGAATCGATCGTCTGATTTGTGACAAAAAAGTGTGTCGGACATGCTCTTTTGACTTAGATACCCCGGTAGACCATCTGGCCCAAGCCCATTGGAGCTTGCACTGTAAGTTCGTGTAAAAATATCTATTTTTACACGAACACAATGGAAGTGAATGATATGCGTGAACGTTGACAGGGGAATGGAAGTCGGAAACGTGTTGCGCCGACCCCAAGTAACACGGGACAAGGTCAGATGATGATGATCAATTTCAATATCGATCAATCAATTTCAATTAAATCCAATCAATTTTAATTTGTACATCGATGTTTTTTTTTTTTAAATATCGCAGCATTGTGCTGTTTTTAATGTAACTTTTTTAGTTTCAAATGCTCCTTCAAATAAAATGTTTTTCTTTCTTTCTTTCAATTTAACACAATGTTTCTTACTGTTCCTTACATGTTACAATTTTACGATTATCGAATTGCAAAGTGCAAATCATGAAATTTCTGGCAAACAACACAAACAAATTGTGGGTGTACTATAGGTACCTCTGCCTCTGAATCACCTTTCGGGGAATGCAGGCGTGATGTTATTATGTAACACAAACCAAATATTTAAGCATCATATTACCTACATGGTCAAACGAATATTCTAATCCAATTCCTCTAATCGATTAACAAGACAGGAAACTTTTTAAGATGCAGGGAGCGTCCGACATTATAATGAATTCGATGTAGAAAATGAATCACGATGTCGCGTGCGCATAACAATGGTTTATGTGACTTCATCGGTAATAGAGCAGTCAGTGCCAATTTATGTACCTAATAGGTACGGCCTATAGCAATGTTCTTGATTCGTAATGGCTCGTGTCTTCAAATTAGAGACCGACTGATTTTCGTTTTCGGCTATTCTCGGCGGAAATATATATTTTCGTTTTCGGCTAAAAATGCAAATCAGACCGAATTAAGGCTCACGCAGGCAAGCGCGACGCGACTCTAGTAAAACAATTTCTATGAAAACTTCCAAGGGTTCTACCAGAATCGCGTCGCACCGTCGCGTCGCTCCTTTTTGCAGGGAGCCTTTACGGTTCCGTTTTTAGCTATAAGAATATCCTTTTTCGGTTAGACTGCGACCACAACGTTTTTCACTACAATTGACAATGAAATTGCTTTTTTGGTTATACCTACTTTGTACTAGCACAAGCAAGACAATTTTTATCCAGTTCCTGGCTAAGGAAACCCTGCTTTTGTTGGCCCCTATGAATTAAACCTATGAGTGTATATTTAGCAGAATATGTTGTGTGCCTAGTATGTGCTAAATACATTTCTTTATTTCTTTTAGTAGTACTGTCAGTAGCAATCGGTTTCATTTTGACAGTTCAACAATATTCATTGAGTTATTAACGTTGTTGAGCAGATAATTTTTTTGTGCACATGAAGCAATGGATTAGCAATGTCCTTCAAAGTGATTCAGTCTGTATTAGGGTGTGTTCTTCCTGCAAACATTATTTTCAAGCGTTTCGTGGTTCCGGATTACTATACCTAAGTCTTTTCGGGTACAAGGGTATGTAGGTACCTACTTATTTTTTTTTTTAATTTTTATTATTTATGTACACAGAGTAAAATACATAGGGATATGACATAATTATAATATGAGTACAAAGGTACTGCTTATTTCTTAAGAAATTTTTTCCAGCAGATCTGCGAAAGGAATTATGCGAAGGTATTATGATATTTACCGACCAGCGTAAGGCCGACAAGCGAACCTTCCATAAAACTTCCTGAAACTTGTAAAATAAAAGCTTTAGAGTTATTTATTTTATTTTTCAAAACGTCACGTGGAATATCAAAAATTCTAAAGGAGCCAAAAACTACCCAAAAGGTTTTATCCCATGTAATATGTATGCCAACTTCGCAGGTAAAAATTCCTGAAAGTAATCAAAATATTTTCGGCTGCCCAGTGGCCCGGATGAATCTTGTCTAACGAAGACCGTCCATTTTGGCGTTCGGTGCCGGATTTATTCGGGATTTGTCGGCTCTAGACCTGACCGGCTTTACCAGCGTATATCATAAATTATTGGAATGGCTGGCCACACACGATAATGTATAGAACTGAGGAATCATAAATAAAATTCAAAATTTAAAATTGATCGCTCAGTTTTTTTATTCTGATGAGAATATAGCGTTTGATCTGAGGGGCAATTCTCGTAATTTTATGAACGTTCACAGTCTGATTTTAGACTCAATCTGTCAAAAATACCTCTAAATTCCCTACATTTTTGACATTGATTGTCACTGAGATGAGATTGACTAGATTTTGAACGTTTTTAATTACGAGAATTGGCCTTCAGTTTAGAATAGCCATGATACAATGATATTATAAGTAAAAAGAGGTATAGCGCTACAAGGTTATATTAGCGCGCGGTCAATATCGGAACTAACGCCGCCATCTTGTTTTTCCAATACAATTAAAGTGACATTTCACAAAACAATTACACAATTGTTTACTAACAGCGTCCTCCTTCAACGACATTCAAACGCCAAAAGATCAAGGATCTTTTAAGCAGTGTGGGTTACATCATCATTCATCATGCAATCTTCAAAACCGGCAAAATGGCACACTGTAAAGGATGAAATTGAAAAGGTGTGACAAATTAAAATATCTAACTCAGCGTGCTATTAAGTAAATTGAGAGCATGTTATTAAGGAAAGGGATGCACATATGTGCGCGTAGGCGAGCGATTTGCAACGTCCTCGCGCGCTTTTTTATTCGTAGAAAAAAAAAATCCTGTTAAACATTGTACGGTGGTACGTAACCCTTCGCGTACGAGTCCGACTCACAGTTGGGCGCTTTTTTTTACTCAAACACATTATCCAAATAAGCCTAGTGACAACAGAAGCGATTCCGTTTACTGCTGTTAATCGGAATAACTACTTAACTGAATTAAATACGATTCCCAACACTCGAAACTTTAGTCTTTCTGGAAGGTTCAGGATAATAAAGTTTCACGCTGTCTTTAGATTTAATTAATTTTCGACGGAACTTTAAAATTAGGTTTTGAGGAGCTGCCAGTCGGAGATAAGCCGTCCCACTATCAAAGAACTGCAATTTTCAGTGAGATGTCGAGTAACTGAGTAATGCTTGAATATAATATATACAGCCAGATGTAATAGTAGACGCCGTTCAAATCGAGTATGCGATGTAAAACCTTGTACAAATGTAGCAGCACGTCGTCATTGTACAGACGCCAGCAGGTCAAGCTACCCGAAACTGTCAAATTTTCCCAATCAACCTTGAACCTTAATACTTTAGCGATAAAGTTGAAAATCTATTAAAGAAATTTGGCAGATTGTAGTAGCTTGATGTGCTGGCGTCTGTGCCTACATAAGCTCAAAATTATACAATAGAATTAATAAAACGATCAACATCTATTCTTTTACCAAAAATAAATGCAAGAAAAGGCTCGATACTTGGCTAAAATCGCATGATGCAACTGAAAAACTTCTGGAAGTGTAACACATTCACACTCACACACGCTAGCACACCCTCAGACACACACACACACATACACAGTCACACTTACACTACACTTATCCCGTAATTTTATTGTCGTTGTTGTTTTTTTTTTTCTTTTTATTTTTAACTACTTATATATGTATAGTTGAAACTATATTTTTCTTATCTGGAATAAACTACCCTCTCACTAGGAGCCGGGCGTAGATAGCTGCGCCACAGTTATTAAATTTTGCAGTTATCATCGTTTAACTATATTTGTGATTGTATATGTTTTTCTTCCAAAATAAACGATTTTTACTTATTTATTTATATTTTTGTAGCACTGTGTGACCTAAAGTGAGGGCACTTAAGTCACGCTATTCTGTGACTTAAGTAGTCCATTTTTACACCTAAAAGCGTGACTTAAGTGCGGGTTTAGGTCACACGAGCTATAGCATAGTATACGATACGTGTGACTTAAGTAGTCTATTCATGCAATATTACTATTTTAATTTAGATAGGTAATAAAATGGTAACGAAATTAAAACTGTACACATACATACTGAGATTGTAAAAACATTATTATTTTTCGAGGCACACCTCGTAGCAATTTCTTTATTTTCAAAAATTATCAACTATAATATTATAAGTTATAATTATAAACTATATGTTCGGTGGTGTGAAGGTGTGTGTCACTGTGGTGGGGAGAAGTCTAATGCCAAAATATAGTTTTTGTAGAATTTTTGACCGATTCTCTGGATTTACGAGAATGTTCCGGATTGGCGCTTAAAGGATTTAGATGAAATTTTGAACACATATAGTTTATAACCTGGATTAACACATAGTGTACTTTTAATTCCGGTAGTACGTTCCCGCGGGATATTCCCGATATCCACGCGGGCAAAGCCGCAGGCAAAATCTAGTGCTTACAAATTTTTAGACTTCTATGGCCATGTATTCCCAATAGCCAGCATCCTTATTAAGCTCGTGTCACGTTTTGGCTTAATTTTTCTCAAGGTCGTATGTTGTAGCGCTCCATTGGAGGGCCCTAATTGCGCAATGAACTCCTGACAAGAATGCTAGAAAAAAAAACAGCGTACCTAATGTCTATTCAAATTTATGTTTCCAATTGATATTATTTTAAGTTAAACAAATATCAACTTTACTTCAATGGCAATCAAGTTGATTTCAGGGTGACTAGTACTATTGAAAAAGTTATAAAAAACTTTGAACTTGCAGCGTAAACTGAACTTTATAGTATAGGACTTAAAGTTATTTTTTCCATAAACTCATATTTGTTTACAATTTTGGCAATTAAATCGCGAACGCAGATTAGGAACCTAATCCCCATCGATCACTAATATATTAGTGATCGATGCTAATCCCTGATAATAACGCATACTTATTACAAGTTTAGCTCGCCGGTCATAAACACTGCAGAGAAACAATACCTATTTACACTTGCAATAACATTGTGCATAATGCATTTTATTGTCTCTGGTCGTAACGCGTCGCATTCAGGCGTCAAGCAAGACGAACTAGTAACAACACTATGATGTATGTATTGTTTCTACAAGTTGCATTAAAACAATCTGCTAACACAATGGCGCGGTATGATGCAAATTTTTAGGTAATTGACAATAGCGCATCCTTCTGTATAAAAAACAGCTTAGTTGAACCCGTTTCCACAAGTGCTATGCTCTGTGGACCAATGAATATGATTCAATCGACAATCAACTCAGCCTATTGCAGTCCACTGCTGGACATAGGCTGCGCCACAACAGCCTGTCCTCCGCCTTCCGCATCCAGTCCGTCCTAACAACCTTCTTAAGGTCGTCCGTCCATCTACCTGGGGGCGTCCCACTCTACGCTTGCCGATACGCGGTCTCCACTCCAGGGGGTCTACTACGAAGTGCAAAATGCGAATGACCGGATCGGACCGACACGTGCCCGAACTGAATATTATTGAAAAATGCGAAAATGTTCGGATCGGCTCAGTTGAGTCAGGACCATAGTCAATATTCGAAAGAGTGTCGGAGTGTAGGATCGGGACCGACCGAACCAAATAGTAACTTCGTAGCAGGAAAAGGCCGAACATTCGGCCGATACCACTTCGGAGTAGGCCCCCAGGACTCGTATGCTCCACCGGCCCTCGGTCCTTCGACAAACATGGCCAGCCCACTGCCACTTCAGATGAATATGATGAATATGATTGATGGATATCAATCGCATCCATAGCAACTAGCATAGCACATTTCTGATGGAAAAGCAGCCTTACGGTGTCCTATTTCCCTGACGAACACAAATAATTTCATACTTGCGTAGTTCTAAAAAAAGCTTTTTTGCCAGCGAAATAAGATTTGTTATTTTCTAAAAACAGGTTTGCCTACATCGCTGTGACATTAAAAATATGAAGTTTCGACTTCAATACTTAGCTAAAATACGATAATATATAGCCCAAATACGATTTATATGGTGTGTGTGTTGTGTGGCCGTGTGTGTCAAGGCTCGCATCGAGCTAAAACGAGACCTGACTAAGCGTAAAAATAGTTGAAAATCTTGTTTAAGTATAATCTACACATTAAATTTCGGTTACTAATGTTTGTAACATTCATAAATTAACCCAAATACATAAGGATATTCATGTATGTAAATGTTCATGTAAAAAAGCTACAAGGAAAATAATTATTTACCTACGTGTTTCTAAGGAGAACGGTACTAAAATAATGTTTATGACGATACATAAATAAATATTTGCACCAGTAAACCTACTTACAAAAATACAACTTTGTTGGTTTCCGAGGGTCTCATGATACTACAGACTACCTAGCTAGGTTACTAACATGAGGGTTCCATTTTGATTTAAAAATAATTAAATGTGTATTTAATTTAATTTAGAAACTGATGTTTTTGTAAAACGTGAATTTATTTTCAGCATGTTTCAACATTAATATTAAGAAAAACACCACAGATAAAGGCTCCCTCCTACAGACAGGCGCCACGTGACTCCAGAAGAACAATATCTATGAAAACTTCAAGGAAATTGTTCTACCAGAATCGCGTCGCACCCTCGCGTCGCGCCTGTCTGCTGGGAGCCTTTATACCGAACTAGCTGCGCCCCGCGGTTTCACCCGCATAAGTTTCGATCCCGTGGGAATATAAATAGTTAGTCCGGTATAAAAAGTTGGTCGACCCGTTTGAGCGTGAAGAAGTAACAAACATACAAACACACACACTCCCAAACTTTCGCCTTTATAATTAGTGTGACTATCTCAATTTAGCAAAGTACGCAAGGCATCTCTAGGTACTAAAACCTACACACAGGTACAAAGATAGCATCTAGTTTAATTTATTACGGCATCCTCCAGCATGGCTGAAACGTAGACCATTTATTTTATTAGGAGAGCTCAGTCTTCAAAATAACAATAGGACAGCGTAGAAAAGCGTTCCAAAGGTTCTGAAGCTCCTGTACTCAAGTAATGGTGCTTCCGTAAGATATTACGGTTAGATACGTACATTTAAGTTGTGTCGCTGAGCTTAGTTTATATTTTTCCCCGAGCCTAGGTGTACATATGGAAGTGTAGGTACATGTACAATGACTTTTTTACCTAAATGTACACATCATTCAATCAATCTGCCTAGCATTTTCCCAACTATGTTGGGTTCGTCTTCCAGTCTAACCAGATGCAGCTGGATATCAGTCCTATTTTACATAGACCGGCTGCCTATCTCAACTACACAACCCACTTACTGGATAACTGGGTACTGAGTACCTGGGTGGCTACTTGGTTTGACAGGTTATCAGACTTTTGGGCTTCTGACTATCTGTACGACTGTCAAAGATCTACGAATGACAGCCGGGACCAACGAGCTCAACTTTCCGAGGGGTCTCGATATGTAATGGCCATGTATGTGTTGTACCCGTCTACAAACCGACCGCGGCAAGCGTAGCTTAATCTTCGATCGACGTCTGTTAGCATTTAGCCTCGATCCCTCATGTACAACGTGCAGCGTGCCTATACACGGAATATAAACCGCGCCGTAGAAAAAACGTGTCTGTCAAAAGCTTCCATAATAATTCATACAACACTAACGACCGAATAAAAAAAAAAAAAAAATAATAAAAAAAAAAAAAAATGATCTCTTTTCAGGATTAAGGTAGGGTAAACAAAACCTAAGGCTATCTGTAATTTGGATAAAGCTCCCTAATGAGTAACACTAACAATCTGAATCATATTGAAGGATATTGCTAATCCATTTTTTTTTTACTAGCCTTCGCTTCCCACTCCTGGCCAAAGGTAGGCCTTTGCCCAGGAGTGGGCTAGTAAAAACTGGACATGTCGAAACTGGAAGGAAGACGCGCGGACTCGCCTACCAACCACCTAACCAGCCAACCGCCGCGACGTGCGCGTAACCTATCCAGCTTGTCCCGCCATCTCCTACGTGGTCTGCCGCGACCCCACCTCACTGTCATTAATTCATGTTTGAAAAAATTATCAGCTCAGGAACGTAAACAACGCAATGTATTCATTGCAATACTTTTCTTTTTACAATATTTTGTTGAACTGTCAAAATGAAAGCCATTGCTACTGATAGTGTGTTACGAAATTACGCCACAGCTTTGAAACAGGAGATATACTCACCGCATGCCCACGAATCCCCTTGTTCGCGTTAGTAAGGGCGTTAAGACGCAATTATAAAGGCTGAGAGTTGGTAATGATTTAATTATCCAGCAATTTGTTTGTAAGACCGTTTCACTATTTAACTCAAGACAATGTTTGTGCTGTTTCATTCGTGACGTAACATTGTAAATTACGTGGTTGCTGGTACAGCCCGTATTTTAACCATCTCAGCCTAACAGACATGTATGTACCTAGGAAGGAGTAGGTTAGGCAGGTAGGCATGATTTAAACATCAGACAATTTTAGGGTGTCGTATACGAAGAGTACCTACGGGACCCTATTGTTAAGGCTCCGCTGTCCATCCGTTTGTCACAGGGCTGTTTCTTTTAAACCGTAATAGGTAAACATTTGAGTGTACTACTATAGCCGCTATAAAAACAATAAAAAAAAAAAACAAAGTTTTGTTTTATTTAAAAAAAAAATGTAGTGTTCAATATTTTACAGTGGTACGGAAGACGGGACCCTGTGTGTGCGAGTCCGAACCGCACTTGGTCGCTTTTCTAATAGGTACGCACAACGACATATCAAACTATACATTTCCAGTAGGTATAAGCTGACTTCTCAAACTCAAACTCAACTCAAACCATTTATTTCAACTTAACCAATTACAGGTACTTTTGAATTATCAAGAGTCGGTCAGTCAAAAAGATGAAGCTACATAGTTGCCCATTCCAAAGCGTAGTAGGTGCCTATGGAGAAGAACGGGCAAGAAACTCCACTCCATTAAATCACAATAATATGGTTACAAAGTATTGGTTACATCATTCAAGTTAAAAATTATGCATGTGAGAACGACGCAGAACGTTAAAAGCGTCCGTAAAGAAAAAATTAAAAAAAACAACTCATATATTAAATTAAATTAATATAAGCCATGGCAGCAAAAAGTTGACCAGTCCCTACTGACGGCGCCTGTGTACGAACATGACGCATAGATTAGCACCATTCAGCTTAACCATTTTGAAGGGAGCTAAACGATCCAACACATGCGCCACCATCAGCGAGACATTAGAGTGAGCATGATATACTCACAGCCGCCAAGGCACATTCAAGTCAATGAAAGACGTACCCAGTAAATGGTAGCTTTATAGTATGTACATAGTACTCACATATGTGCTATGCAATTATATTATATACTAGGAGATTGAATTTATACAGGGTGGCAGGGACATCGACGCGCAACCGCTTACCATGGGTTCAGTACTTGATTTGCGTTGAAATTTTTCGTCGGCTTTTTTCTTAATTTTTACGTTTCTTACTGCATTTTTTTTTTTACTGTAAACTATAAAATCACTATTTCTATCTAACCCAATGAGATTTTTAATTAAAAAATAGTAAATTCACTTGTTTCACTTAAAACAGCAATGTAAATAAAACTCGAAAGAGCAGCGCACGGTATCGCAATAGGTAACGCGCGCGCGCCATCCGCGGAGCGTTTTGATCGCGTTGTTTGCAATACATTGCGCAATCAAAAATGACAATTTTTTTAACCGGTCATTTCCGAGATGAATGACTTTCGTAATTTTATTTATGGCATCAGGTGTAACCTTTTCACGATGTTTCATGCGCGTCGATTTCCCTGCCACCCTGTATAATGCAAAATAGTATTTTAAAATCTTCAGCAGCTCCAACAATATGTGTAGGTAGGGTAGGCGTGTGTGAAGTATTTTCAAATGCTAATCAATTTATTTATGCGTCCTGTAGAGCAGGACCAGCGTTTAGCCAAGCATTTTTGTCAGCGATGCAATCCCCCAACATATAATATGCTTGGCTGCATAGTGTGCGTGTTATGTAAGATTTGAATTTCGTTTCATTGAGTTGGAGTATGTGGGGAGGTCTTCAGGAAAACAGTTTTATCGACGAATTCTAGTTTCTCTTTATTCAATACTATGCCACAATCACTACTTTTAACATTCAGTAAATCTAATCTTATGCATTTAGTTTTTTTCGCATTTAATACTAAATTATTAGCAGTGAACCAATTTTGCACTTGCAGTGAGGTGTTTTACGTCGTCAAGATTTGATGCACGTTTATTCATCATATCGTGGCGACATAAAATAAGTTGACAGCAATCTACAGATTGTAGACCACGAATCTTATATAAATACACCTAATCGAATACCTAACCAATAAGCAAACATACCTATTGCATCCAAGGTTAAACATGCCAGGAGCAAAACATTCCACTACCGATCACGCGAATAGCGTCAGTTTGTTGTATATATCTATACACACACACACTCTATGTAAGTACACATCCAAGAACCCGCCCGCGGGGTAGCCCAGTGCGGGCGCCATTACGGCCCACTCCCTCTCACAGAGAGAATGCCTGTGTCCTAGCAGTGGGAACATTATAGTCTGATCATGTTGTATCTATCTATACCATAGGTTCTTAATGTGGGCGATAACGCTCCCTCGCCGGCGTTTGAGACTTTCAGGGGAGTGGTATAAGACCCAGAGAAAAGGGCTTTGAGGCTGTGGCATACCTACCTATCCGCCATAGTGATTTTTTTTTCAAAATGGCGGCCACTTTTGCGCCTATATAAATCGATAGCTGACATCAATGCAAACAGAAAACATAATAAGACCAAACCCGGTAAAGTGACACGTTTCCGAGATATTTTTCACGTCATCGTCGTCGATCCAATGTTTTGAACTTGCTTACATCTTGTTGCATCGACGTCTGTGCAACAAGATGTACGCAAGTTCAAACGAAATATGGATCTCACGTGTTCAACTTTGAACGTTAATATCTCGGAAACGTGACGCTTTGCTGGGTTTGGTCCTATTATATTTTCCGTATTATAAACACAGATAGTTTATAAACAGGATTAACACAGGATATTTTTATCCCGATATTCCCGCGGGATCGAAACATATGCGGGTGAAACCGCAGGGCCCAGCTAGTATTATATAACATCACACTAGGGCCCATATGAAAAAATGTCTGTAAGAACGCTAAGCGTCTTCATCGAACCTATTACGATAATCGGTTTCGTTATCATAGACTGAATTATCGAAAAACCGATGTTCGCATTCGTTGATAAAACGTCGGCCGGAGCATTAAGCACGTTCGTATCCGAATGCGACCGAAACTGCGGCGTCATTAGGACAAAAATCACGTTTCCGAAACAATGATACGAACAGTTATGGTGGAATGGAGGAACATTATCATTCTCGCACACATGGCGTCCTTTTTAGCACATGGGTGGAAAAAAACCGGCCAAAAGCGATTCGGATTCGCACACAAACGATTTCGTACGACCGTACAATACTGAACGTGTTGCGCCGACTTCTAGTAACTTGGGACAATGGAAGGAAGATGGTGTTGATGAATAGCGGCCATAGTAGTACACCACGTTGTGTGAAAAATTTCAAGAAGGTATCTACCTATTACGGTTCAAAAGATGGTCGTCTGTCACAGGGCTGTAACCTGTGACAGACGGACATACGGACGGACATCGAAGCCTTAGTACCTAATAGGATTCCCGGTAGCACCCTTTGGGTACGGAACCTTAAAAACATCAATTACGTATTACTTAAACCATTAAACCTAACGAAGCGCTCATGCATCGTTTTAGCATATTAATTACTATTATTACTTAGTAGTTACGTGATTATTTGCTTAAAAAAATACAAGAAAGTAACAGATTACGGAAACATAAAACTCAAATCTCCTACATCGTAAACTTTGATTGTAAAAGGAATAAAAATCCAAGGATAACAGAAAAACATCTTTAATTCATAACATGATAATTTTAGTAGGTGAACATGCTGCCGAATGAAAGCATATTTTTATGGCGTATCCGCAGACGCTCAAAAACGTAGGAATACATGCTGTAGGTCAAAATACTTGCCCCGAAAACAATGAATAATGACAGTAATTTAATTTTAAAACCAGCCATGCGTTCTGCTTGCAAGAGTTGAGGAATTAGAGGATCCAAGATATTAGGTACTTCGGTCTTGAGGATAGGAAGGGTGGAACACTGGAAAGAAACAGAATATTACTACGTAATTAGAACCTGCGGGCTTACCACCAGCTCTTATAGCAGGGCAGAAGTTGAACTGCACAGTTTTTTTGTTCTATGACTAAGTACATAAAAGCAGTGCAGTTCAACGTCTGCCATGCTATAAGAGCTGGTGGTAAGCCCCCTGGTGGCACGGGAAACGAGTTCCTGGAAGGATTTGGGGGAGGCCTTTGTCCAGCAGTGAGACATTACAGGCTAACAAAAAAAAAATGGAACTTGGCGATGAAACTTATAGAACCACGAAACTGGTTTGTTTTTATATTATCTGCCTGGCTTGTGATATATTTATTGCTATTGCTAGGATTCGTATGTCCGGCTTTAAGGATAAAATGTCCGACTTAGAATTATAGAGCCTGGCAAGTCTAGTACCTACATTAAAGGTTGAGCTACTTTTTGACGATTTTTCCGATGAAAACAGTCGTCAGTCGTACACTCGTACTGTAAGGGAGTGTCAGCCGCTGTCGTCACCGAGACGTCCGCGTCACCGAGAAACGAGATTATTTGAACCACCCGTGACGTCTCGTTGACGGCGATCATATACTCTGCTCACCGCGCAGTTTTACTTACGCACGCAGCTGTGGTCATCATGTGCATGCACGAGATTTTGTTTCCAAAATGGTCAGATATAGGTTTTGGGGATAGTATCTAGTACCTATGTAAGGGATCGTAACAGGTGGCGTTATCTGGTCACCTACCCCCATGGGAAAAAGCGTGAATTTATTTTACGATTTATTTGCAATACCAAATGTAATTATAATATAAATTGGTAAGTGTTACGACCATTAATAAAAGTGTATCTAATGTGCCGTAATCGTGTTCTTTTTGTCGGCAATACCATGCCAAATGCTTACTAGTATTATGTCAATACAAACGGCCTCAGATTACGACACGGCGACGCCAAGATGAGGTCAGAAATAAGCAATAAGGCTCAATTTACATTGCCACGGAACGGAATGGAAGAGAATGTTTGTAACGAAATTGTGTAAAGCATTATGAACTTTATGTCAATTGTGTAACGTACAAAGTAGATACGGGCAGGAAAACGGCGTAATACACTATCAGTAGCAATGGGTTTCATTTTGACAGTTCAACTACATTCATTGCGTTATTTGCGTTGTTGTGCAGACACATGTTACGAACATATGAAGCAATGGATTAGCAATATACTTCAAAATGATTCAGATCGAGATTGATAATGTGTTAAGCAATTAGGGTGCTGATCGCGTCTTCCGGAGAATTCTCGAGCATTTTTCAAATTCCCGCATCTAGCAGCTCGTATGTAATTTGTACGTTACGTAATTGACATAAAATACATTATGCTTTGTACAATTTCGTACGATAAATTGTCTTCCATTCCGCGGCAATGTAAAATGAGCTTTACATTAACAATGACCAAATAATAATTATGCAAATGAACTAACCAGATTGACACATTTAGAACTAGACTTTAATGTGTCGGAATAAGGTCCAAAGTTCATTGTAGAGATAATTTTTTATGGAGATTTATAAAATATATATTTTTATGATGGAGCTAAATTATTGAACAAAATTGTGATATAGAATAGAATAGAATTTTCTTTAATCAAGTTACAAAAACTAAGCACAGACACTAAACAAAAACGAGGAAAAAAGGAAGGAAGGATATGATATTAAAAACAAATAGTTATATACTGTGACCTTTCGAAATACCTACCTACTGATAATTAATGATAACTCTGAATCACATACTCACATGGGAAGTCCCAAATGCGATCAATAGGTACAACCATCAATCAACTACACATCAACCATATCATAGCAGTGAGGGCGATTTTTGTAGTGAAAGTTAGCACTGATGTGTTGACTGTGCTACATTGTTCACATAAAAATATCACCTACTGACAAACTATCCAAATTAGGTCCTCAGTAAATATATGAATATACAGTGTACTGCTTTTGTTATCTACTTATTTAAATAAACAGTTAATAAAATAAAAGATAATACTAGTATTGTCAAAAGTCATAATAATATCATTATGAATAACTTATCTGGCTTACCAAGGGTAATGGATTGTAACCAAAGATTTGTACATAAATCATTAACTTTTGCGTTGTATCGAAACTTATACCTTGTTGGAGTAATGTTGTATGACAGTGTTTTAAAAAAAGAACACGATACTACACTATGACATGTTATTTTTTTTTTTAAATGCTGGCCATAAGAAAAGAAGACGGACTACACATTTTTTTTAATGCCTTGAAAAATGCTGGCCATGTATCACAAATGGGATGAATAGTAAAATGGGAGCAGTGTGCTGGTATACAGAGATAGGAAATATTTAAATGAAATTATAGTGCAATCACTTCAATGGGCACATCCTCAAGACAATAAGACTTGTCTTGTCGAGGTCATATCAATATTGGAGTGCTAAATTGTACTCTTATGTAACAACCATAGACAGGAGTACTTTTGGGAATATTCTCTTTAGCTTCTTATTTTGCTAGACAAAGGCCAGTAAAAAAAAAGCTAGAGGAAAAATAAGTTATGGTACATGGCCGGTGGCTGAAAGTTTACAAAAATATGATGAAAGAATTTAACTCTTGGTTAAAAACTTTTGTAGTTTTTGTAGTCTTTTGTAGAAATATTTCATGATTTAAATACTTAAGGTAGATGTTTAAAAGTATTGTTGTTATATTACCAAATGGGTACATTATGTTCATTTTAATTGATCTCATATCAGTAATAAAACTAGAAGTAATTGCAATGGTTTATGAGCTTTGTTTTATTATTGGATACTATAAAATGCATAAAATTTGCATATTGCACACAAAATATTTTTGTACTTACCTATTCTCTAAAAATGTTTTAGGTATCTACGTCGAACGTCGTGTACCAGAATAAATGTTTTAATAAAAATAACAACAATCTCCGTAATATACTTGGTACATAAAACAGGTTTCTATAATTAGACCAACGCTAAAAAGTAGCCGTGTTTTATATAAATAGAACATGCAAAAATCTACATAAGTGTAGTTCTTACCTTGTATACAGTCCCCTTAGAATTTCCGAACAAGTTGCGCCAAAAATCAGAAACGAAATACACAAAAAAAACAAGTCTTTGACGAAAAAAACACTGCTAACACGATTTTGAGGATTATAACTGTCAGATCTAATACCAACACGTTGTTACAGTTATTTCGATACGTAGATATTGTTTATTACACAATGTGATGATAATTAACTGGTGAAAGTGCGAATATTGTCAATGCGGAAAATCCACATGAGCCTGAACCCGTCACTACCTGCCGCAAACCGCAATAGTCAACTGACAAGACAATTGACATTTTACAAGGGGAAAGAACGAACCGGTGTTACCAGTGCAGTATATATGTTTACCATTGCAGTCAGACTTTAATAAAACAAAACAAAAGTTAATAATAACTCGAATACTGAATAATATGTTAAATCATGCAGAGTTTTTGCTTCACAATACCTACATTTTTGTTGGTCATAAAATGACGTCAATAGCAAACTAAGGAATGGTTTCTTTTACAGTTTTACTTGTTAAAAAAGCTTGTAAAAATAGTCTTTCGTAAAAACTTTTATTTGAGCAAATTATTAGTGAGATTGTCCTTTATATGTAGTAGACTATCTGGCCGTGGCAACACTATGCGGAACGTTTCACTTTGCGTAGAATCTTGAATTGGTTTTATTTATGAGTTAAAATTCATTTGTCTGTTTTAATTTGGATCGACATAATTTAATACATATTATTTGTACTAATTTACATAGCTTTAATTATTATTTGTTTTGTATCTGATGAAGTCGTAAACATTAGGTTTAGTAGGCACAGCGACATCTACCGAAAATATTGGGAATTACAACAGTGGTCTGCCCATCCGTTCCTCTAACATTCGCTGTTTTTGCTGCAGATTGCACTCTGTGCCTTTGCCTTCCAGTAAAACTTCAGAGAAAAGTGACACAAAGGTAACAAGTAACAATGTCTCCACTGCTGGGACTCAGCACTTCTCTTTGTGATGGGTCACATGTGATGCGTTCAGATTCCATATTAGTCTCTAGCCGCAGGTAACCTCCTCCATCGATTTATAGACAAGAGTAGATACAGGTTTTAAGAAAAATATGTTTATGTACCGTGCGGCAGGTACGTCAAAAACATTCTCTCACACTATAATAGTTGAACACTGCTACGACTAATACGAATGATATACCCTACGTCGGTGGTGAAAAGCTCAACGAGGCACTTAGATACCTACGTACACACACAAACGAAGTTTTAAAATTAGGCTTAAAATTTTAAAGAAAAAAAGTTTGGTTATTAAGTAAAATAATTGAAATTTAGTTACAGACGCCAGCACATCAAGCTACTACAATCTGTCAAATCTCTTTAATAGGTTTTCAACTTTATCGCTAAAGCATTAAGGTTCAAGGTTGATTGGGAAAATTTGACAGTTTCGGGTAGCTTGACCTGCTGGCGTCCGTACCTATACCTACCTACCTAGTTAGATAATATCTATTCTATTCTAGTACAACTTAGATTAACATAAAATGACGTCTGCTTTCGGCCCACCTGGCCTTAAAACTTCAGCAAACTTCGCCACGATTGTCACCCATCAAATAAACAAAGAAATAAAACGCAATTCTCTTGCAATACTTTAATAAAATCCTTTGGTATCCCATTTATGATTAAGATCAGTTATGTTGTCACCTCGTGGATTAATGTCGACCACGATATGCGTACAAAGAGGTCGAAACTTCGTAGACACGACGTAATATTCAGAATTTGAAAGTCCGTCAATCTTGTATCTTTCCACAGCCCTACTGAGAAGATGGTGCCTGAAAAAAATACAAGAAAATTATCAATTTATTGTTTCACGATCAATCTTTCATGTGAAAAGGAGGGAGAGGTATTTGTTTGTTTGTATGTAGGGGGTAATCTCCGGAGCTACCAATCGGATTAGAAAAAAAAAATTGCATTTTACAGCCCTAAGGAGTCGAGCAAAATAAATAATAGTTAAAGGCAGAAAGAACACACACACACACACACATAATCAGCCTATTATGTTCCCACTACTGGGACACAGGCCTCCTCTCGGTGAGAGAAGGAAGAACGCTAAACTAAAATAAAGTACCGCGTATTTCAGTAAGCGCTTCCTACCTTTAAATTTAAGTACAACAAAGTGTGTGTGAGATATCATCGAAATTATTTATTTGTTTCAAAGGCCTATCGATGCCATTATGTATGGAATATGCCATCGTTCAAATGTCCGCCGCGGCTTCTCTGGGTGGTGCGCATCCGAAATGTGCAATTTTCCATAACTCTAGCGCATAAATCAGGCTGAATTTTACCGATGGCATACTTAGGTTATGTTTGCATTGAGGGTCGCTGTGGTTTGTGGTTTATTCGCATAGACCTGCGACTTAAGAAAACCCCACAAGAAAAAGTCTAACGGGGTCAAATCGCACGATCTCGGTGGCTAGTTCACATCACCTCCACGTGAGATTACCATGCTCTCAAATCGCTCGTGCAGAAGGTCCAATGTGGCATGAGCTGTGTGGCACGTAGCGTCGTCCTGTTGAAACCACATGTCGTTGGTGTCCATACCATCCAATTCAGGCCAAAAAAAGTGGTAATCATTGACCACCGTGGCTCACCGTTGACGGTGATAGCCTGGCCAACGTCGTTCTCAAAGAAACATGGGACCGATGACGCCGCCAACTCAAAATCCACACCAAACAGTGACTTTTTCGGGATGCATTGAACACTCTTGGATCTCATGTGGATTGGTATCATCACCAGTGGACTCAAATTTATCCGCCACACTGCGAATAGTCTTCACGGGAGGACGATTATGGCGAATGGGCGAAGCGCGCGGAACGTTGCCCGAACAGAACACCCATTTTGATAAAACAATTTTATCATTTTCACGTGTTGTTGAACGCTATATCCGTCCATGGTGATTTGGCAAAACAGACTGAATGAATCACAGCTAATTTGACAGATGTAGCTTCAACAGTACAGCCGCTATCAATTGTCAAAGTTCGGAAGTCCTTATTGGAAGACTCTTTAGTAACAAGGGCGAGGGATGGGATATTACTTTACTCTATGGGTGCTAGTGTGTAATATTTTCCCAAATCAAATAGATGAAGTCAGTTAGATTAATTGTAAAGCAAATAGGTATATGTACTACCAAATTAAATTGTCCATATATTTAAACCGCAACTGTCATTCTTTGGCAGTTCTATGAAATGGCTATAACGATTAATTGGCGTAGGGTGTTAATGGACTTATAAAAAAAAAAAAAAAAAATATGATGAAAGATGTTGGGGTCGGCTTCCAGTCCAACCGGATGCAGCTATATACCAGTTTTTTACATGGAACGACTGACCTCCACAACCCAGTTACTGGGTAATATCTCTTGGTAAGACTGGTTATCAGACTTTCGGGTTTATGAAAACTAGTAACGACTGTCGTGGATCTTTGACAACGTGCTTACGACAACGTGCAACGTTTAACGTGCTTTCCGAGGCACGAATGGGTATTGGTATGTAAAGATGATCACCCGTCCACGGACCGACCGCGGAAACTGTAGCTTAACTTGATCAATCGACCCGTGCTGCTATTATTACTTAGTCACAAGCTCCTCCCCTCCCCTATAATGAACTACATAAGTGTATGTGTATGTGTCTTTGGGACATATCATTAGCCCTAATAATATTCAGATAGGAATGTCTCAAGTATGTCTGCGGTAAGCCAACAATGTAACAGACAATTAATTAACTGCGTTGTAGCTGCGAAGTGGCTTCGACGTGGCGTTGTTGTGGTCGATATCGCCCACACGGTTGATTTTGACGGCCAAATGTGGTCCGTGTGGATAGACTATTCATTTTCATACAAATTAGCGCCCGTTCACTTGGTGTCGTTGCGCTTGTAGTGTGGTTGTGGTACGTGTGAACAGACTCTAGATGCTATCCTACACTATTCATAAGTTAGTAGGTCTTAATATCATGTCCTACGTGTCCTGTCAGCTGCACGTTACAGGAACAGGACGCTAGTGATGGCGCCAAACACGCAGCCGAATTCTGGACCGAGTCCATTTAGATTGCCATCGATACGGTAAGAAGAAGAAGTGGGCCAACAGTCAGTAAAATCAGAAGAATGAAAGCGATATTACCTGAAAGGATTGGCACCCTCTCGCGTGTGTGGCAACACTAGGTACTCACCAACAGTGCTATTGTACCGCACAATTGGATACCCGGCAGCACGCAGCCTTAAACAGAAAGGGGACTTATTTACAACGCTACAATGATCTTTTGGCGTGTGGCCAAAATCAGAACTAACGCCGCCATCTTGTTTTTCTATACAATTTCTGTGACAATTTCACAAATATTTACCAACAACGTACTCCTGTCAATGTCAATCAGGCGCCAAAAGATTCGTGTACAGTTATAGGTACATTGGTAAAGTGACACGCTTTTATTAGCTCCATTTGTAACAAACAATGTAATGAAATCTTAGAACTCAACTTTAACCTCCTTCTAATTGTCGTATCGAAATGAAACTTTTAATGTATATGTAGTTCGGATGATAAAACTATAATTCGGTATCTTGATGCTGATCTGATGATGGGGCCAGGAGGTGGATAGTGGAACTCCTTAGGGGCTACTTGTAAACCCCTCGAGTTTAGAAGTAGCCCCTAATCGTCATTACTTCATTGACTTTATAATTAATGAAAAATAACGCAAAAATAAAAATATGTAGTTAAAAAAACTAATAAAAAAATAACGCAAAAATAAAAATATGTTGTTAAAAAAAATAAAAATGCGGTTTTTTAAACTACATATTCCTATTCTAGAAACATAGACAGACATGAATTTTATTTACGGCTGATTTTTCAATCACCTGATAACTTTATTCGAGGAATAATTTCAAACTTTTGACAGTTGTTTCATACAAAAACTGTCAAACGTCAATTTTATTCCTCGAATAAAAGTTATCTGGCGATGGAAAAATCAGCCCAAACTTTACGTAGCTTTTTGACATTGACAGAACCTTTATTTCGTAGTAGTTTAAATAGACTTTCTATAAAGTGTTCGATACCATCATTGTCGTATAGTTTGTCCTCAATCCTCACCTCCAAAACATGTCGTTGTCTTCACCCCCCCATCCGAAGTAAAGGTTGGAGAATCCATTGGCTCTCTCGAACTGCTCTCTGGTCATCGACACCACACCACCAAACAAGCTTTGAAACTTGTACAATGGTCTGAAAAAGGGATATAAAAGGATAGCAAAGTGATGAAATGAGTGGGTGGTAGGAGTACCTATACGAGTATTCAACGGGCAGGTCAGCCAGACATAATTGGTGAATTATGGCTGGCTGAACTTCCCGTTATGTGTATAGACTTGAGCCCTCTTGCTTTCTACAATATGATAGTTTGGATCTTCGTGAGTTTCTATGTTTGTAATTCAATCATGCTTTAACGGCTGGTTGGATTTGAATGAAACCTTCTACACCTGGAGTACAACATAGTATACTTTATATCCGGGTACCTGACGTAATTCTACGAGCAACACATGAGGGGCAATTCTCGTAATTTTAAGAATGAAAGAGTTTTAATAGTATTTTTTTTATCACTGTTCCTCTCTACCAAAGCTCCTGCCATCTAATCTCTTCACCACCCTTGGTTGACTGGTAGAGAATGCCTAACGTATTAAGTCCGCCTTTGTACCTTTTGTGCGAAAAGTTAAAGTTAATAAATAACGTTCACAGTCTGATCTCAGTCTAAAATACCTCTTATTTCCGTACACATTTGACAAGTTTATGACATTTTTTTGTCGTCGAGATGAGAATGCAAGATTTTGAACGTTTTAAACTACGAGAATTGGCCTTCTGTTCATAAAGACTTACTCAATCTTTTTCATCTCCGTGTCGTTCACACGGGCACACATATGCCTGGGCAATGTCGGACAATTGTACACTATGTTCTCATGCAGAGGCAACAGGTCCACATCATGAAACACTACGCAGTGGAAAAAGTTGAACTTCAGCATTTCACTGAAGCCGGCATTGTACACTCGGCCTTTGTTGAACAGCCCGGTTCCTTGAAAGATAAGAACCTGTCATAACTGTACCGATTTTAAAATCTTATCTTGTATTGGCACGAACTATATCCGCCCAATTTTTTTACCGTCTGGACAAAAACAAGGTATAAAAGGTGAATGGAGTAGATGATTATGGCACAGAAATTTGTGAGTATAACATCATGAAAACTTAGGTGAAGTGAGCTTGAAATGAGCTGTCATAGTGTCAATCTCATATATTAAGTGGAATAACTCACTTCAAGCTCACTTCACCTAAGTTTTCACGGTATTATTTTTACAGAATAGACTGCCGATGTATGAACCGAAACGAAGCAAAAGGAGTAACTACTAAGGATCGTAGAAGGTGACGTTCAGGGGGTCTACTACGAAGTGCAAAGTGCAAATGATCGGATCGGACCGACACGTGGCCGAACCGAATATTGAAATGCAAAAAAAGCAAAATGCGAAAAAAGTTCGAATCGGGTCAGTTGGGTCGGGACCATAGTCAATATTCGAAAGAGTGTAGGACTGTTGGATCGGGACCGACCGAACCAAATAGTAACTTCGTAGCAGGAAACGGCCGAACATTCGGCCGATACCACTTCGGAGTGACCCCCTGTAGTTTCTGCCTACCCCATGGGAAGAAGGCGTCATTTTATGTATGTGTATGTAGCTGTATCTGAGTGATCTTACCTTCCTGTTCGATAACAAATATTTGATAATCCAGTTTCTGTCGCATTAAAAATGGATGTATGTTGTACAAGAATGTACCGAGATTGCGTTCACGGTCCCTGGAAAATACAATCATTTTAAAATTAACTACAATTTATGCATATGCTAAGAAAATACGGATGGGTTGTGGATGTTAATAATATGGCTAGAAAAAGTGTGATTAAATAAAGTCCTCCAAACCGAAGTTCGACCACGCCGACCGATCTCAGCGGAGCTTTCAGCGCAGGAGATATCATCGTACACTAGTTTGTAGGCAGACACAGGTGCACTATATCTTCCCTCACTCTCATAATCCGATGGGACGGCAATCCGACACGACCGGAGAGAGATCAGGTGCAGGACCAACGACTTGCGCTTGCGACCACGAGATCAATGTGATTACTGAGATAACGGCAAGAGATTTGCGGTGGAAAACATGCTGCGTCGACACAAATAAATTGGGATAACGGCAAATGATATAGTAAACGTACACCCAGACAAGATTTCTATAAAAAATCTAGTACTTAAATCGGATCATCATAATAAGCTTGTAATGTTCCCACTGCTGGGACACGCCTCTCTGTGAAAGGGAGTGGACCGTAATCCACCACAAGGGCCCAGTGCGGGTTGGTAGATGTCACATGTATTCGAATTTTGGTTCTAGGACATGCCGGCCGGTTTCCTCACGATATTTTCCTTCACCCGTATTTTAATTTTTATTTTTATTGGTCCATCAACAATTGTTTATAGATTTTCTATGCTAAGGGTAACATGCAAAAGTGTGTATGCAACAATCACTTGCATACAGGCAAACTCCGCATGCGTTTTGAGAGCAATGGTGATAAAATAATTTACAGAAAGTAAAGCGCTTGTCTGGACTCGAACCTAAATACGACCTACAACTCATAAGTCATGGCCGTTACCACTGGGCCACCACTACTCTCAACTTCCTAAATTAGATAAGTGCATTCTCATATCAGATCAGCGCCTGTTCAGAATCTGCTCCAAAGATTAGTAGGTAAGGCGTTACAGGATATAATGGTTTAAAATAATACCTGTATGGAACAATGATGCCCACTTTGAACCGTGTCTTACAATCCGGAGGGTGATACGATCCCCCTTTTACAACCAGAGGGTATACATTCTCCTGGGACAAGTTCATACTCTTCAACATTATTTGATATTTTGCTAAAACACGTATAAATCAGTCATTAATTGTTTAGTAAAAATAAATAAAAAATCGCCTTTGATTGAAGCCTGCTGAAGGTGGCTTCAATCAAATTTTAATTAAAAAAAAAAAGAGATATTTTATTTTATTTTTGTATATTTTATAAGTAAAAAAAAAACTGTGCCATAGGCTTCTACTCCGCTTACGTCAGCAAAGTGTCACTCTTATATGGAAAATATCAAACTCTTACGGTAAGGTCTCTTCCGGAAACAAATTGGCAAATCTTGTCCAAGCACGCTTGGACGTTGGTCTGGTAATGTTCCTGCAAATAGAAGTTCTTAATGCATAATATATACTACTCAAACTCCGCATACAAAGCATTTATTTCAATTAAGGGCTGATTTTTCCAATGCCAGATAATTTTATCCGAGGAATAATTTTGCATTTTTGACAGTGCTTCCATACGAAAACTGTGAGACGAATAAAAATTATCTATCGATTGAAAAATCAGGCCTAAACCATTTACTGGCGCTTTTGAATTGTCAAAGAGTCGGTCAGTTAATCAGAAAGTTGAAGCTAGTTGCCCATTCCAAAACGTAGATTTTCTTAACGTAGAATTTATTTTGTCGCCTTCAAAGTATGCTCCTTCAGAAACGATACACTTACGCCAACGAATAGTCCAATCATCAAAACATTTTTTAAATGATTTTTCCGGAATTGAGTTCAGTTCTCGCCGCGAATTCTCCTTTTAAATGTCTTCTACCGAACAAAAACGTGTGCCACGAAGTGGTAATTTGAGTTTAGGAAAAAGAAAGAAGTCGGCTGGAGCCATCTGGTGAATAAGGTAGTTGCTCGATGGTATTTGTTGAGTTTTTGGTCAAAAATTCGTTCACAATTATGGCCTTGTGCGAAGGCGCATTATCGTGATGCAAAATCCAAGAATTTGCTTTCCACAATTCTGGCCATTTTCGTCGAATTTGCTCTCTTAAACGCCGCATAACGCTCAAATAATATTATTTATTTACCGTTTTACCTTCCGGCAAGAATTCCGAGTGCACAACACCGCGATAGTCAAAGAAAACAGTCGACATGATTTTGACTTTTGATCGACTTTGGCGTGGTTTTTTCGGTTTCGGTTCAGTTGGAAGGCGCCACTCCGAAGCTTGTTGACTAGTTTGCATGTCAAACTCGTAAACCCACGTCTCGTCACCAGTAACAATGCGTTTTATGAATGTTGGGTCGGAATCGACTCGTCCTAGCATATCCTCAGCGACTCTTATGCGATTGAGTTTTTGGAGAAAATTCAGGTCTTTTGGGACTAGCCGAGCGGCAACATGTTTCCTACCCAAGTGATTATTTAAAATGACACGAATCTACTCGTGAGTCGTGAGACACAAAAAGTTCAGCGGCTATCTCTCTCAAACTTGAATGAGGATTTTCAGCCACTATTTCCTTCACTTTTGCGATGTTAACTTCAGTTGAAGACGTTAATGGCCTACCAGAGCGAGGCAAATCTTCTATCAAATCCCGACCAATTTTGAACACTTTGTACCACTCGTAAGCACGTGGTTTTGATAAAATCGATTCACCGTAAGCCTTCTGTAACATTTTCATTGAATCGGAACACGAAGACAAACTCTTTGTTCGATGTTTTTGTCCGTTACGAAATTCGCAATACACACTAGATATGATCTAACTAAAAACAGCACTGTACATAATCTAAATAACAGATGCAACTCAAACTCCGCGCCAAAATGGAAAACAGTTGTGCCAATCTAACAACAAAAAATAACAAAAAAAAAATAATATGGAACCATAAACAAATCATCCATTACCGATACTTTTTTGACTGAATGTATATACGAGTAATGGGTACATTATTCTGGTTGCTTCTATATACACACATCAACAGAATCTAGGGATATTTTATATTTCATCAAATATCTAAAAATCTATGAAGAACTTTCTGATATAATATAGATTATTTTAAGGTCTTTAATGCAAAATAAAAAACATTTCGCCAAGACGAATTCCTGTCCACACCATGATTGTCCTGCCTTGGTATGAGTGAACCTCCTGAGGGTGCCGAAGAAGACCAACTTCATGCTACCTCCTTCGCACGGTTGGGTCGCTTATCTGCAGCTGGTGGTCCTCCTGAAGCCTTTGTACTAGTTGCATCGCTGTGATATTGGGTTGTCTTCTGGCGGTCATTTGGAGAAATCGATCCAGTCTCTGCGTAGTAGTAACTCGATATCTCGTGTGCCGTTCAGCCACATCGCCAGTACTGCGATAACGTGACCACAACCTTGATATCACGTTTTGGCTGGTGTGTAGGGCCTCAGCAACGATGCGTTGAATAGCACCATTTTCTACCATGCCCACGGCTCGCAACATTTCATCTCGACTCAAATGACGACGTGACATGACTCTTAAAGCTCACACGGCACGTTAAATTAAAAAAGAAAAACAATGTAATCCCTTTTCATCAATAAATATTAATAAAACCATTTTAATTTTCCTTGACGTAACGAATTAGTAACAATTTTTCCGCCGTATTTTGTTTGTTTTTTGGAAAATAGTGTGAAAATTTCTATTTTCACACTAAAAAAGTTATATACAGATTGAAACCTCTTTTATTCTTAAAAGAGGTTTCAATCTGTATATAACTTTTTTTATGGAAACTAAAAAGATTTTAAACTATAAATTCGTAAATAATTTAGGATTAAGGTATCCCTAGATTCTGTTGATGTGTGTATAATACCCAAAAGACTGCTATCACCAATACTGCCTCTTTGATTTAAATATAGGCCAGCAATTTAGACTGACAGAAATATAAACCCTTAGGGTAATGACACACGGGCGTTGCCAATGCGTTGCGTCGGCGCTGCAACGCCTGAGCGGAGACGTCATCGCAGCGTTCGTGTAGCACTCACTGCGTCGAAATCACTGCGCTGCGACCACGTTACGCATTGGCAGCGCCCGAGTGGCATCGCTCTTACTTACTTAATACATCATAGCCAGTCTTGTAGAAATCCAAAGTTGTTTTAGCATTGGTGCTAGGCTTGCCGATGGGAGGAGCTAATGTTTTCTTCTTGTGAGTTACAATATGCGTAGATTCTGTAATGACAACGTAGCTTAAATGGGGCCATTTTAAAGCCCTGAGGGACAAAATGGCCTACTGTACGACCTTCCCCTCTTCTCTCTATCATAAGTACCTTCGCACGAAGGACACATCAAGCTATACATTACTAGTATAAGCTGACCAGAGCTGTACGGAAATACTATAAAATGCGAGGTCAATTTAAAATTGAAACGTGTAGTTTGACCTCTCGTCGTCCTGTGTAGGTACTAGGTATGTGCGTATTCAAAATAAAAATAAAATTCACTTTTAAGATATTGACGTAGATGACACTCTCAAAAACACGCCAATTTTTTGATTTCTTATAATTTACTTACAACAAACAAAAAACAGCTTACGGAATTTTTCATGAGGTGGTGCGACGTAATGGGTTTCCTTAATAAAAACCTGTTCATTCGTAGCAGGCAGATAGTGCGCTCGGTGAGAGTATAAATAGATGGCAATTGACAGAAGAATGAACAGTATGAGCCAGGGGTTCCACCGGCAGCGCCTCCTGCTCCCGGTCGAGTACGAGCATTCTTGGAGCGAAGATCGACGTTCGTGTTCTAGGGCATAAACATAGAAATAGGTAGGTAGGTTCATATGAATTCATAACACACACATATTTGGTTCGACACATTCGATTCAGCGGTATTTGTTGACCAACAAAGCCGACCCGTAGCAATTCCTTAATATACTCGACTTTCATTCACCTCGTGCCGATCGGCAATCTCCGTTCGGCATCATGCTCGGCCACTCGTGGAATCATCTTCTGCTCGGCAATCGATTCGAGCTAAGCCGAACAGCTTTTGACAACACTGTCATTCTATGACAGGTGTATGGAACGGTTATTACACAAAAAAATATTTCCCTGGCTGTAGACAGGCAAATATACAGGCAGGACTAAAACATGGCGAAATGTGGGTTTCGGACATAGATATAATTACCATATAGGTCACATTTTACATGAAGCAGTTTCCCTAGGAGGCGGGAAAATGCTAGTATTAGCTGGGGTTCTGCTTATTAGTTTCTTTACATTAGAATGACGTTATTCGATCATAACATAACAATGATCCATCTCTCTAAAGTCACATACAATATCATCAAAGTAGGGCGACCAACTTAAGAATTCAGGCTGACTGGAAATACCCGTAACCATCCAATACGAACTTTAGCTCCCTTTTATGTATTCTGTCAAAAACTTGTGAATACAAAGGAAACAAAAAAATAATAGGTGTCTATGTACTTACTGGGATTCCGTTGCATGGACACTATTTTGATGATCTTCCTGACCGGCACACAGGTGTTCATCGTTAGAAGGTTGAATACAAAATGATGTGCAAACACGCTAGTTTAAAAAAAAACTACTCTGTGTCCTAAACAACAGTTCTGTGGGATTATAAACAATAACTGTAGGATGTGTACGCATTGCTTTTTTGTCATAGATTTTATGGAAAGAATTTGTTTATTGACAAATAGATGGAAGCCGGAGTGTTAATATCCTCCTGACCGAATTTGTGTCTATGTTCTGTCGCAGCAATGAGTAGTCGAACTATTGTTTTTCAAAATTGGGACCGTGTCGAAATAATTAACTGTCGAAATTGAGTATGACACTTTTTAATTTAGAAGAAAATATACAATCATTTGTTATTGTAGTAGGTACTATTGATTAAAAATTACCTACTTACATGAACTTCGACACCATTTATCTCGTATATGAGATTAAGGATTAGGCACGTACAGAACAAAACATTTTCATTTAATCGATGTTTTCGAAATCGAGGTACGGACGCCAGCACATCAAGAATAGAATACTCTTTATTGTACACCATACAAATTATAAAACATAAATATACAAAATTTTTACAAAGGGTGATCGATCGATGAGCGATCTTTTAAAGACAACCTTTGGATGGATTAAAATTAAAGAGAGGCAAAAATGGTAGGTAGTTGTGGTGTACCATTTACATTATACAATAAATATATTCATAAAGTATATCTTACTCGTCTAAATAAATATATACATACAATAATAGACATGAAACAAGAGCAAAAAACAAAATAATAATAATAATAATAAATAATAATAATGATGATGTTTAAGGAGAGAGGAAGTGCTTTTTGATCATAATTTTGAAAGTGGACAGAGATTGAGCACGCCTCACCGACACGGGCAAGTCATTCCATAACCGTACCGCTTGAACAGTGAAAGATTTGTCAAAGAAACTGGTGGAATGCATCGGCATCTCTAGTCTCAGGTTTTCCGATGACCTCAGATATTTATTATGTGTGTCATGAAGGAACTTGAAACGTTCTTTAAGATAAGAGGGGGTTTTAGGATTAAACAAGATACTGTAGAGCTGAAATAAGATATGAGAATTCCGGCGAAGACGTATGGGAAGCCACTTGAGCTTTGTACGAAATTCAGATATGTGATCATATTTGCGCAGGCCAAATATAAATCTTATGCAAAAGTTTTGAAGTCGCTCAAGTTTATCTAGTTGTGCCTCAGTAAGATCTGGATAACTGACATCAGCATAGTCAAGGATGGGAAGTAAAAGGGATTGTGCAAGCGCAGTTTTAGTGGCAGTTGGAAGAAAGTTCCGCAACCGTCTCAGTGACTTACCAGATGCAAACACTTTACGACTTACCTCCTGTAGCTGAGGACCCCAGGAAAGATGTTTGTCGATCCAAACCCCAAGGTTCTTAACCTTTTCGCTGAATGGAATAGCAGTTCCGTTAAATTGAACCTGGGGAATCTGCGACCAGTTTATCTTGGGGATCATCCTTGAGCTGCCAACAACAATGAGCTGAGTCTTCGATGGGTTAACCTGCAACCCATGCGCCTCACTCCACTCACAGATTGAAACCAAATCCTTGTTGATAACGTGAACAGCATCAGCCAAATTCGAATGGCTAGCTTGTTTATAGATTTGCAAATCGTCGGCATAAAGGTGGTAGGAAGAAATAAGTTTTTTGGAAATGGAGTTTATAAATATTGCGAAAAGTAAAGGAGATAAAACGCCACCCTGAGGTACACCGGCAGAAGTATAACACCACGAAGAGCAAAACTCTTCCATGCATATACGTTGCCGGCGGCCATACAGGTAACTACGAAACCAGTCAATCGCCGTTGGAGATATGTTAAGCGAGCGAAGCATACCAAGCAGGATATCGAAATCGACAGTATTGAAAGCATTGCTAAAATCTAATAAGCAAAGAACTGTCAGATTTCCTTCTTCCATGCCCAACCGTATGTCATCAGTGACGTTAACTAAGGCGGTAGTGGTACTGTGACCAGGACGAAAACCGGATTGGAAAGGATTCAGCAGACTATTCTTACAAAGAAAAGCACTAAGCTGATTGTGGACAAGGCGTTCTAGGACTTTGGAGAGGAAAGGCAAGATGGAGATGGGACGGTAATCTGAAAAAGAAGTAGGATTGGATTTTTTGGGTAAAGGAATGACTTTAGCCTCTTTCCACATCGATGGAAAGGCACCATAGGATATAGAGTAGTTCAGGATATAGCATAGGATAGGAAGGATCTCGTCGAGGACAGGGAGTATCATTTTCCGACTTACACAGTCCCTACCAACTGCGTTAGATGTGATTGAAACTATGCTCTTCTTAACATCACAATCAGAGAATTGACTAAAAATAAATGGAGGATGGTCCGGAGTTGGAAGGTTTGAAAGATAGTACAACAGTAGCTGCCTTCGTGGTCCCATTACAGTGGGACGATGATGAGAAGTGTTGATTCAGTAGATCAATGTCTAAGTCTTTAGGAATCGATTCTTGGCGTGATTTTCCAACTCCCATGGATTTAAGAAATTTCCAGACTTTTGCTGGATCTCCGTTTTCAACTGAGGTGTGAATATGGCGGCGTTGGGCATCTCTACACACCTTATTGCAGCGATTGCGTGCATCAACAAGGATCTCCCGATTCGACGGTGAGGGCCGACACTTATATTTAGTTTTGGCTACAGCCTTTCTGTGCATGATAGCCCTAATATCGTCTGTAAGCCATGGTGCCGGAAGATGTTTGATTCTCACCGCACGAATGGGAGCGTGAATATCGTACAGCTGCACAAGGTTATCCGTCAGCAAATTAACCTTATCATCCACCGACTCAACATTGACTAAAGGAGCCCAGTCAATGCTGCTAGCATATTTATCCTTGTCACCATTCACCAATTCAATAAATACTTAGACACAATATTTTACTGCTGTCTGTTTAGCAAAAGATGAAGTCAGTGCTCTGTGGATGAAGTTACACGAGCGCACAACACTACAAGCGACAAAGACAAATGCTAATTTCGAGTAGAGCTGTGACGCATCCGAGTAGTGTAGTGTAGCGTGTTGTGTCTCGAGTAAACTCGATTCTTTTTCAGAGATCGATTCTTTGTTTTTGTTTATGGCACAAAAAAACCCAATTTTGCCAATTTCTTACCTAATCGTTAGAAAGCTTGAAATTATTAAACATTAAGACTGTTATTTTTTTAAATAATTGTACAGACGCCAGCAGGTCAAGCTACCCGAAACTGTCAAATTTTCCCAATCAACCTTGAACCTCAATGCTTTAACGATAAAGTTGAAAATCTATTAAAGTAATTTGACAGATTGTAGTAACTTGATGTGCTGGCGTCCGTACTTAAGTCGTCAGGCGAACATTTAATGCTGCTTAAGTTTGATGCTGCTGCTGAGTGCTCCCGTGACAGTGAGTGCCGCCTGCCTCTGTGCTAGTAGTAACTCTGTGCGCTAAGTGAAGTACCGCCAGGTCCCGGACAAAAGAGAAGCTTTACCATGTTTAGCAAGCGTAAAGGGTCGTCAGGCATTTGTGGACAGCTGTATGAGTCAAAACTCAACTCAACTCAACAAAAACTCAACTCGCTTGTCATATTTTAGAGCCATTCATGACAATAGGATTGCAGAGTTTCAACTAGCTTCAAATGTCGGCAACATAGGGGCTTTTGACGACATTTGTTTCAAAGCAAAAGTGGAAGGGCTTGATAAACCTGTCCTGGTCTTCATGCTAGCGAAACACAGAGAAAACGAGAAACAAACACTTCTGTATCGTCTTGATTTATTGTTTAGTTTGAAAGACTTGGAAGAAATCAAAGAGACGATAAAACTTATAGAAAAAGGAGGAGAGAAGACGGGTCTCATATATAGTGTAGCATACAGAATTCCTATATTCATACACATGACAATCACTGAGCATCGTGCAGTTGAATATGTTTGTGATCGTTTGAAAAACGAAAATAATAGGGATAAGCAAATATCATTGATAGATTTTATATTTAATGTGATATTTTCGTATCATAGTTTTTTCATAATACGCGCTATTTTAGATCATAAAATATGTAAATGTTGACAAGACATTGATGAGTATTTTGGGGAATAATAAAGAAGTTATATGTAATGTATTAATGAAGCAGGGGGGACTTCAATCAATCAATCCAGCAATCAGTTCGTCATTGCTACCAGATTGCTTTTCCATCACTGACGTTTTTGTGGACAGTTGGAGTTGGGCCTTATCAAACGCTTTGCACGAACAATTACATAATATATTATCATTTTTCTTGAAAATACCCAAATGTTACATAAACAAGGGTAATTTGAATGATTTTCTTGTCTTTGTTAAAGAGTCCCAGCTGTTATCATTAGCTAATAAAAAATAAAAGCACAGTATTGAAATTGTTAGAAAAATTGATGAATCGAAGTTTACTTCTGTTCTTTACGATAATTTTGGGTTTTTTTCTCATTCTACCATATCTAGCTATCTCGAATTGAGTAGTCAAGAAATAGTGGATCAGTTGTACAAGAAATTCGTCGGTTAAAAATGGAAAATTGCAGGTTACTTGAGTTCATCATCTGCCTAGCCTTTTCCGAACTTTGTTGGGGTCGGCTTCCAGTCTAACCGGATGCAGCTGAGTACCAGCATGGAGCGATTGCCTATCTGACCTCCACAACCCAGTTACTGGGTAATACGATACCCCTTGGTAGGACTGGTTGTCAGACATAAGGGCTACTGACGATCCGTAACCACAGTCAAATATCCACGAATGACAGCCGGGACCAACGGCGGTCCGAGCCGAATTGTACAAAAAACACTTATCTAAACACTATGCAGCTTTACAACTAGAGAAACAGAGTGTTTTCGATGAGCTCTGGCACCCAATGTTAGATTTAACTTGTGTTTAGAGTGCCAGCGTCCTCGCCTAAGATTTGAACATGTAGCAGTAGTTGCAAGACGACTGCTACATAGGTACTGCACTGCTGCTGCTGCTGCTGCTGCTGGTGCTGCTGGTGCTGCGGTGCTGCTGCTGATGTTGTATAGGTGCTGGTACGTCAGTACGTCATCATCACATCACACAGCTAATGTTGTGTCCTATTTATATAGCTATGTATACATAATCAGCCTGTAATGTTCCCACTGCTGGGACACAGGCCTCCTCTCGGTGAGAGGCAATGGGCCGTAATCCACCACGCGGGCCCAGTGCGGGTTGGCAGATGTCACATGTCTTCGAATTTTTAGTTCTAGGACATGCACCGTTTTGAGAGCAGTGGTGTCGAAATAATTTACACAAAGTAATGCGCCTGTCTAGGTTCGAACCTACGACCTACGACTCGTAAGTCGCGGCCGTTACCACTTGGCCGCCACTGCTCATAGCTATGTGTGTAATTGTGTGTGTATGGGGGAGATAAACATGATGAAAACTTGTGTTTATGTAAGTCTGTAAAAATAATTATGAATATATTACTTTATTAACTATATTAGGCGAACTATATCTGTAGTAAATCTTCAATCTTATTATAGGACTTATTAAATGGACAGAAATTGTATTTATTGTCTCGTCTGGAACTTGGAGAGATAAATACTAGTTTTTGTTAGGGCTTCAGGCTCAATTTGTTGCAAAACTAATCTTCTAAAGCTAAAACTAGCAATATCTTTAAAAATAAATGATTTATTAACTTACATTAATAGTATGTATTTGTAGCGGTCCTATCTATGAACAGTATACTGGTACCCAGAATAAAACAATGTTGTGCCGAAGTGATAACCTTTGTCGCTTAATATGTCGCTGAAGTCTGATTAACTTTCCAAAACAGGAAAAAACGTGTTTACGCACTGTGTTACAACTGCCTCATTAGTCTCGTGGTTGCAAGCACGACTGCTGAGCTCGGGGTCCTGGGTTCGATTCCCAGGTCGATCAAAGTGTTATTGGGTTTTCCATTAAGAGTTTTCTAGTAACAGCCCGGAGTTTGGAAGATGGCGGTTTAATACCCCGTGTCCCGGAAAGCACGTGAAATCCGTTGCTCCTGATCTCTCCCCGGTCGTGTCGGATTGCCGTCCCATCGGACTATGAGAGTAAAAGGAACAGAGTGTGCACCTGTGTTTCCGTACACACGTCTTGTGCAGTAAGTATCTCCTGCGTACCTGGCTAATCTCCGTTGAGATTGGCCACCGTGACCGAAATGGGTCAGGAGGCTATTATCCCACAATATTTCCTCCTACATCCGCTATCGTTAAAATGTCAGACCGATAAATTTAACGCTTTATATTTATCCATCTACTCCATACGAGTATAAGGGACATTTAGGGCCTAAAGATACCGACATAGCCGCGGTGATTGCGCGAAGAAAGTGGAAATGGGCATAGAACAGATGGCAGATGGGGTAGAACAGTGCTGGACTAGATACCGAGACTTGAAAGAGAGACGGAAACCGAAAGGCTCATTGACCGGAATATACAGGGAAAAAAAAATACCAGTGCGCAAACTTGAACCATGAATTCAGCGTGTGATTCCGAAAGGCCCATTATCTTTTTTACTCTACTTCTTAGAAGTATTACGAAAATTACCCTTAGAGCTACGAATAAAAACCACTATCTATAATAAATCCAGTGCGCGGGATAAACGCGCCCTTACTTACCTGGGCTTACTGATAATATTTATTTTGAAAATTGATTATTATGTACGTTCTTAACTAAAAGTTTTACACGCCAAATAAATATTTACCTATTTATGATGAGGTCTGTTTTCCGAACCGACTACTGAGAAGTTTATCAGCTTTCTAGGAAATTAGATAATCTAGGGTTATCTCTTTGTTATCACGAGGAAGTTTCGTTGAAACTGTATGTAATTCTGCTGCTCTTCACAGTATCTTCTAACGCAGACTCGAAAACTACATACACGAAATTGTGAGTACTTGTACCTCTTACTCTTGCCTTTTGAATCCGTTTGATGGTCCCACATTGTGGTCATCGTTCTTTATTTTTTTTTTCTCCACTTTGCTCTGATCTTGCCGTGTCTCTTGGGACAACGATAACAATTTTAAAAATAGTTTTTTTTTTTGTTATAATAAAAAATAATAATAACCCCCGACCGATTTCGGTCACGGTGGTCAACGCTGGAGAGATTATAGGTACTTAGTGCATACATATGTGCGTAAACACAGGTGCACCCTTTGTTCCTTTACTCTCATAGTCCGATGGGACGGCAATTCGACACGACCGGGGAGAGATCAGGCGCAGGACCAACGGCATAACGTGCTTTCCGAGGCACAAGGGTATTACACCGCCAACTTCCAAACTCCAAGCTGTGACTAAGATATGCGTAATAGAAATGGAAAAACTCAATAACACTATTGCCCAACCCGGAAATCGAACCCAGGTCGCGCTTGGGACCACGAGACCAACGGGGTAGTCTACGATTCTACAAATTCTACGATATAATAAAACAAAATCGGGTTAAACTCATTTAAATTTTGTTGGATCTGTCTCCGCCCCGAATAGCAGAATAAATATTCAAACACGGGCAACGTTCACGAAAAAGACAGCAGAGGACAGAAGATAAATATTAGTTTAGTCCTGTCAAATTAGTCAGCGCCTGACGTAAATTGACGTATAGTAGCCAATTTTTCAATCACGTCTATACTTGTCTATGGAGTATTTTAATTTCGATGTGTTTTTTTTTCTGTTATTTTGACATTACAAACAGACGCTCCAATTTTATTTATTTGTATATATGTATACAGATGGATCAGATTACTTCAAAGCATTTAGGAACTTTTGAATTGTCAAGGAGTCGGTCAGATTGTCAGAAAGTTGAAGGTTGTTGGCCATTCCAAAACTCCAATACTCTCTGAGAATACGGTCAAGCAAAGTCCAGTGGGAAGGGCACATTGCTCGCAGAACAGATGGCCGATGGGGCCGAAAGGTTCTGTAGTGGCGACCGCGTACCAGAAGACGTAACGTTGGAAGGCCTCCCGTAAGGTGGACCGACGTCCTTGTCAAGACCGTTGAAGAAGAACCCGTTGGATGCGAGAAGCACAGAACCGGTCGAAGTGTAGTTGCTTGGGGGAGGCCTATATCCAGCAGTGGACGTCTTTCGAAATGCTGAAATTAATGAAAGTCCAAGGACACATCCTATATGCGTTAAGAATTAGCTAGTAAATGCACAGAATTGAATCTGAGAATCTGAGAAGAAATCTGAGAACAAACAACGAAAATGCGAACCCAACGACACCGACTTCCGAAATTAAAGTTATTTTCACTATGTAGTGTCTTTTTTGGAAGTCGGGTTTTTTTTTTGCAAAAAAGTTTTTTATTTGATATAGTCTTCCCTCAAGCGTTGCTGCAAAATCATAATCAAAGGTTTTACAATAAATTTGTTATTCCTGTTCCAGGTCGACCATGAAGTTAACGCTGTGTCTTATCGCGCTGGTGACGTTAGCAAAATTGGCTGATGCAGGTCCACTTGGTTATTGCGACAATGCCTTATTTGATACGTTAGCAGAACTTTGTAGAACTAAGGACGGTAAGTTGAATAGTTCTTTTTTTATACTATACCTAACAATAAAAACCTGCCAAACCTATTCCAAAATTATTTGAAATTAATTGGAGTTAACTTTCAGTGTAAATACTCTATGTACTTATATCCCGTTTGCGGTAATTTTGCCGGTTCGTGGAATGTGCGTCCCCTCTCCCCAACTACCTAACACCGCTGAGACGCTGAGTCGCCGTCTCAGTAACGTAAGCAACGTCGTATTAATATTGGTATTGGCTTCCTTTGGTATTGTTCGTCGAATCGTTGAGCTCCTTAAGTTTTGAGTTGAGCTGCACGATTTCTGACAAATGCGTGCTGGACATGTCCTCTCAATATGTGTGGTTCTTTCCTCAAAAGACCATCTCACACCTCGATCTACATGGTCTTCATATGATCTGACCAAGATTATGTCTGGACTTTAAAAGAGACTGTGACCTCTGAGTTTGTTTCGGCCTTTCTTCTCAGACTATTCAGATGGGAAACGCCGAGCTCATGTAGTTTTTAAAATATGATTGACGTTTAAAAGTGTTTGTACAAACCTATTTACAAAATAAAATCATTTATTGATATTAACGTTACACAACGGACCTAAATACCTAATACGTTGTGCATTAAAATAGTGTCCGTGAATGGAGATACTTAAATGTAGGTCCAACATACCTAGGTTTTACTTAAATGTAGGAGGGCCTATTTAAATGTAGGTCCTACGAAGCACTCTGGGCAATCACTCCACTTAGTGACAGCCAATTTCTTTTTAACTATGACGTATAAAATATTATAAACGTGAAAGTTTGTATCGATGGATGGATGGATGTTTGTTACTCTTTGACGCAAAAACTGCTGAACGGATTTGGATGAAATTTGGCACACAGATGGTTTATAACCAGGATTAACATATAGGATACTTTTTACCCCGATATTCCCATAGGATCTAAAATGCGGGTGAACCGCGGGCGCAGCTAGATATAAATAAATTATTCTGATTCGAGACAAGACGTCGTTGTATCAAATATTTTAAAAGCAGTCTCTTACCTACACTTATTTATTTTATTTTAAGGATGCGACGAGTCCGCTCCGCAAACCCTTGTGGGGAAGAGAAGAAATTTTTTCGTTGATTGCTGTGCTGTAGTTTGTACACGGGAACATTTGGCAACATTTTGCTAACTGTAAAAGTTAAGCCATTTGGTTCATTGAAAAAATAACGATTTTTTGTGAATATATGACTTTTCTACAGGTTGTAGGGGCCTTAACGATATACTTGAACTACGAAAATCGAGAGTACCTTTACTAAAGTAATAATTAAAGTTAAATCATTCTCTGCATAGTATTAAATTAACTATTCATCACTAATTTTTATCTTAGTTTTTATTTTAAATATTCGTTTTTTATTATTCATATAACCCACCGTAATTATTTCTTGTCGTTAATCTAATGACTGTGTACTGTCCGCCGCGCGATTCATTGCGTTATTTACGTTGTTGAGCCGACACATTTTTTTGAACATATGAAGCAATGGATTAGCAATATCCTTCAAAATGGTTCAGATACCTAGTGATTGACCGTGTGTTACGCAATTAGGGTGCTGGTTTTGTTGAAACCATTCTTTTTGTTTTCTTTTTATAATTATATTTGATTTCTAGTTTATTTATTTATTTATAAATATAAACATTATTATTATGTTATTGCCAATTCATCTAATCAATCTAATTTACTATATTACTTTAAATTAGTATGATGTATAATTAAGTTACTTATTTTGTTATTTTAAATTGCCTATGTTGATTATGATTATTATTTTGTTTATTTTTATTTTGGTTATGTTATCTAATTTTTTTATGTTACGTCGAAATTGTGTATTATTTGTATGGATATTTTATTTGTCTGACTAAAATAAATGAATTGAATTGAATTGAAATTGAATTATGTATTGGATATGTTGAAACTGTTTGTACTCCCCGTCATTTGTCCTGACGTGCTCATACACACGAGCGACACGCGTCAACGGTAGAGGCAACTGCAGCCGTCGACGCGTCGGCGACTGCTGTCGACGCGTCGGCGACTACTGTCGACGCGTCGGCGACTGCCGTCGACATGCCGCTCGTGTGTTTGAGCACCGTACTCAAATAAACGAGCGGTACGTTGTCAACGGCAGCCAACGACGCGGCGACTCTGACGTTGGCGCGTGCCACTCGTGTATATGCACATATAAGGCGGGTCGCACACACGAGCGAGAGTCAAGGCGGCGTCAAGGCGCGGGCGCACAAACGGCGCGCCGCTTCTACGTTTTCTTTAGGAATAAATGGCAATGCGCTCACATGCTAGACTCACGGCACAGGCGAGGTGGTGGCGGCTCGAGGTCGAGGCGGAGACGCGGCGCGGGCGCTGTGCCCGCCCGCGACGCGACTCCACCGCCATTTTGTCATTTTGTTTCGGGCGTGGACGTATTTACACAATTAAACTGTATGAAGGAAGCATAGCCGCGCCTCGACTCTTCATAGAGACCTTGACCGTGCCGCAACGCCGCCGCGACCTCGCCTCGACTTACCAATGAGCGACGCGACTAAAGGTTCATTAGATAACCATTAATGCTGAATGTTGTTAAACGTTTTTTTTTTTTTTTTGATATGTAGGTAACTGTTCTTTATTCTATTCTTTATTTATTTATTTATTATTTATTTATTTAATCTTTTTGCACAAAAAACAGGTACAAGGGCGGCGGCACTTGTAAAGGTCAAAATTTACTAGAAAATAGAATTGATTCTAGGCGCCCCTTCGAAAAGGTAGTTTCGTATGTAATAATGGGCAAGAAACACAGTTAGCACTGAGGTTCAGCGGGATTGTCCGAAAGGGTTACCGCTACCCCGGAACATAAAGGGCGAAGGAAGGAACATGGGTGGGTTTTAGTCAGTAAGAGTCTGACACTCCCTTCCGCTCCACCCAGAGCGGGAGGGGTCATTTGATGATTTCAGACAAAAAAAAAAAAAGTATATTATATTTATCTAAATAAATATAAACATGAAACACGAAATAATATGAGCCTTGAACCAAAGGGACATTTTTAGAACAATATATCCATCCATCAGTTTTATACATAGGCATGTACCTATATACCGCAAGGGTTGGATCGAGTTTGCTCTAGTAAAGGATGCCTGCAGCGCGATTCTGTAACCATCGCACCGTGAAAACTTAGGTGAAGTGAACGTGGAGTGAGCTGTCATAATATTCCAACTAATGCTAGGGATTGACACTATTGACAGCTCACTCTAAGCTCACTTCACCTAACTTTTGATAATGTCAACACCTTTTTTTTCTACAATTGGAAAAGTACTAGCTCAACGCATACCCTCGAATGTTCCACCTTTCAATAACACCGCTGTGATGGGGAGTGCCTCCCCTAGCAACTCATTCGCACTACTCAAAGTTGATATCGTGGAAGTTAAAACTGCTATCCCAAATTTAAAGAGTGAATGCTTACCTGGGTGGGACACCATCTCATCTAAGCTCTTGCAAAATGTTGTTGATGTGGTGGCTCCCGTTATTACTGACCTTATAGATCGTTGCTTTGATACAGGTGTCTTATCCAAACCACTAAAAAAATCAATTGTAATCCCCATATTTAAGGCTGGGGATACAGGCTGTGTCAACAACTATAGGCCCATCTCTATTCTTTCTTCACTATCGAAAGTGTTCGAGCGTACTATTAATAATGGACTAATAAAATTCTTAGAGTCAAATAAAATTCTGGCTGAAGCACAATATGGATTTCGAGCACACAAATCCACTGATGAGGCGATTCACACTTTTACTGATTTTGTGGTAAGAAATATAGACGAAAATAAGAAATGCCTAACCATCTTTCTCGATCTTGCCAAAGCTTTTGACACAGTCTCTATCCCCACCCTAATTCGTAAATTAAATAATATGGGAATACGGGGTAATGAACTGGCATTATTAGCTGACTATTTATCCAAACGTACACAGCGTGTAAGGATCGGGGACCACTTGAGTGATGAACTCCCTATCGAACACGGAGTTCCTCAGGGAAGTGTTCTTGGCCCCACTTTGTTTCTATGTTACATAAATGAGCTATGTCAACTTAATCTTGAAAACTGCAAAATAATAGCTTATGCTGATGACACAACTCTTACCTTCAGGGGCGATACTTGGGAAGAAGTATATTCCTTAGCTCAAACAGGTCTGAACACGGTCTGCCACTGGCTCGCTGCAAACTCGCTTACTCTTAACGCAGATAAAACAAAATACATTTCTTTTGCAATCAGGAGCGTAGAAACTTTCTTACAAGATAAACCTCCCATATTTGTTCATCAGTGTTCATTTCCTCCCTTGAATCAATGTAGCTGCTCAACTATACAGCCGACCCAAAGCATTCGTTACTTGGGTGTAACGGTTGATGAAAGGTTGTCCTTTGATCAGCACATTCATAACTTATGTAAAAGAGTACGGAAACTGACTTATATTTTTAAACAGCTTAGACAGGTAGCTAATGGTGAAACGTTTAAAATGGTATATTTTGCCCTTGTTCAATCTATTCTGATATATTGTGTAACAACTTGGGGAGGTGCTGGTAAAACTAAAATGTTGGAAATAGAAAGAGCCCAAAGGTTGATTTTAAAAGTTGGTCTCTCAAAGCCGCGACTCTGTCCCACTGACGCACTGTATCAGGAAGCTGAGGTGTTAACGGTTAGGCAACTTTACATCGTTTTTACTATTCTGCGGCAACATTCAGATACATCCTCTTTTGATCTTTCTAAATTAAAAACGAGGAGGCAGTATGCAATATGTAGCACGATCAAATCTACAGCTTGGCAAAAAAGTCGTGAAAATAATGGTGACGCCACTATCGTGCATGTTGTAACCCTAAATAGTACGACTAAAACGGTTTTGATATTAGTTTTTTTTTTAATTAATGTGAATATTGGCGGGTTTTATGAAAACAAGAAAAGCTCTGAAACGCTTGTTCAGCCACTGCCTAGAATGATAACATTTGCAGTTATTTAATTTAATTAATTACAAATAAAATTATTAAGTATTTCAAAATACTTTGATGTCAACTAATCCTCACTTATGTGACGCAATTTTATGTTTCACAAGACCCTAGATTAATTCAATAGGGTTTAGATCCCAGTGACAAGTTGGAAGCTTTACTACTGTGTGACTGTGTCCCACAAACCCAAGTTCTCCTCTAACCACAGGCAAAATGTTCCATAGTTGGTGTTCTAATCAAAAACTAAAAAATTAAACAGAATAATTTTTTTTAATCAGAATCAAAAATTTTAATCAGAATAAAAAATGTTTTCTCTATGTATTCCACACCCGAAAACTCTTCATCCATGTCTTGGTGTGAGCTTTAACCAAAACTCTGCTGGCTATGTTCAGATGTGTCACTGTTGTTGCTATCATCTTGTAGGTTTATGATATTTTTTTCAATGTCACTATACACAGTTTGCCCCCTTCGATGATAACCTTTTTCTATTTTCATGACATGCTGACATGAATTTTTCCAGTCGTCAACTGATATGCTCTGAAACGCTTGTTCAGCCACTGCCTAGAACAATAAAATAAAAAGAACTAAAGATTTGCAATTACTTAATGTAATTAATTAAAAATATAGCCTTATAGTACTGATGGATTTCCCTAAAAAATATTATAGTTATTTTTGTTGAGTGATTTATTTTATGCAATATTAACAAAAAGTATCAAAATTATACGAACGCGCTGTATTCCGAATGTGTTTTGTAAACATAACCTCAAATTCGTGAATGTACATTTCAATAATTGTATGAAAGGTTTATAATACATAGATATTGCACCTTGAAATACACACATTAGATCTGATTACATGTATAAAATATAATTTTACCTGACATTTCAGCGGTTCTTTTATACAAATCGTTGAGATGGGATAAAATTTGTCCGGCGTCGAGTTTCGCCAAACATCTCACGTACACTTTATAAATTATTGCTCTTGAGGAGCTGCGAATAACAGATCTGTTCATTATGAACACAATGGGTCACCAGTATCGCCACGATAAAGCAAATAAATAAATAATAAACACGAGAAACAGTTACCGATTACAAGAAATGACAGAATATGTACCTTACTCGACGAGGCAGAGCGAGTGTTGCCAATGATTAAATATTTTAGTTCCGTTTCAGGACTTTCTTGCCAAACTGTAAAACAGCTTTTGCACAAAAATTTTATACTTACCGAGGACCGGAACTCTACAATAAGTTGAATAAAGAAATCGGTATTTTTAATTACAATAAATCTAAATGTAAACTTATAGTGACTAATTGGCTACTTAAATTGAACTACACAAAAACAGAAGAGCTGCTAGTCATAATGACGTAATATGATAGGAACCAATCGTCTAGTTGGAAATGAACCCACTCCAATACCCTCTCATCCACCCAACTACACAACTTAAATAATTATTATAGACATTAAAAATCTTTTTGCTTTCTAAGAACATTTTGTTTGGTATGGATGTATAGACACGTGCTTGTCTAATTTTTGTCTTCAGCATTGGCCTCCAAATATCAGTGTGTTGCCGTCTTCTTCTCCTTTAAAACCAATAGGAATAATCCTTTTCTACATAACTCAGGCCCAGTATGTGGCGTACGTAACGTTTTTATGTCCTCTATGGTTTATCGCATAGGTTCTGAACCTTATTTTACCCACCTCCCACTTTAAGTTTTATTTTTTATAGAGCCCCCAATATTTTTTTATAGAGCCCCCAATATTTTTTTATAGAGCCCCCAATATTTTTTTAGTACTTACCATCTGTCGCGTATCTGAAAACGCTATTGCCACGATTATACTTAGACGTGTAATATTATATAGTCGTAAGATAGGATATATAATTTTCTCTGGGTCTTCTACTGCCCCCCTGAAAGTCTCAAATGCCCACAAGGGGGCGTTATCGCCGCACGTTGAGAACCTATGGTCTATGGAGCAGGTGTAGGAACACATTTTGGACACTTAATTTGTAGAAATTAAGTGACAAAACAGTGAGTGTAAAAAACATGTTTTCGTTTAATTTTTTTAATCATTAATTAATTAACAAATTTTATGCCATAAATAAGTGAAAAGACTAAACAAAATTAAAATATTAAGAAATCTTGTATATTGTCTATCCAAAGAGTAGTTTTGTTTGGCTTTACATAGTTTAGATTTTTTTATCAATTGAACAAAACTACAAGTACCTATCAAGCATAAAAAATCTACTTTATTATTTAAGAATAATAATAAATACTTAAAAGGATGTTAGGATTCATAAAATTACTAAGAGCTATTTTCATTTAGGTACAGGTATTCCTCCTGAGGCCCCCCAGACAGTTTAACATCTAAAATCTAGCTTATTGAGAGTAGTTGCGCACTACATTTGATCAAAATCCAATAAATGATGTTCCGAAGTGTCCATACTAATATTTTTATGACGAGGTGAGCAGTATCCTTCTATCCGTTAGACTTTAGTGCATTTCGAGACGTTTGGCCCGGCCGTCATTTCTCGAATATCTTTTATACCGTCATTTTAATCACACGCGCCGGATCGCGCGAGGCGCCCAGAAGAACCGACCCATATGCGTCGATTCGCGCAAAATGGCCGCCACAGTTGATCACATATGGATCGGATGTAATGCGCAATCGCTAAAAGTATGTGCCAAAAACATACCTATAGCGCCACAAGATACTTTTGAAGTGTGACCAAAATCGGAACTAACGCCGCCATCTTGTTTTTTCAATACAAATGTCAACGTCATTCGAGTGCCAAAACGTCCTTGTAGCAGTGTACGGTCCTTTCACAGTTATTTCAAATCTGACAGCAGCAACCTTATTACAACGACAATAAAAATCACTGAGATTTTGGCAGACTTGACAATGCCAGCAATCCAGCAGCAACCCTATTGCAACGACAATAAAGATCACTGAGATTTTGACAGACTTGACAATGCCAGCGACCCAACAATCACCATATTGCAACGACAGTAAAGATCACTGAGATTTTGGCAGACTTGACAATGCCAGCAATCCAGCAGCAACCCTATTGCAACGACAATAAAGATCACTGAGATTTTGGCAGACTTGATAATGCCAGCAATCCAGCAGCAACCCTATTGCAACGACAATAAGGATCACTGAGATTTTGGCAGACTTGACAATGCCAGCAACCCAACAGCAACCCTATTGCAACGACAATAAAGATCACTGAGATTTTGACAGACTTGACAATGCCAGCAACCCAACAGCAACCCTATTGCAACGACAATAAAGATCACTGAGATTTTGGCAGACTTGACAATGCCAGCAACCCAACAGTAACCTTATTGCAACGATAATAAAGATCACTGAGATTTTGACAGACTTGACAATGCCAGCAACCCAACAGTAACCTTATTGCAACGATAATAAAGATCACTGAGATTTTGACAGACTTGACAATGCTAGGGACCCAACAGTAACCTTATTGCAACGACAATAAAGATCACTGAGATTTTGACAGACTTGAAAATGCCAGCAACCCAACAGTAACCTTATTGCAACGATAATAAAGATCACCGAGATTTTGACAGACTTGACAATGCCAGCGACCCAACAGTAATCTTATTGCAACGACAATAAAGATCACTGAGATTTTGACAGACTTGACAATGCCAGCAACCCAACAGTAACCTTATTGCAACGACAATAAAGATCACTGAGATTTTGGCAGACTTGACAATGCCAGCAACCCAACAGTAACCCTATTGCAACGACAATAAGGATCACTGAGATTTTGGCAGACTTGACAATGCCAGCAATCCAGCAGCAACCCTATTGCAACAACAATAAAGATTACTGAGATTTTGACAGACTTGACAATGCGAGCGACCCAACAGTAACGTTATTGCAACGACAATTAAGATCACTGAGATTTTGGCAGACTTGACAATGCCAGCAACTCAACAGCAACCCTATTGCAACGAACATAAAGATCACTGAGATTTTGACAGACTTGACAATGCCAGCGACCCAACAGTAACCTTATTGCAACGACAATAAAGATCACTGAGATTTTGACAGACTTGACAATGCCAGCAACCCAACAGTAACCTTATTGCAACGACAATAAAGATCGCTGTGATTTTGGCAGACTTGTCAGTGTCAGCAAGCTTATTACAAATACAATAAAGATCACTGTGATTTTTAAAAGACTTATCAGTGACGGCAACCCAACAGCAACCCTATTGCAACGACAATAAAGATCACTGAGATTTTGACAGACTTGACAATGCCAGCAACCCAACAGCAACCCTATTGCAACGACAATAAAGATCACTGTGATTTTTAAAAGACTTATCAGTGACGGCAACCCAACAGCAACCCTATTGCAACGACAATAAAGATCACTGAGATTTTGACAGACTTGACAATGCCAGCAACCCAACAGCAACCCTATTGCAACGACAATAAAGATCACTGAGATTTTGGCAGACTTGACAATGCCAGCAGCCCAACAGTAACCTTATTGCAACGACAATAAAGATCACTGAGATTTTGGCAGACTTGACAATGCCAGCAATCCAGCAGCAACCCTATTGCAACGACAATAAGGATCACTGAGATTTTGACAGACTTGACAATGCCAGCAATCCAGCAGCAACCCTATTGCAACAACAATAAGGATCACTGAGATTTTGACAGACTCGACAATGCCAGCAACCCAACAGTAACCTTATTGCAACGACAATAAAGATCATTGTGATTTTGACAGTCATGCAAAATCAGAAGTTTAAGAAAGGGCTCAGAGGCTGTGAAAGGACAATACATAAACTACAGGATTATTGTCCGCCACACTTAATTTTACAATTTTAAATTTGATATTTTAAATTGCGCGCCTCTCCACTGCTTGGCGAATACAAATACAATTATCTGTATAGGTAAAGCATGTTGTGGAGTGGAGCGCCATTTTAAATTTGACGATCAACATTCTATAACCGTTTTTCATTGGTGAATTCAAATGATTTGATTTGGGTTAAGGTAAGCCCTTCCTGGTCATACAGCTTGGAGTGGTCGAGGATAAATATCTGTTGAAAAAAAAATGGTTTAATGTAAGTTCTATGACATCATCATCTGCCTAGCCTTTTCTCAACTAAGTTGGGGTAGGCTTCCGTCTAACCGGATGCAGCAGAATACCAGTATTTTGCATGGAGCGACTGCCTATATGAGCTCCACAATCATTACTGGGTAACACGATGCTCATTGGCAAGACTGGTTGTCAGACTTCAGGCTTCTGTCTACCCGTAACGACTGTCATAGACCTACGAATAACACTGGTTCAAATATTTTCCGAGGCACGGAGAGGTCTCGGTATGTAATATGTTTGGGACCTAACTAAGGACTTGAAGTGAAATGCAATGGACTGTAATTAAGAGAAATATAATCCAAATAAGGTACAATCTTGGTGTTGGTAAACGTATAGACTGCACGCGCGTGCCGTCGTCCGAGATCGGTAGCAGAGTGCTCCGACCGCCCGCGTCCCGCACGCCGCACTTCTCCCCGCCGCCCGCCGCCTTCCGCTGTCTCACGACAGCAGCCGATGATTGCCGGAGGCGCCCGAATAAATGAATGGTCATCCATCCACGGAGCGACCACGGCAAGCGTAGCCTAGCCACTAGCCCATCTTGTAATTAGGAACCCCGAAATAAACTGGACCCTACTACAAAGCCTCCGCTGTCCGTTCGAGCGTCCGTCTGTCCGTCCGTCTGTCTGTCAGCGGCTGTATCTCATGAACCCTAATAGATAGAAAGTTAAAATTTTCTCAGTGTGTTATTACCGCTATAACAACAAATAAATAAAGTAAAAAAAAAATAAGGGGTCTCTATACAAGAAACGTGGTTTTTTCGGCGTTTTTTGCCTTGTAGTATGGAATCCGTCTTGTGCGAGGTTTTTTATGTTGCGTAGGTACACCGCTGCCTATGCACATTTGCATTGCAACATTAGTCTTAATTGTTTCTTTTTTATTCAAGACTGTTGAAGTTGTAAGACACCAACATTTACTAAAATAACAGCTACATTTTTATAAAACTTCCCTGTATACTACGTTTTTAGTTTTGGTCTCAGCAGCCAAAATATGAAGAAAGTCAGGACTGGTAATGAGGGAGCAAGGGACGTACAGTTATCTGTGTGAGAAGCAGCTCGTCCTGAGATCGACATCCACAGCCTCCAGTAGTAATTTCCCACTGCTTGCGAAGTTTTTCGTTTTATTCAAGATTCCACTGAAAGCTAACCAAATGACAGCCCTTTCCTTGATAGTGCAGCTATACGAATGACTTATGAACTTTGGTCCCGATATTGATAAAATTTTGCAAAACATGTTTTATATAATATTTGCGTGATAATCGGATTCGTGATGAAGATTAGCCAATATAAATCATCTATACCTAAGTGGTAAGTTTAGAAAGAAAGATGAAAGAAGAAAAGAAAACTATTGACAAACACTCCGAGTACATTAGAGTTGATATAAAAACTACCTAACTGACACACTTACATACAGCGGAGACTTTGTAATAGGATTCCAGGCACCCTTCGGGTACGGTACGGAACCCTAAAAATTTATAGTCAGGTATTTTTACATATTTATTTTTTAGGACTTAAGATACTTACCTACCTTCTGCTCGTATTACTACTTAATTTCTGCCTATCCTAACCTACGCTCACCGAGCTCCGACCGACCGGTGCTCAGACCTGGTCGCTCACCGAGTCACAAACGTTCGCAGTTTTCCAAAAAGCGATGGAACGCAGCATTCTAGGTGTCAAAAGATAGGACAGAATTCGGAACACCACGCTGCGTTCCAATACGGGCAAACTGGACGTAGGAAAAAGGCTGCCAGATTCAAATGGGTGGGTCACATCCGCCGCATGCATGACGACCGCTGGGCAGTAGTCTCCGCATAATGGGTGCCTGAAGATGCCACCGACACTGGCCCAGAAAAAGAAGGCGAGACGACCTGGACGCGTAATGTGATGACTGGTTCGAGATGCAGGAAAAGAGTTCCAGGGAGGACTTGGGTAGGCCTTTTCCCAGCAGTGGGACAGTATAGGCTATTTAAAGAAAAATATACTTACCCCTAGAGAGTTCCTGGAGTTATTTATGGAAAGATGAGGGTAGAATAAACCAGCTTTTCTGTTACTTCAGGTGCAAAGGTGCTAGTATCAATTATATACAATTTAGTTCACTGTTAAGTAACAGTTTGCAATTTGCGTTTTGCTAATTTAGTACTTTACTTGCTGAGTTATTATTTAACTTAAGTTTTATTTACGAAACGAACATCTTTATTTGGCATTTGCACTTAATTTGGAAACTGTGTGACTCTGTCGGTAAAGGCAATCAAGATCGCAGATAACGCTGATTGAACGCTTAAATTATATCCATTTTGTTTGTTATCCAGCCATTTTTGCAACGATCTTTTTAATTTGAAATCTGTGGAGAAAAATAAACAAGTTAGTATAATTATCATCTTCATTTCAGCTGAAAGACGTCCACTGCTGGTCATAGGCCTCCCCTAGCACCTCCGCTTCGACCGGTTCTGTGTTTCCCGGATCCAGCGGGTTCCTGCGGCCTTCACAAGGTCGTCAGTCCATCTTGAGGGAAACCCTCCAACACTACGTCTACCGGTACGCGGTCGCCACTCCATAACCTTTCCGCCCCATCGACCGTCTCTTGCTCTCCGCCCGCAGGCCCACGCCTACGGTGCCGGGAGTCGTTGGGCATGAGGTCTTGGATTTGATTCCCAGGTCGGGCAAAGTGTTATTGAATTTTTATATCTGAAATTTCTCAGCAGCAGCACGCACTGGATTTGTGCCCGGTTGATGGCTGAAGCTTAAACATAACTGGCGAAACGTGGGTGTACTATAAGCACCTCTGCACAACCCTTCGGGGAAACCAGGCGTGATGTTATGTTACTAGAAGTACTTCAATATCACCCTCCCAAAGTTATTTTTTATTCTTTAGATGATTGTAAATACTTACAGACCTGGGGCGTCCCTGTTTCATTTTTAAATTTCTATATTAATGCTTTTCTATGGTTGCAGTTGGTTGCAGGTCGGATTGATGGACCACAGTGTGCGGTGATCTGTCTCTTGGAGTAGAAGACAAAAAGTACCGGGAGTGCATCCCGGAAACTATGAGGCAGGCCCAACAATGCCTCAGGCTGTAAGCCTTTATGATTTCCCAACTCCTTAACCGAATCATCTGGTATATATGGAACAAATTTTTTTGAGACGTAACAATTTTTCCTGTTAAAAGTAAAGTGTCATCTGCCAAAAATTGAGAGGAGGAGACCCGTCAAAATACTTCTTTTTTAGACGTTTCTAAAATGTTAAGAAGGCCTTATGAAGATGTTGTGGCGACATCTACATCGCCACACGCGAACTTCCCATCACATTGACGTCCCGTAAAGTCGTGCATCGCGCAAGCAGAGTTTACCGCGCAACTAGCATATTTTATTTTATTTTATTCTATTTAGGAAACTTACAGCTAATATAAACAGTATTCTTAAATCATCATTTGCCTAGCCTTTTCCCAACTATGTTGGGGTCGGCTTCCAGTCTAACCGGATGCAGCTGAATACCAAAACAGTATTCTTAAATAATATGCATTTATATATAGAACGTACCGACATAAATCGTCAGGCAGTTGCCCACCAGACACGACACCCATCGGAGGATCCTCCCTTTTCTATAGAGGATGAGTGAGCGTGAGTAAATAACAAGAGTAATACACCATCAGCTGTAATTTAATTTAGTTTACATTTTACTAAACTTGTTTACAAAACAAAACTATTCCACTTTTACCATGCATTATTTTTTTTCATTTATTTAAAAACCGTACGGACCGCGCCCGCGGTTTTTTTGGGGTGATTGGAGTCATGCGACGAAAAGTGGTTTAATATGAACCTTGATTGTGTTTAAGTATCGGTCACTCGTCACCCTATATACATGTTTATATATTATTATTATTGTAACACGGCCTTTACATAATATGTGCAAACGTGCGTTTAAACGCAGCGACGGGGAGCCGACAACCCCGCCCGCGACCCCGCATTAACCGACAGTGGACAAAGGACAAAAGACTGCGTGGACCTAGCTTTATGACCCGGAGCCGAGTCTTGTTGGAAGGACCATACTTGGTTATTGAACATGGTGCTGTTAAGGGGCTTAACTACCTTCTCAAGAATGGTATCTTGATACACTTGTGCCGATGTTTTGATACCTTTTTCACAAAAATATGGCTGTCACTCCTTCATAGCTAACACCCCACCAAACCATCACTGAAATCGGATAATGCCCACGTTGCACTCTGTCGACTAATTGGAAAGCTTCCTTAGAGCTTTGAGCATAAATACGGTCATTTTGTTTTTTAAAATGTTGCTCAATTGTAAAGATTTTCTCATTCGTAAACAAAAATTTTTTGTGACCTCCCTTTGCGTACCGCTTCAGTAGTTGTTTCGATTTTACCACCCTATTGTTTTTAAAAGTATCTGTTAAAAATGACCAGTGGTTCTCTTATAGGCTGCAAGTCCTAAGTCATCTTATAAAATACGCGACATGATTCTCGGTGCTATCTTCATCTCCCGAGATAAAATCTTTTGATTTCGGACAGGATTTCTTCGAATTCTTTCCCTTACTGCTTTGACCACCTTTTTCGTACGAACACTACGTGGACGGCCAGATCTTTTTCTGTCACAAACAGATGAGGTCTCATTGTACCTATTAATAGCCCGGTTACAAACATTTGACTAATACCAAGCGTATGGAGAGTTTTAAAAATTGCATTTGGCTCCATCTTTGTGTAATGCAATCACAGCGATTCGGTTCTCGTTATCACCCCACTCCATTTTAATGTCGCAAAATATTGTACAATGTATTGGCGCCAAAATTAGAAAGCTCAATGAACAAGCGTATAAAAATGACAGATTCCAAATTCAAATGTAATAATATCTTTCTTATTTTTAATTGTAACAGTATTTATGGCCAGACTGTGTATATCATGTAAATATAATATTCCGAAATAAATAAAAATCCATTTAAAGGAAAAAAAAACAGAAAAAGTATTCGGTGTTTACACGAGTGTACTCGAGACCTTGAGACTACATAATATAATAAAGAACTTAAAAACTCTTTGTTATAGTGTGACGCGGAGACCGCGCAATATCAGATAAATTTAAAAAAATGTTTTTCCAAATGTCATATCTATTCATGTGACTATTTTAGTACAAGTGTATTATTATCTATGGACTATTTAACTATTTACTATCAATTTTATTATTTAATTTTAATTGTACAAATACGACCTGTAAGAGCAATTCGCTACTGAACCTGGAAGTTATGCCGACGTTTCTTAGCACTATATTTTTTAGAAATCGGTGTATGTGGAGGTTGGTGGTACTTACTTTAAAAAGTGGTACAGGTCGGCTTGACCTGGATATCCCAATAGGTAGGTAAATTGCAAACGCTTTGTGAAGTATGCAAAATACAAAACGTATACAGGGTAGTAGGGACATCGACGCGCAAATTGTAACCATGAATTCAACACAACATGATTTATCATCGGTTTTTTTCCTGTTAGCCTATATTGTGTCCCACTGCTGGGCAAAGGCCTGTCCTTTTACCTTCCGGCGAAAAATGTCAACGCCACGAAATTTTTTGGTTTGGTTCAGAATCATGTAACAGGTTCATGGTAACAGGTTGGGCATCAATGTCTGCCACCCTGTATGTAGATAGGACAGCGAAAGTTCTTAAAATGTTTACTTACCCTCCACAGATGCTGATCAAGAACCGTTCGATGTAATTTGGAGTTTATTTTAAATCTTTTGCCACCTTCATTTCTTCTGGCGAAGTTTTCGTTACTTAAAAGAGGATAATATTATGTGTTGCTACAGATACACTCATAGACAGTGTTTGTTTCTTGTTTGCATTCTCTTCATGTTAGAATGTATTTTTAACACTGTATACTATAAAGACATAACAGATTTTTATAAAAGGGAAAAAAACCATCATTCCAATATAAGCGAAATGAAAAATAAATCTGAGGACAAGTTTCAGCAACTTATTGAGTTCTGCTCCAATATCACTATAAGTATTTCTGCAACTCAAGACATTGACAAAAAACAAATCAGGGTTAATTCCACACTTCAAGGATTTACCAAAAAACCAATCGTTGTAAATTATAAAAATCCATTAATTAACTCGAAGAATGTTACAACGGGTGAGTTGTTAGTTACTTTTTTATCTTCTTCAAACTTAAGAGCTGAAATTGCGTTAAGCAGACGCCCGCGCGGTTCCATACTAAAGTGGTTCGTCGCAGGGAGGCGGGCCCCGCGCCCGCGCAATTGGGCCCGCCTCCGTGCGACGGAATCCATTGCGGGGCCGGCGCGGGTCCCTAATAATAATAATAATCAAAATAAACCCACCGCTGTATCTCTACGTTAACGTCGTAGTGGGGCTTGCGTGCTCCGAACTCTAGGTCTGCGCTGGAAGAGTTTACTTTACCGGAACAGGTCTAAGGTGAGGAGCCAGACCAAGAGATATACAGAAATGCAGAGCTGCATGTGGCGAGCTGTTGGGCGGTAGCGGCCCCACGGACCCTGTCTCCCGGGAGAAGACTTGTTCCTCACCTCTGACTCGCCTTTATTGGCCGGCTGGAGTGAACAATGACGAGGAACAGAGCTCCCACCTATTTCTTACCTTTATTGGCCGGCTTGAGTGGAGATTCGCAAGAGCAAACGTGCTCGGAGGAAGGAAGTATTCCAGTATTATATCCGGGATTGTCCTGAGAGCTGAGGAATACCTCTCCACTCCTCATAAGCACCTCAGGACATGTTGCCCCCCTGTCGCTACGACACTATGTGCAAGTGACCGTTTTCGGGGGCCCATTATTGCAAGTGCAAGTCACCCCCTGCCGTTTTATGTGTAATTTATATAAAACATTGCTCAGGCAGGGGCTATACTTTTTCCTTAGTCCTAAATAACCAGTTCACTTTAGCCACCCAAACCCATAATCCAATATCTTTGTTTCCATACCCTGCAATAGTCCTACACCAACCGGGGGTTGTCCTTGGGTGCACTTCATAGTGCGAACAGGGATAATCGTCGGTTGGTGCCACATTTAATTAAACAGGCCATGCGAGTTGGCTTTGGCCCCTCGTACGCCTTTCAAAGGTCCGGGACCCCATGGTCCCGAGAAATGTCAAAAGATGTTAATGAATAATAATAAAAAACCGGTCAAAAGCGATTCGGACTCGCGCACCGAGGGTTCCGTACCTTTCTGATGGTTTCTGAAAAAGTATGCTATTTAGATACATCGTTTTATTTTTCCTGTAATTTTTACATAAACTTCTATTACATAGAATAATTTCAGAGTTTTCTCTATGCAAACTTCGGGGATAAGGGGGGAGCGGTATTTTTTTTTACATTTTTCATCAAAAGTCGAAACCTCTCGAAACCTAAAAAAGAGAAAAAATGTTTGAGAATGTGCACAGCATTCTTTCATATGATACCCACATGTTTGTAACTCTACTTCGAATTTTTAAGACACCCTTTCAGTCCCTGTTATAAAAAAATATGTATATATTTTTATTTCTAAGAAAGAAATAAAAATATGTATATATTTTTATTTCTAAGAAAGAAATAAAAATATATTTTTGTTTTTGTAACTTGTTCTGAAATTGCGAAATAGTTGGGCAAACGTCATCTAAAACTATTCCAAATTTCAAGTTGATAGAATTAGTAGTTCTTGAGATATCCAGTTGTGACAGATGGTCGGACAGACAGACTGAATCGGACCATAAGGGTTCCTTTTTACCATTTTGGTACGGAACCTTAAAAAGTAATGAATAAGTATTTAAATAAAATAAACGAGATAATATGCACACAGTTAAAATTGAAATACGACAAAATAGACACTGCGTAAATAAAATAATCCGGTCTCCGTGACTGGTACCCACGGAGCCCCACCCGCGTATCCATGCGAGTAGACACGCGAAGTGTGTCTGAGACTTGTGTGCATGCGACAGGCGTCCGCTTAACGCAGTTTCGGCTTCATTCTAATAATTATTAATGAGAATTGATTTTGTTTATTTTCAGTGAAAGTGGCTTCTCCATTGCGAGAAATCCTGCGAATTAGTGAACCCCGCCAATGGAAAAGGTCCAACTCTACACCATAGAGCACCTGTAGCAGTCACTATCACCTTCATGGAACTCGCGATCCATAGACATACATTGACATTAAGAAGAAGAAGATAAAAAGAACCAAAAGAAACACTAGGCAAATGTCACAAATTCAATATCTGCAGTGCTTTAATTCCGTCTTTTCCCATAAAATTAACTGTTCTTAATGCAATAAATACTTCACCGGACATCAAATGTTGTTTTTCCGAAACTGGGCAGTAATCAACGAGAACAGCTGGAGAGCTGTTCCTCAATTACTTTCGAAGGGACGCATGCTCGCTGCTAACCCTAGCGACCGAGACAGCGTCGAAAAGCAAAAGGATTATCTCTCTGAAACTACAGTCCCCAACACAATATTTGTTTTTTTTAGTTCTTTTATCCAACGTCTGTCGAAACAAAACTATATTCTGAACAAGGACCAAGAATATTAGCCCAATACTTTTTAGATTGTTGTACATTGCACCCTCGCCTGTTCTTTCATAAGATCTGACCCTCACAATCGAAGCAATGGATTGTTATTACCAATGCACGCAAATCCGATGTTTGATAACGTTACTAGTATTTTTTTTATTAGAGTTGTATCATAATATACTAGCTCGCGGGACTGCATCTAGGGATGTAATCTCTAAAACAGATAACAAAGTGAATCATGAAACTATTAATTATAAATACCAATTGACTAACGGTATAGACGTCGAAATGGGTAAGTGCTTTCATATAGTTTGGAAACCAAGTAATATTGAAATCAAGAGTCTAATTTTGTATTTTGTAACTGAACAGACAGCTGTGCTGCTGGGGAGTTTGTTGCGCCACTTCTTCTTCCCAGCGATAGCACTAGGAAGTGATGAAGGGCGGGTGTTTTTGGGGGACCGTCTTCTGTAATTTTGACGTTCGAAAAGTAGTGATTCTCAGCGTAATTTGAATAAATGACTTTTGATTTTGTGATTTTTCGTTGCAGATAATGAAAATAGATATAACTCTTCCTACAATTGGTTTATGAGAATGAAATTTCAGTTTAAACAATTAGGTAATTAATTAGATGTTTTACAGTATTGAATTATTTTTAATTCAGAATCTCTTTTAGTAAAAAACGAACTAATTTATAAAGTCTAAAATTATATCATATATATTATATTATATTATTATATTATATTATTGTCCAGCGATTTATTTATTTATTTATTTATTTATTTATATTAGAGAGCAGCAGCGACTTACCGAGTTGTATGTCGTATATTCGAACCCAGTCAGGCGCTTTACTTTGCGTAAATTATTTCATCACCACTGCTATCAAAACGGTGAAGAAAAACATCGTGATGAAACCGGCGTGTCGTAGAACCGAAAATTCTAACACATGTGAGACCAACCCGCACTGGGCCCGTGTTTTGGATCACGGTCCACTCCCTCTCATTGAGAGGAGGCCTGTGTTCCAGCAGTGCGAACATTTTAAGCGGATGTATGTATGTAAAATCATATTTGTATGCTCCCGTTTTAATTTTAATCATTTAAGTGTTTTTTTCGAGATACAAGAAGTATCTAATTATTAATGATTTTGAGTGAAATATGCATCCTTAGTTAAAAAATACTTATTTATTATTCAAGGCGACAAAGAAGAAGAAATTTATCCAAAATATACGCCAACGTGCGAATTAGATGAGACTTCTTTGGGTAAGTCACACGTAAAACAAGCGATTTCAGGTGCTATAGCAAAAATTATTATAATTTTTAATTTCATTTAGCACTGCAGATAAAATTATAAAAAAATAAAAGCAATATTCGTTGGATAGTTTAATATGATTATGCGCAAATCTGTGGTGCTATTCCACAAACGATGATGTCCTGCGTGTCCTGTCAGCTGCACGCTACAGGAACTGATGGACGCTGGTGATGGCACTAAACACGTAGTCGAATTCTGGGCCGAGTCTATTTCGGTTGCCATCGCCACGCTAAGAAGCACAAGATACGCTAATCTTCTCAAACGTGATTTTGTATTTTATTTATCATCAGGGCAAATTAAAGTTGTAAAAAATGAAACCAATCTGAAGTGGGTAGAAGAACAGAATCCTGACGTGAAACCCGGAGGGTACTATGCGCCCACGCATTGCCGCGCCAAACATCGGGTAGCCATTATTGTACCTTATCGGTAAGCAAGCTTTTATAGCGCTACAAGGTTCTTTTGACTCGTTTGCTATCTTGTTTTTTTTAATACATTTCACAAAACATCATCTTCATCTGCCTAGCCTTTTCCCAACTATGTTGGGGTCGGCTTCCAATCTAACCGGATGCAGCTGAATCCCAGTATTTTACATGGAGCGACTGCCTATCTGACCTCCACAACCCAGTTACTGGGTAATACGATACCTCTAAGTAAGACTGGTTGTCAGATTTTCGGGCTTTTGACTACTCGTAACTACTGTTAAAGATCCACGAATGAGAGCCTGGACCAACGGCTTGACTTGCTTTCCGAGGCACGGAGGGGTCTCGGTATGTAAAGATGGTCACTCATCCACAGACCAACCGGCAAGCGTAGCTTAACCTGATCGATCGACCTGTGCGGCTGTACATACACATACATTACACAAAACAATCGCAGAAGTGTTTACCAACAGCGCCCCCCTGTCATCGTCATTCGAGCGCCAAGTTCCTTGCAGCAGAGTGTACATTGAAGAATCATGGTCATCATCATTCACAGCCCAACTTCACCCACTGCTGGACATATGATCTTTGCTTGTGTTATCGCTTCTGTACCACCCTCATCCAGCCGATCGATTCTGTAAAAATCTCACCGTGAAAAGTTAGGTGAAGTGAGCTTAGAGTGCGCTGTCAATAGTGTCAATCCCTTAGCATTATTTGGAATGACAGTTCACTCCACGCTCACTTCACCTAAGTTTTCACGGTGAGATGGTTACAGAATCGCACTGCAGATTTTACATGTCATCTATTCAGGATTTCAGTTTTTTATCCTGTGTATTTTTTAGTTATCGTACTACAGCAGCCTAATTTTAAAACACAACCTATCGTTTTGTTTTCTTGTCTTCCCCTGAAAAAACCTTTTAAATAAATTGTTTTAATTTCAGAGACCGTCGAGTCAACCTTGGTATTTTCCTTCGTTACATACATCCATTATTAAAGAAACAGTTACTGGAATACAGGATATTCGTCATAGAACAATATGGTACGTTCGATTCGATGCGTTCGAGTTCATACGCGCGTAAGGTGCGGAATATTGCCAATATAATATTGGAATATTGCCCCTTAACGTTCCGTTCCGCTCCGTTTCCGTCACTTGACGTGTCGAATAAATATATTTGGCGTACCATAATTTATAAATAATAATATTACATTATAATTTGCTTGTAATTAAATAATACCTAAAAAGAATGCTACGTTACGCGCAATTGCTACACGCCTATGCTACGGCGTAGCACGCACTATGCTACGGCGTAGCACGCTCTATGCTACGGCATATTTTTTTATGTCCATGTGTGTAAGCAAACTGTGTCTTTTTGTAATTGGGTTTAAACCGAATTAATTAAAGAAATAAATGAAATTAAAATAAATACATAGCACGTACGTATGCTACGGCGTAGCACGCACTATGCCACGATCGCTGGGCTTTCATGTTTTCGTATTGGATTAGTATTTTCAGTTACATTCATTTTTGAGGCATGGTCGGTTGTCTCAATATTGTTGCCGTTTTAACTTTTATTCGTTTTTATCAATGAATCACTTTCGTCTTTCTAAAGGTACAGACAAATTCAACAAAGGCACTCTTTACAACATTGCATTTCTGGAGAGTCAGCGGTTCGGTAAATGGGACTGTCTGATCTTCCACGACGTGGACCTGATCCCTGAGGACGAGAGGATCTCGTACTCCTGTTCAGATCATCCGATACATATGGCTGCTGCAGTTGAATCGTTCGGTTACGTGTAAGAAACTCCCTAACTTCCTGAGGCTCTAAATAGTATGTATCAGAAAGGTGTGGTACAGGCAATGTAACTGAACAACTTTCTCCAGAGGCCCAATATAGTAATCGCGAAAAAATTATCAGTAGTCCAATGCATTTGGATCGAGTTTTGTATGGGTTAGTTGATATTTTTTTCGTAATTACGATGTTAGCCCCGTGGAGAACTGCCAGGGCCGCGGGTTGTTCGAAAGAGTTACCGTGGTCCCTTGCATAGGCAACTGAAGGAACACGGGGGTGGGTTTTAGTCAGTAAAAGTCAGACATGCCCTCCTGCTCCACCCAGAGCGGGAGAAGTCATATGATGATTTCCTACCCCGAAAAAAAAAACAAAAAGCCCCGTGGAGAAAGTTGTTCAGTTTTATGTAATACAACTTTCTTATACCTGCTGTAGGGAACTGTCAATTGTTCCATAGTGCGAAAAGGGGATGGCGCTATACGTGCTGTTTAGCTTCATATTTTTTGCCCTCTAAAATTATAATGACTTTGAGACTTTCGTATATGGCCGGCCCCTGACTTTCGCTAATTAGTTTGGTTTCCAAGCCGAATTCCTTCATATTAAAGAGTTTCAATTTAATAAAATACACGGGCTGTTGTCTGGTGTCCCTTTGTGTGTGTTACTTTCGTTCTCCCTCAGTGGCTTTAAAATAAAGCTAATATGAATTGATTTCAGTGTACCGTACCGGCTCATCTTCGGCGGTGTAACTGCCCTCACTCCTCAAGATTATAGAGCAGTTAACGGCTATTCAAATTTTTATTGGAACTGGGGCGCAGAAGATGATGATTTCTATGCCAGGTGAGATTTTTTCCTTGTACAGACGCCAGCACATCAAGCTACCCAAAATCAGCCTTGAACCTAATGCTTTAGCGATAAAGTTGAAAATCTATTAAAGCAGATTGTAGTAGTCTGATTTTTACGTGAAAAATTTACGAGCAAAATTTACGTGAATCGTGCCGTAGACCTATGTAGCCCCCGCTGTAGACATTTGTTACTCACGTGGTGGGCTTATGTGGCCCACGTGGTGGACTTACGTGACCCATGCGGGGTAGACTTATGTGACCCACGTGGTGGACTTATGTGACCCCCGAGGTAGAGTTATGTGACCCCCACGGTGGACTTATGTGACCCCCGCGGTGGACTTATGTGACCCACGTGGTGGACTCATGTGACCCACGTGGTGGACTTATGTGACCCCCGCGGTAGAGTTATGTGACCCCCGCGGTGGACTTATGTGACCCCCGCGGTGGACTTATGTGACCCACGTGGTGGACTTATGTGACCCACGTAGTGGACTTATGTGACCCACGCGGTAGACTTATGTGACCCCCGCGGTGGGCTTATGTGGCCCACGTGGTGGACTTATGTGACCCACGTGGTGGACTTATGTGACCCCCGCGGTAGAGTTATGTGACCCCCGCGGTGGATTTATGTGACCCCCGCGGTGGACTTATGTGACCCCCGCGGTGGACTTATGTGACCCACGTGGTGGACTTATGTGACCTACGTAGTGGACTTATGTGACCCACGCGGTAGACTTATGTGCCCCCACGGTGGACTTATGTGACCCCCGCGGTAGACTTATGTGACCCCTGCGGTGGACTTATGTGGCCCACATGGTGGACTTATATGACCCATGGGAGGTTGACTTATGTGACCCATGCGGGGTAGACTTATGTGACCCCCGCGGTGGACTTATGTGACCCACGTGGTGGACTTATGTGACCCACGTGGTAGACTTAGGTGACCCACGCGGTAAACTTATGTGCCCCCACGGTGGACTTATGTGACTCACGCGGTAGACTTATGTGCCCCCACGGTGGACTTATGTAACCCACGCGGCAGCCTCGCAATACCTGTTCGTTAACCACAGAACAGATAAAAGAGGATAGAATGGAAATAGTTCCTGATTTGTATTAGAACGCGTGTCGCCGCATGTCTCCCACTCTCACTCTCCACTACAAGCAAGAGATCAATACGTACGCGCATTACGCACACAAAGAAACCACATGCACTTAGATCGCGTGTTTGCTATTGGTTGTCACACTACCGCAAATTCTGCTCTGGACGTACACTCACACACGTGTAAAAGCAATTTTGTTTCTCAAATATTTTACGGCGACCAAAAGGTCGATTAATCATATCGATAAAATTACTGTAATTTTGTTAATTAAAGTTTTGCAATTTTTTAAGTTGCGGGTACGGTACGAATAATGTGGACTTCCTAATTACATATACCTAAATATTATTAAATCGAAGTGAAATTAAGGGGGAACATCCAATACTGCCGCGAAATTTAAATTTTCTTTCGTTTTATGCTAGTTGCAGCTCTGTTTTACGTCATAATAATAGAAAGAAAGAAAAATAACATTTTGAATAACATAAAATGTAAAACAAAGCTACAATTTGCAAAAAAACTAAAAAGAAATTTTAAATTTCACGGCCATTTCGAATGCTAAGTCGAATTAACATAATATAATCTAATTAATTTATTGTGAATTACTCTGTGAAAAATGTATTTATTAACTTCATCATGTTAATTTATGAATAATAGCTATGCCCGCCGGTTTCACTCGCGTTAATTTTAGGAAAAATCCTATTAAAATAATACATATATTCCATTTTTTTTTTCTGGTGGGAAATCATCAAATGACCGCTCCCGCTCTGGGTGGAGCGGAAGGGAGTGTCAGACTCTTACTGACTAAAACCCACCCATGTTCCTTCCTTCGCCCTTTATGTTCCGGGGTAGCGGTAACCCTTTCGGACAATCCCGCTGACACATATATATATTCCATTACTTACGATTATCACTTAGTTAGTACATTACTATAGGAAGCTAATGACCGGCCGCCTTGCGGAGTTATTTTAAAACCATGACATCTCCTAAGATATTCATTGAAATCCAATGACGTCAAGGGCAATTTTGTTCAAAATTAAATACTTGTGATGAGTAACGTATTTATTTGGTAGGGATTAATTAAGAGGGGCAATTCTCTTTATTTTAAGAACGTTCACAGTCTTAACTCAGTCTCAATCTGTCAAAAACACCTTTTTCCCTACATTTCTGACCAGTTTTGGACATTGTTTTTTGGCGCTGAGATGAAACTGCGACTAGATTTTGAATTTTTTTAATTACAAGAATTGGCCTTCTGGGCTGTCTGTGTCCGTGATTAACGTCATTCAAGCGTACAAAGACATGGGCTAAAGTAAGTACATAAGCAAATAAATGACACAAGTAAAAATACAAAAATATTTTAATATTCAACAATAATTTAGACTCAATTTCAACTTTTTAATTACATAATCATTTTCTGAAAAATGTTGCGAACAAATTGTGCTACATTTAGTAGGTATCCATTCAATTCTACCAGTTGCCTCAATCCACAGTTTTCTTGTCTCTTCTTATATCTTGGAAAACTAAAAAAAAAAAAATTTCATCGTAAATTACTAACCTCAAACCAAATTTTAGACGAAAAAGCAATTAAGAAATTAAATTAATAATTCACATTACACAATAATTGGTGTTAATAAAAACAAAGTTATTTTAATTGTAATACAAATTTCTGAACATAATTCATATACACTTACTTAATATCGACATTGTTTACAGTTTGGTACAACACTATCGACGCGAATTTTGGCTCGACGCACGCGACGTTCGCAGTGAACGCAATACATTGCGCGACCGCTCATGTCGTACAAGATCGTACCCATGTATTGCAAGCAATGTATAATTTTGCATCTGAATGCGATTTTATCGTTTTTGTCTACAAACTACATAATACTTTTGAAATAATTACAAATATCACTCGTATTTTAAGGTTTTTGGACTAACCGGTGAAAAGAAATCCCTCCTCAGGCCACATTACACTCCTGACTTCTTTTCCGACACGTTATAATAGCGCAAGACGGCATAATTCTTTTTTTCCGCGGAGCTCCGAACGCTGTCACAACAAGAGCGCGATTGTTGACCGGTGATTCAAATTTCGGTTGACTTTTGAGCGTCTGCTCAAAAGTGCGGCGCGCCTGCCCCGCCCACAAGGCCCTTCTAACTACTTTTATCTGTTCTGTGTCGTTAACCTTGCGGGTCTGTATAGTTAGGCGGGACAATGTTACTAACTCGATTGCGAGGAATATTATAACTCCGAAAAACTTATAGGTTATGATTATTTTTTTGCTTTTCTTGTTTCAGACTTGAGGCTAACAATCTGCTTGTGTCGCGGTATGATAGCGCTATAGCTCGGTATGCCACGCTGCCTCACGCTTACACGGCATTAGGAAATGAACGGTAAAATAACTCCTTTTTAGGGTTCCGTATCCAAAGGGTAAAAAAGGGACTCTATTACTAAGACACTGTCCGGCAGTCTGTCTGTCTGTCACCAGGCTGTATCACATGAACTGTTATAGCTAGACAGTTGAAATTTTCACAGATGATGTATTTCTGTTGCTATAACAACAAATACTAAAAACAGAATAAAATAAATATTCAAGTGGGGCTCCCGTACAACAAACGTGATTTTTTGCCGTTTTTTTCTTACGGTACGGAACCCTTCGTGTGCGAGCGAGTCTGACTCGAGGTTTTTTGTTAGGTTCTTCTAAGAGATGTACTTTACATCTCAAAAAAATTATTTCCACCAGACCTTTAGATTCCACTGCCTGCTGGTCTGCTTTGGGCCATAGAGAGATTTTTTTAACAGATAGACTATTACTATCCTTCTCATACAACGGTGAATTTTATCTTCAGACTAGCCCCGCGGTTTTATTTGCATAAGTCTCGATCCTGTGCGAATATTAAGAAAATATCTACTCTAAGTCCTATGCAGCCGATCGATTCTGTAAAAATCTCACCGTGAAAAGTTAGGTGAAGTGAGCATAGAGTGAGCTGTCAATAGTGTCGATCCCTAGCATTAGTTGGAATGACAGCTCACTCCACGCTCACTTCACCCTAAGTTTTCAAGGTGAGATGGTTACAGAATCGCACTGCTGGTCTACCCATCTGCCAAATTTCATACAAATCCGTTAAGCCGTTTTAGCGTGAAAGTGTCAGAAACAAACATACAGAAAATCAAATCTTTTCTCTTTATAGTATTAAGATTAGATTTATAAAAATACGCTTTAGACATTGAATCATGCATGTATTATAAATATGCATTATACACGTGCCAGTCATCGTGGCAAATTTTGTAATCACTTTGAAAAAAAACATATATTATTTTGAAGGATGGCAAGGATACTTAGCCATTATATTCTGTAACAATCACTCCGTGAGGCCTTGAGTGAAGAGAGGTGTCAATCCACTTGATGCATGCGATTGATACTGTTGACAGCTCACTTCACCTAAGTTTTCCGCGAATAATTGTATTTCTTTCTTTTCCCGGTGAGATTTTCACAGAATATTACTACCGATTCAAAATTGACGAAATAGTAATTCACTCAAATAATCCACAGCCTTTTTCAACCTACTGCATAATATTTAGTTAGTAGCTTAGCCCTTTTTAATCATTCGGTGTTTTTAAGACTTGGGAACGGGACGACATTATTTTATTTTATTTTTTATTTTCTTTTATTGGCCAGCCAACAATTGTTATTATCGTGGACTTCACGGCATCACGATAACCCAGGAAAGTAAAATGTTACATGGAAATTTATAAAGGCGCTTTCAAGCCGTCCACGATAACGTTATAACGTGCACGCCTTTTTATACATTTTATGGACGTGGACATCCACGATGATATCAACAAGTTAGAAATTATAAAAGGGCGCGTTCTGTCCTGTTTTGCATCAATCTTGTCCAGGTCTCTTAGCTGCAAGTCTAATAATTCAATTAGTATTGAACTTTTATTATGCTTTTTTTTCAGAGGTTTACTCCTCATGCTCGCCAAAATACGCTGCCAAAAGGAAGGTCTTGCAACTACGAAATACAAACTTTTAGAAGTAACTGAAGAAAAGCTGTATACCCACATTTTAGCCGACGTTAATCCTACAAAACTGAAACTCGACATGAAAAGTCTCATGCAGAGAGTAATTCGTTTACATGGTGAACCTATTGTCTACGGACAACGGGAGTTTAGACTATCGAACCCGTCAAAACTGTGAAGTTCTTGTGAAGTGAAACTCAAACGTTAAATTGACGTATTTTTAGTTGCCATGTTTTTAATCACGTCTAATTTATCTATGGAGTATCTTAATTTGACAGGACTAAACTAATATTTACCTTCTGTCCATAATAAATTAATTTTAATACGCCACTCAAATTACAGAAAATATGTCCGTTTGGATTGAGGAGCCACTACACGATTTTAAAAGGAAAATCTCCCCTTATTTAGTAGGAAAGCAGATAATTTTGTAGGCCAAATTCTGAAATTTGTAGTAAAACATATACAAAGTTATATCAATGTAAAAGTGGCTCCTCAATCCAAACGTCTGAATTGAGGAGCCACCTCCTGCCACGGAAAGTATTTGATGAATATTTTTGAAAATTTTGTATCATTTAGTAGTAATTGTGTATAGTGCCTACTAAAAACCTGAGTCCAGTACTGTTGATGTTCAAGAATATACAAGTCTTTTAATGTGGCTCCTCAATCTATACACAAGAGCCTGAATTTCCATGAAAGTAATTGGTATATTTATATTCCACTCCAAAAAACATTTAGTAGTAAGTGTGTTCGAATTTGTAGCATATAGAGAAAGTAGTAAAACTTAGTGAATTTAGTAAATCAACGCATCTTATTTGGCTCCTCAGTCCTGACGTTCTGCATAATAAATAATTGATTGTATCTACCTGAGATCACAACGGAATCAATAACCAGAGACACTAACATTTAGTATAAATGTCTACTAATTACATATGTACAAATCAACATTGTATATATTCGGTATCTGAAAAACAAATTACTTTTCGATATTCATTAGGAATTCGCTATTAAGGGTGACCATGTTGTGTGTGTACCTGGGACAAACAGTCAAACTAGGTAAGTCCAACTTCGTTAAGTTAAGGAACCTACGGAAAATCTTCTCGTCCAAAATACCGCAGTGTCTCGAAATAAAAGTCTTTGACCAGTGTGTGTTGCCAGTTATGACTTACGGCACTGAGACGTGGCGTTTTACAATGGGCCTCATAAGAAAGCTCAAGGTCACCCAAAGGCCAATGAAGAGGGCTATGCTCGGAGTTTCTCGGCGAGTTCGACTTAAGAATGAGGGGGAACTTTGGGGGAGGTCCAGCAGTGGACGTCTTTTCGGCTGAAATTATAATGATGATGTTAAATGAAACCAGAATGACTAGTTTTGAAATTTAATTTTTAACAAATCGACACAGTATGTAGGTACAGAGATTCTTCATATGTTTTAGGTATTTAGTAGTCAATTTCGACATAAGTTAATGAATGAATACTTGTTAATTACTATTGCAGACTAATTACTGACGTAAACTTAATCAGTATTTTAAATATTTACATTATATAAGCTAAAATTTAAAATAATGATATGTACATGAAAAAAAAAAATAAGCAAAATAATCATAGGGCATCAAAAAATTCGTCCGCATCGCTGTCAACAGGAACAGTGCCCAAAAGGCTGGCAGCATTGCCACGTTGTATGGCGATGCTAATTCTTTGGCCAAGAAACAGGCCAGCCCTCTGGTCACGTGAAGAGTCGATTAACCCGCTTGGCGATATCTCGAAAAACCAAGTGGGCACTCGGACCCCATGGCCCTAGTGTTTCAACCCCAAACGGCTCGAACATATAACTCCCAATCAGGTTGGAATATTTTCGCCGTTTGAGGTTTTCTGCACCAGCAGCAGCCGCTCCAGCACAGCCCACCGTGCTAGGAAGATGGGATGGCGCAAGGGTGTCGACACACGTTGCATCCCACACCAAAGGTCTACCTAACTTCCAGGGCATTATGGTCATTCCGTCTGGTCTCTTCCCATCGTCGCGTGCCAGGCCGATGGGTTCTAAAACAGCTGGCACCCCGGCGGTAACAAGAGCACGACGGATGATGTCATTAATGCTGGCGTGCCGTGCTATCCGACCTGCGCTCCTACTGCAGGATAGGCCATGGTGTCCGAGGCAGTCGACAGCTTCACCGCACTGACAGCGATGCGGAGCCCCACAAGGAGCGCCCAAACGCAAACAGGTAGCGAGCCGGAAGGTGGTGTCACCCAGCATAGTGCCTATGTTGGGTGACGGGAGTGCTTGAAGCCAGAGCCCTGACTCCCACTCACCCACAGCCAGCAGGCGGGCACGCTCAGCAGTATTGGTGGACGTATTGATAAGATTATTCCGTACCAATCTGCAGAGCGGCTCATCCCACTGTCTCTGGGAAGATGGGTTTACGGGCCGATCTGTATCCGGGCAAGCCGCTTTCCAGGCGTTCACCGCGTCTGTCAAGCAAGGCACTTCAGAGTCAACCAGGCAGGGGGCTAAAATTTTCCCGGTCAACTTTTCGGTGCTGTGGACAGAGGACAGAAACAACCGGTAAGCTAATACTGGTAATTTTGCGGAAATTAATTAATTATGAATGAATTAATATTTGTTGGTCGGTGCTTTTCCGAATTTTACAGTGAGAATCATAGTCGTCGTAACAAAACATCTCATCCTTCGTTGGGTAGTGACATTTATAGTGGCCCATGCCAGCGTAGATAGAATAGATTGCCAGAAAAGCCACGAAACGAAGATTTTCTTTTTAAATAATGTATTCATGGTCACCCTTCAAAACAATTTCATAGGAAATTAAAGAATAGCTAAAATCTTCGTAGATATGTACTATTTTATGGCAGGATTATACGTACATTTAGTAGAAATTTATACAAAATATAGGTGTTTTTTGTTCCAAATTTCGTCACAAGTATAAGTAGATTAGAGGCAAATCTATTTACCGAAGCATCTCAATTGAGGAGCCACATTAAATGTGCTATATCTCCCAACTCATTCATTTTTGATTACTGACTCTTATCCTACAAATCTAATATACTTGCTACTAAATGATGAAGAAATTGCGCATTAATTGAACTACTGCTTCTTGAAAAATGACGAGTAGTTTGTGTATGGTCTGAGGAGCCACATATAATATATGGTAACTTTTTTCATTTTAACACTACCAAGCTCAGATTCACTCTCAAATGCTACTAAATCATACCAAATTATGATATATATACATCCATGATATTCCTAGTTCTGACGTGGCTACTCAATCCAAACATTTAGATTGAGGTGCCACCTATAAGTTCATATAACTATTGAAGTATTATACTACAAAATCGAGGATCGAACCTACAAAATTTTTAAACTTACTACTAAATAAGTATTAGTTTCATTAAGATACAAAATGTGGCACCTCAATCCTTACGGACATCAGAAAATTAATTAAATAACCTACAACAGTAATACATTTTTAATATTTACATATTATTAAAGGCTAAAAGTATGTTTTGTATTTTTTTTTCGCAACCCCCGATTAAATAAAAAAGTTAATAAAATTCCACCCATATTTACTGCGTTGCACTAATTTACGCTATGGAGATTTGAAAACTAAGCAACTACTGCAGCAGCTACTGCTGGGGAGTTTGTTGCGCCACTTCTTCCCAGCGATAGCACTATGAAGTGGTGAAGGGCAGGCGTTTTGGGGGACTGCCTTTTGTAATTTTGACGTTCGAAGGGTGCTGATTCTCGCAACCTTATTTGAATAACTTTTGATTTTGACTAATTATAATAGGACAGCTGGCATTAATAATGCACGTCAAATACAACATAATCAGTAATCTTACGCAATCACTTTAAGAGTTCATTAATCAGTTCAGTTAATATCAAAATAAGGTAATTAAAGTTGCACGCAGTGACCGTCCAAAATTATCAGTGAATAAGGAGAATAGAGCCCTGTTTACTATTGTTTACGGTTTAATTTTCTAACACGAGTCGGACTTCTGACCCCACAGAGATCAGCCGGGGCTATCGGCTATTCGGGGAACAGATCTATTACTCGGGAATCCCCAAAAGATGAATAGGCAGACACGTTTAACTGATTAGAAACTGTAAACAATATTGTTTATGACGAAGTAATACCTCCGGAACAACTGGACATATTCGCAACTGGACAGTTTCTCAGCTGGACAGATTAGCAACTGGACAGTTTCTCAGTTGGACAGATTAGCAACTGGACAGAACGTATACAGTCCATGACATAAATATTATTTTATAGCTGTACAGTATGTTGTTGGTGTACATACATATATAAACTCACACCTTCTTCCCATAGGGGTAGGCAGAAGCTACAGAACGCCACATGCTACGATCCTTGCGTACTCCTTTTGATGCGTTTACGGTCATACATCTGCGGGGTAATTGCGTAACACGCTTTTTTACAGTTGCACAACATTCATTGCGTTATTTCTTATGTTGAGCAGACAAATTTTACGAACATATGAAGCAATGGATTAGTAATATCCGGTCATACATGTATACCGGTTGCGAGTACTTCGCACTGACCTTTCTGTAGAACTGCTGGTATAGTTGTTAAATTCACGTCTGTATTTTCTGAAGGGGAAAGGGGGGAAGGGGAAGGGGAAGGGGGGAGGGTTTGCATATAAGGATCACACATCACCATATTCCGCCGGGCACAAATCAGGACTTCCGGGTTGCTACTGAGAAATTTCTAATGGAAATGCCAATAGTAATTTGGCTGTCGTGGGAATCATATTAGCATAGTGTAAAATACGAGCTAGACAACGAACCTAGTACCCGCTGGTCAGCAGACATGTTTGCAACTACTAAAAGAATGAAAGATAAAATACTTATTGATATTCGAACAGCTTACCACCACCTGGTGGTAATCCCCCAGGAAGATCACAAAGTGAGGCCCAGACTCCACCAAAGCGGAGATGAGGGGAGATGTACGAAGCGGAGAGGAAAGGAGATGCTTAACAGCTAGGGTGTATCCACCGAAGCAGTGCGGAGGTGCTGGTTAGACCAGAGCAGAGATGTGTTCTGGCTAGAGCGGAGCTGAGATGCGTGCGGAGAGCGTTGAAAGTGGCGCGGGCGGTTTGTGAGACGCGGAGGAACTAGCGGTGCCGCTGGCCGCACGCCGCTCACATCTATACTCTCCGCTGCGCACTGTCGCCAGTTTGCGAGGCACAGCTCACATCTGTGTTTTGTTTGCGCTAAGTAAATATGAGACATCACTTCTCTCTGCCCAACCAATTCACTGAAGCAAAGCGGAGATGAGGTATGTAAATAATGAATTCCTATTAGTTGTTTCCAACACATCCTTCTCGTAGTTTAGGTCTGGAGTCTTTGGAAGACTCCCTAAACTATGAGACCATGCTGGAACAACCAGGCAGTCATAGACATTTTATTCAAAGAGAAGAAGTCTTATTTCCCTTGTCTCTGCCGTCCTATAGACAAGAGTTAGAGACAGCTGTCACATGAGGACTTTTTTTCGCGCTGATGTTTTGAATAACTAAACCTGAAATTAAACGAACTTATTAACAAAATCAAATTCTCAGATTGCTTTATTTGAGAAATCCAGCAGTCTGTTGAGAAATTATCAGGACGCGCGGTATTATAACCAGTAACTGGGTAATATGATACCCCTTTGAATGACTGATAATTAAATTAAAAGCGCCAACTTAAAAGTCCGTTTATTCATTGGACAGTTTTACCCCTTTCTTTTAAAGATGTAACGGCTCAAGATTAAAATGGACCCCTACAAAAGGTATTGTACCCGCCGAGTTTGGGTGTTCCTGCTATCAATGCTGATAGTCCTGGATAGCTTCTTCCACATTTTCGTTTACTACAATATCCTACAAATTCCTGAAGGCCGAAGAATGTATGCTTTTAATCTTTCATGGAATCCTAATAATAGTACTGTTTATTATAAGTACCCATTGTTTAACGGGTCGGAAGCGTCTATGGGTAAGTTCCCAAAATACAAGCTTGACTTAGTTTGTAGTTCATCTTTTTTTTTTGTTCTCCTCACCAAATCAAATCAAAATAAATTTTATTTCACTTAAATAAACCTACATGGGTACTTATGAAACGTCAGAAGCTAGGTGCAGGGTTCCAATTGGTCGTTTCCTATAGAGAAGAGCCGACAAGAAACTCCACGGTTACTCTTTTAAAAATAATTGGCTTTTACAATGTTTTCAGATTAGAGTAGGTATGGGAGGGCTACATTGTGCCCCTCTGTTGGGCAAAGGCCTCCCTTTTTTCCTTCCAAACCTGCTTGTCTTGAGCGATCTCTGGCCATGTTGGCCGTGCAAACGTTACTGGTAGATCATCTACAGGAAAAATATTAACCAGTGCGCAAACTGTAAAAAAATCTGCTGTTTCATAGAAAAGTGCAATACCTGCGCGGTCTAAATGTATCACTAGGGGGGGGGGGGTCTACAATCATATATACTGAATCCATGGTTCTGTACGCGCACTGCTTGAAAAAAAATCCTGTATTATGTGCTGCTGTACAATCATCAAACATCTTAACAAATTGTTCTTCATAGATTCAGTTTTTGTTGTACAGACGCCAGCAGGTCAAGCTACCCGAAACTGTCAAATTGTCCTAATCAACCTTGAACCTCAATGCTTTAGCGATAAACTTGAAAATCTATTAAATAAATTTGACAGATTGTAGTAGCTTGATGTGCTGGCGTCTGTACTTTGAGAGCGAAACGAAATTTTATTTATTTTATAAACTTTTGATAAATTATCAGCTAGCGGAATCTTAATGAATCTACGGGCAGTCGAATCCAATAGGAACTATTACTTCATCATTATCACTGTGGCAGGATACTCCTACTTACTGTCTACCACCAAAGGAGCATCTCCCTGCAGGGTGTAAACTCCCGTGGTCCACTTGGAAGCCCCTGAACCGTCTCCGGACACAAGTGGGAAGATGTAAGTCCAACCTGGTAAAGTGGGGCTACCTTGACGGAACAGCAGTAGGGTGTGATTGTGGAGCTATATCGCAAACCATGCTCTACCTCCTATTCTGCCCTCTATGTCACTGACATGCAGTCAAAGTGACCTCTGCGCTTCCACTGACGGCGCCGTGGCAAAAGTGGCAAAGTTTTAGGCCAACAAGATATAAAATTCAGTCGAGCCAGCGACATGGAGAAGAAGCAGATCGTCATCATTGGCAGCCTTGTTCCACGAACTGCTGAGTAGTGAAGATTTTAAGATTTTTATACTAGATGATATTTTCAGATTATAAAATTGGGTATAACTCCTCATACTACTGGTTTGCATCGATGAAACATATATTCAAGGACATTAGTAAGTTACCTTTTTTGTTTGCTTTCATTATCGAATACTTTTTTTTATGTCGTCTGCCTTTTAATATACGCATTGCGTCTTTAACGTAGTGTACTTGTTCGAGTGGGCATTAATCGGCCCAGCCAGCGAGCGGTAAAACCAAGTAGACAAGCTCCTCCTTTTTTTGAAGTCGTTTAAAATATATTATTTGTATTATCTGTCATTATAGGTGCAGACGCAACGCCGAGGCGTCCCTGGAACATGCGCATGTGCAAATTACAAACTTCTTTAGGTAAGTTGTTAAATAGCGAATCTAATCATCGTCATTTGAAGGAGTTACGAACTCTCGGTAAATGGCTACTTCTTTCTTTTATGTGTCGGCACAAACTATATGACAATAACTTCATCAACATCATCATCATCAGTATATAGCAGTCCACTGTTGGACATAGGCCTCTCCTATTGCACGCCATTCAACTCGATTTTCGGCAACTCTCATCCCGCTGCTACCACCCATCCTGCGAAGATCGTCGCTCCACCTAGCCTGAGGGCGTCCCACCTTTCTTTTACCGATTCGTGATCTCCACTCAAGAACACGTCTACCCCAACGGTCATCGGTTCTACGGCTAATACTGCCAGCCCATTGCCACTTCAGCTTGCTTATTAATAAATAAATAAATAAAGTATTTATTTGCAAAAAACATGGTATACATGGTGTTTAAATAATTACAATAAAGAGCTTACATGTTTTGCTAGAATTGTACTTAGCATGCAAAGTTTTACTTAAAACTAACATGAGAATTTATTTTCCATGAATTCTTTAAGACTATAGAAATTATTAGAATTCAACCAATCAAACAATTTTCCCTTAAATAACCTAGAGTTTAAGTTTTTTATGTTACTCGGTATCTTATTATATATACGAACACAAGTATATAAGCAGCTTTTATTATATTTAGCAAATTTGGGAAGATCATGCAGAACGAGTCTCTGTGGATCACGCCGGCTCCGTGGATTAATATCATATTCTGTGAGCTATGTGTTATATATGACAATAACTAATAATGTGGTTCGGCGAAACTTTTATCAATTGACTTCCTAAAAGATTTAAGATTAAAATAGATGAGATTCGATTATAGATTAGATTAAATATTTAATTCAAGCTGTGATGTGATGGTAGGGGTAAAATGGTAACGGCGCCGACTCCGAATGATGTAAAGCGCCTGTCTAGGTTCGAACCTACGACCTACAAATTCTAAGTCGCGGCCGTTACCACTGGGCCACCACTGCTCTCTGTACTGTCAAGCGTCAATTAATGTGAGTTGTCACTGGTCCATGGCCTTGACAGCGAGCAATAGACAAAAGTGTCAACATTTTTATGCATGAGTACGTGTCTTTTGGCTATGTGTATCTTATGTCTTGTTTCGTTTTTTTTTTTTTATTTTATTATTATTATTTTTTTTTACTTGTAATTGTGCGTTTTGTTTGTGCAGAATAAAATATTTTTCTTTCTTTCTTGCTCTCTGGGCCACCACTGCTCGGCACACTGCAATATGTATTTCCAGTCATTCAATTGGGTAATTTAAATTTAGAGAGTTGTATTGATGATTTTAATTATTATAATTCTACTAGCTGCGCCCCGCGGTTTCACCCGCATAAGTTTCGATCCCGTGGGAATCTCTGGATAAAAAGTATCCTATATGTCAATCCTGGTTATAAACCATCTGTGTGCCAAATTTCATCCAAATCCGTTCAGTAGCTTTTGCGTGAAAGAGTAACAAACATCCATCCATACATCCATCCATAAAAACACGTTTATAATATTATTATAGTAGGAAGTAGGATAAATACATATCGGTTGTTACGGTCGCGAATCATATTAGGTAAGGTAATTGGAATTGCGCTTTACGTATCCTTCTTAACGGCCGGCATTTGGTCAATTTTTTTTAGAACCAATATTTGTGAACGAAACTGTACCAGAACTCGATTGGATAGAGGAAGTGAATTCTGACGTGGCGGTGGGGGGTTATTACGCGCCCGCAAACTGCAGGCCTTATAACCGAGCAGTGGCGGATTAAGAGTTTCCGAGGCCCTAAGCACAGAGGCTGTGTAGGCCCTCTATCGCTGGAAGGAAGTATAAAATGAAACTTCATCAAAATAGAAAATGTAGTAGGTATAATTTAAAACTTATAACATTTTTTTCCTTGCCTTATTCAGAGAAACTCCGAGATTACATCGTCGAAATTTATCTGACGAAGTATGTCTGCCTCAATACACATTAATGCTAAAGAATTAAGCTTGTCTTGACAGATTTTTGTTCTTTGTGGGTTTTTTAATCTTTTCAGTTGTGAGAAGGATCGTTCAGCAGAGCAGTTAGTAATCATTAAGCTGTGAAAGATTCTAAATGCCACTTCTATGTTTGGGAAAACGCACTTTACTTTATCCTTAATAATCATTTCATATAGATCGGAATGGGTGACCTTTGTTTCTAAAGATTCATATTTTATTCGAACATATTTAAGAAAATGATTAAATTCGCCGAGGAAGTTTTCATTGAAGTCTTCTGGATAAGCTTCTAACAGCAATTGTATATCGTTTTCATATTCTGAACATGATTTATTTAGATCCGCAAGAAATGAAAACTTTTGTGAAACTTCGTATTATACCTCACCTCTTCTTTGCATTTGAGCATTAAGTGTGTCAATTATTACATTGAAAGTCTCAATGCGGAATTTGTCTCTAGGATTCAAATCAAGTTCTTCTGCATTTCCATCATTTACTTGTTTCTTCCTAGTTCGTCTTCGAGTTTCCTTATATTCCCCATTAGGAAAAATTTTTCTTGCGTCGCCTTCAAATTTTTCAAATTGATTCCTCATTTCAACGAGATGATCTGATAAAGAATGATACAAATTGGCACACGTTTTAAGATCTAATCCTTCTTCTTGGAGCCCTTTACTGGTGCGACAAAAACTTGTAGAATATCATTCCACAAAGTGAGCATAAATATAAACTCAAACTCTTGCATTTTGTTTGAAATATTTTGTGCTTCTAGCCTAGTCTCCCCTTTTTGGTTTATGTCCCTCAGCAATTTCATCTAAAGCATCTAAAATTTTCGAATAGGATTGTAATATTGCACTCGTAGCTACAGCGTGAGCTTCCCAACGAGTGTCCGACAGTGACTTTAGAACGCTATCGTTGCCTATTAATTTCTTTAAAACTGCCCACCGATGAGTAGAAGCTGAAAAAAAAGTGTATAACAACTGCACAGTTGAAAAAAAATTCACTGCGATCGTACAACAATCAACAGCACTGCGACCAATCAAGTTTAGAGTATGTGCAGCGCATGGTATAAATGCAGCATATTTATTATGCTCTAAAATCTTTTGCTGCATCCCTTTGTATCGTCCTGACATATTAGCAGCATTATCATATGATTGTCCTCTACACTTTGCAATATCTATTTTGCAACCCTCTAGATAACTGAGTACCAAATTTGCCATCTCTTCTCCGGTATGACTTTTTAAATTTAAAAACGTTAGAAATCGTTCCACGGGCTTACCATCAGACGGCGATACGTATCTCAAAATAATACTTAGTTGATCCGTATGTGATAGATCAGGCGTAGAGTCCACTGAGAGGCTGAAGTATCCAGCTGATTGTATTTCTTCGACAATCACTTTGTGAACTTTATCACTCATTAAATCGATAAGCTCGTCGCATACTGTTTTCGATAGATATGATGGGTTGCCTTTCCCTTTATTTCCATATCTTGCAATATGGCTTGCTAAAAATGGATCAAATTGAGCCACAAGTTCAAGTAAACCCAAAAAATTCCCATTGTGTATAGATCCAAAAGACTCATCATGCCCCCTAAAGGCCAAACCACGTTCTGCAAGCGTTTGTATAACTGCAATAACTCGTTGCAATACATTTTGCCAATATTTTCTTTCTTCTTTTACTTGTGCCTCTAGATTTTTGGTGATCCCTATACCTTGTCTTCTACTCAAATAAGTTAGCATAAAGTCCTTATGAGCTGAACTGTTTTCATGGTGCTCAATTGCAATTACGTTTCGCCAATCACTAAATCCGTCAACTGCGAACATTTCTTAATGATTACCTATCTATCTAATTTCTTTATACGTGTAAGTAATCAATGGTGAAAGCATAAGTATAGAACTTACCTGATAACTTTGTGTGGGGAACGATAAGTATAGTTTCAATCAAAGCCACTCCGTAAGTAAAGTAGGTACGTGTGGCATGCGTACGACGTGCACTATTGTTTGCAAAGCAAAGACAACTAACTCACTCGGTCGGTCGCGGCCCCGCGGCGCGAAGACGTGCGGGCGCGCGGGCGCGCGGCGGGGGGGCCCTGCGGGGGTGTATGTGAAGGGGACTATCGCTATATCGGAAGCTAAATAAAAATACTAAAGTGGTGTATACGTGGAACTTTTTATAATGAAGTAAACAACTTAGACAAACCAAAAAACATTGACATATATATAAATAAGGTAATATCAAAACGTAATTATCATATTCACTAATAAGGGGTTACTCCCGGACCGCCCGCGCCTTGTGATCTCGGACATGTGGGTGAATCTCGATAAAATGTAGGTATAAAATGAAACGCCAGCAGAGGATGGAGGCCCCTGGAGAACAGGGGCCCCAAGCACGTGCTTGTAGTGCTTATACGTTAATCCGCCACTGTAACCGAGTGGCTATTATCATTCCTTACAGGTAAGCAAAGCATTTCAAGCAGATAACATCACGCCTGTAGTCACCAAAGGGTTAGGCAGAGGACAACATAGCAATCCCACGTTTCGCTAGTTATGTTTAAGTCCTATAGCCAGCCCGTGGCTAAATAATAACAGCCGCACAGGTCAATCGATCAGGTTAAGCTACGCTTGCCGTGGTTGGTCTGTGGATGGGTGACCATCTTTACATGCCGAGACCCCTCCGTGCCTCGGAAAGCATGTTAAGCCGTTGCTCCCGACTGTCATTCGTAGATCTTTGACAGTCGTTACGGGTAGTTAGAAGCCCGAAAGTTGCTTGAAATGAAACCAGCTTGAAATACCATTCAAGCTGGTGCAGTCGACATCAGGTGCCGATGTAATTACAGGCACATGAGGCATTTCAGCTTTGTCTTTCATACCTGCGATACTTCTGGAATCGTGTTTCAATTGTTTAATTAAAATAATTCTATTTTAATTCTCAGAGATCGTCCAGTGAATCTCCTAATTCTCCTTAGCTACCTTCATCCGTTACTGAAGAAACAGCTTCTGGAGTACAGAATATTTGTCATTGAACAATATGGTAAGTTTTGTCTGCAACGAACGAAGCAACGCGCGATGGCAACGAGCGTTTACTAAGCGTAAAGTCTCTCAGCGAGTGTTCTGCTTGCCAAACGTGTGTCATTGAGCGAGTACTCTCTTTAATAGCTCTTGCGGCTACAACAAACGAGTACTCGCCGGCAGTGTGAACAGTTTGCGATCAACTATTAACATATGTATCTCTTTTACTTACACGGGACCTACGATCTTTTGTACGTTTCTTGAGCGAGAAAATCGTTGGTAGTCGCTTCCTCGTCGGCAGTGGGACAGGGGGTCTACTCCGAAGTGGTATCGGCCGAATGTCCGGCCGTTTCCTGCTACAAAGTTACTATTTGGTTGGGTCGGTCCCGATCCTACACTCCTACACTCTTTCGAATATTGACTATGGTCCCGACCCAACTGAGCCGATGCGAACTTTTTTCGCAATTTTCAATAATATTCGGTTCGGCCATGTGTCGGTCCGATCCGATCATTCGCACTTTGCACTTCGTAGTAGACTTCGGCTTCGTAGAGTAGTAAAGTTTCAATTTATTAGGAGTTTTGTCAAAAGTAGTAACGCACTTGGGAGGTCGACTGTACTATCATCTCTCAATATTTCTGCCGCCGCATTGCTGTATTCCTGTTTGAAGGATACCTGGAAAAGGCAAATCTGGAATGCCTCATGCATTCTAGATTTGCCTCTATCACAAAAAAAAACCAGTCAAGTGCGTGTAGGACCACCCACGTAGTTAGGTTGAAGGACAAACTGACGATTTTCGGACTGTTTCCTTTACTCGTGCTGTGAGACCTTGCTTCTTGCCAAATTTCATGATTTTAGGTTCGGTTATTTTTGTGTTGACTTAAAAGCTCGATTTCTTTAGAGCTCCAAGGGACCGTAGATCTACATATTTGATATTAATTTCAACTTATTACCTCCACCCGTTCCTGAGAAAAATGGTCACGTCAACAGACAGACAAACGGACGGACGGACAGACTACGAAGTGATCGTATAAATAAAGGTTCCGTCTTTTCCTTTTGAGGTACGGAAATCTGAAAACAACTAAATTTATCTTATTGACCGTCTCGATTGTAATTTTGTTCCTCTCTTTTAACTAAAGGTTCAGAAAAGTTCAACAAAGGCACTCTATACAACATCGCGTTTCTGGAGACTCAGCGGTTCGGCACTTGGAACTGCCTGATCTTCCACGACGTGGACCTGGTCCCTGAGGACGAGAAGATCTCGTACTCCTGTCCAAAGCATCCGACACTTATGGCATCTTTCAACGATTCTTGGGGCAATAAGTATGGGGCTACAACTACTACAAGTCAGCACCCCAATTTCAATCACAATCTGTTGGATTTTGAAGGAAATTGTTAATCCATTGCTTCATGATATGTTTGAATATTTTTTTCTGCTCAACAATGTAAATGACGCAATGAATGTAGTTAGATAGTCAAAATCTAACGCAATGGCATTGTAAGTGGGTTGCACAATTACCCAGCTGAAGAAAATGGTCTTTAATGACTCGTGATTTTTATCTCCTACTGCATGCCCTAAAATTTATTGTGTAGTTTGTTATAAAAGTAAAGTCCTCCGGACCGAATTTCGGCCAATCTGAGCCTTCGGCGCGGGAGGGATCGGAGGATCGGATCGGGAGGGGGCGGTTCCTCCGACCAGATAGGTGTCGTGTCTGGTGGGCTACTGCCCGATGATTCATGTCGGGCCATGGTATATAATGCTAGTTGCGCGGTTAACACTGCTTGCGCGATGCAGGACTTTGTGTGACGTCAGTATGATGCGTTGTTCGCATGTGGCAGTGTAGATGCTGCTACAGCTCCGATAATTTTATAATATTTTTTTCAGTGGATTGCGCAGAACTAGTTTTGGTGGAGTAACAGCAATCACCCCTGAGCAATATGAAGCTGTCAACGGTTACTCTAACTTATTCTGGGATTGGGGCGTGGAAGACGATGATTTCTATAGCAGGTAAGGTTTCGACGACACGGTTGGCACAGAGGCTGAGCGATCGACTGCTGCGCTGCGTGTCGCGGGTTCGATTCCCGCACGGAACAAATATTTGTATTGCCTACAGGTAGTTTTTCCGGGTCTGGCTGTTTGTGTATGTGAGTTTAAATGTTTGTAAACGCACCCACGACACAGGAGTAATTCCTAGAGTGTGGCAATTTAAAAAAAAAAAAAGGTGTCTGGTTCTTATCTTACCTTTCAGCAGGTCTATCCTGTAAGAGTTTGCAAATTGTTGAAATGGACAGAACGGCTACTGAGAAATTCCAGATAACACTTTGCCCGACATACGAATCGAACCCAGGACCTTATTCTCAGCAGCAGCTCTTGCGAGTACTAGACCAACTATGAGCAGTCATCGAAGTTTTTCATGTATGAAATATTATAAATGCCATAAACAGTCTAAAGAAGAATGGGTCTAATATCCTCCTGGTGGTACGAGGACTAAAACACGGTGATTCGATTATAGTGGACTGTATTAAATATAAATTCAATGAGAAGAAAACAACGGTAAACAATACGACTCGAATTGTTAAGAAAAGGAGTATACAACCGCTCAATACCGTGGACGATGACACAGTGCGATGCCGGTGCCGGCCGGTGCGCGCACGCACGTCGAGCACCCCCTCCGCGACTGCTGCTCCCCGCCTGTGGTCGCCCGCCGCGGCGTGATATTCTCGACACAGTCATATACAGTTTATAAATGTCATAAATATCTTGAAAATGAGGAAAATAATACCTTAAGGGTGACGGTGCGACGCGATTCTCGTAGGACAATTTCCATGAAGTTTTCATAGAAATTGTTCTACTACAACTAAAGTCACGTCGCGTTGCCGCGTCACGCCTGTCTGCGGGAGTTCTTACTTACTTTTTGCTTACAGACTCGAATCTAACAACTACACTATCGCAAAGTACAATAGTTCCATTGCACGGTACGCAGTACTGGCTCACTCTGTTAACGACGCTGACAAGAAACGGTACAAAATAATTCACTATTATAGTCTAATCTGCATTCGCAACATAATCGCCAAGTGTAAACAAATAGAAGTTTATGGAAAAATAACTTTAATTCCTACACAATAAATTCAGTGTACGCTACAACTTCAAAAATTTTTATAACTTTTTCAATTAGATTTACACAGTTTAATTTATTGTTGTATTGTCGTCTCCGCCTTGTATAGAGTCGCGATGAAGACAAAAGTTAAACACTTATTATTATTAATTTAATCGCGAAAACCCAATAACACTTTGCCCGACGTAGGAATCGAGCCCAGGAGGAGAGGAGTGGGGTAGCGCTTGCGACCACTTGACCAACGAAGCAGACCATAATAAATGATTCTTAATTTTAATCCCTGCAGCAAAAATTCCAACCCCATTTTAATTGTTGATTTTATTACAGAACCTTACTCCTCACCGCTTCCAGAATACGTTTCCGAAGAGATGACCTTACAAGCACTAGGTACAACATTGTCAACGTCACTCAAGAGAACCTCTACACCCACATACTGGCCGACGTTAACCCAACGAACATGCCACTAGACCCCAAGAGCCTGATGCATCGTCTCTTTTATTTCAATGAAAAACCATTTTATGGCCACCAAAGACTCAAGTCATGATAGGATCGTCACTATTTGTGAATGAAAAATTTAGTGTTAGTGATTATTTCAATGTTATGATTTAAATGTTTCTATTATAAAAAGTTCGATCAAAATAGTACCAGATTTTCGATGAGAGCATGAAAAACGTGCCGAAAAAGAAAACCCCAGATAACGCTGTGGTTTTATTTTGCAACATAGTTTTTTGGTTTATGGCCCTTTCACAGCGGCCTGTGTCCCAGCAGTGAGAAAGTTACACGCTGATTATGCTTCACTCGCTTACCGAACGAACGAACGAACGAAAATTAAATGAAATGAGCAGATGAACGTGCATTTCTATGTAATTTCGTTTGTATAGTGGGATCGTGGAATGAAACAAAAATGAACATTCACTCGAGGGAACTATTTACTCGAATGAAGCGTCTCAAACTCAAACTATTTATTTCAACTAAACCAATTACAGGTACTTTTGAATTGTCAAGGGTCGGGCAGTCAAAAAGATGAAGCTAGTTGCCCATTCCAAAGCGTAGTAGATACCTATGGAGAAGAACGGTCAAGAAACTCCATGGACACTCTTTTATATCATAATAATATGGTTACAAAGTATTGGTTACATCATTCATGTTAAAAATTATGCCTGTGAGAACGATGCAGAACGTTAAAAGCGTCCATAGTGAAAGAAAAAAAAAACCATTCAAATATTAATTTAAATCAAAATAAGCCATCGAAGCAAAGAGCTGACCAGTTCCTACTGACGGCGCCCGTTCACGAACATGACCCATAGATCAGCACCATTCAGCTCAACCATTTTGAAGGGAGCTAAATGATCCAACAGACGTGCCACCATCAGCGAGACATTAGTGTGAGCATGACATACTCTCAGCTGCCAAGGCACGTTCAAGTCAATGAAAGAACGTACCCAGTAAATGGTAGCTATATAGTATGTACATAGTACTCATATGTGCTATGCAATTGTACAATACTAGGAGATTGAATTTATATAATGAAAAATAGTATTTTAATATCTTCAGCAGCTCCAACAGTATGTAGGTAGGGTAGGCGTGTGTGAAGTATTTTCAAATGCTACAAGGGTGACACTGAAAGTTCTTAGAAAATCAAAAACTGAACAAACTAGCAAGTTATTAGTTTTATTATATCTTTTCAAAATAGTGTCCATTTACATCAATACATCGCTGCATCCGATGGAACCACTGAGAAAATCACTTTGCTGAAAACTCTTCGACGGCGTTTTGAAACGCAGCCACTGTTTCCTCGGCGTCCTTAAAACGTTTTCCTAGAAGTGTTTCTTTTATTTTCGGGAATAAATAAAAATCGCAAGGTGCGAGGTCGGGGCTATAGGGCGTGTGACCCAGTAATTCCACGTCTGACGTCGCCAAGTAGTCGATTGTTTGCTTAGCGGTGTGCGACGAGGCGTTATCGTGGTGAAGGAGGATCCTACTGCGAGGTCGTTTCTCCCGTACTTTTTCCAAGACAAGTGGCAAACAATTGTTAGTGTATCACTCTGCAGTAACTGTTTTTCGATCCTCTAAAACAATTGTTGCGTAATGACCTGTCCTTCCGAAGAACGAGACCACCATCTTTTTTCCCACGCTTCGACCTCTCTTCACTTTAGTTGGCAACTCCTCGGAAGGAAAAACCCAAACAGCAGACTGTCTCTTAGTTTCAGGATCATAACAATAAAACCAGCTTTCGTCACCCGTAAGTATGTCGTACACAGCATTTGAGTCACCTCCGTTAAATCTTTGAACCATTTCACGACACCAATCAATACGACGGAGCTTTTGGGCCTCTGTCAAATTATGAGGTATCCACCGGGCACAAAGCTTCCTGACTGCTAAATGTTCATGGAGGATTTTGTGCACTTACTTGTGCACACATACCGATGCCTAAGCTTGTCCGAATCTGCTGATAGTCACTCTTTTGTCAGTCTCTATCATACGCCGCACAACACTGATGTTATCTTCAGTCGACGCCGTAGAAGGCCGTCCCTCACGCAGATCATCGGTGAGATTAGTGCGACCACGTTTACCTAAACTCATGAAGCCAGTTGTAAACAGTGGCACGAGATGGGGCTTCATCGTGAAAGGCCAATCGAAGTCTATCATAACTTTCTTGTTGACATAAATGACATCGAAAGTCATAAAAAATCATTGTACGAAAATTTTCTTGCGTTAAATTCATGCTGACGTGACGCTGACAATTTTCAATTTGCCGCCAAATCATAAACAAATGACAAATGAATAAAATACATACACAATAATATTGAGTTCCATTTTCAACGTTTGAACTTATTTTTTTATTATATCGTTTACAAGTGGCCAGTTCTAAAAACTTTCAGTGTGGCCCTCGTAATCAATTTATTTATTCGCCCTGTGGAGCAGGACCAGGGTTTAGCCAAGCATTTTTGTCAACGATGTAATCCCCCAACTTATAATATGCTTGGCTGCAGTAGTGTGCGTTATAATAAAGATTTTAATTTCGTTTCATTAAGTTGGAGTATGCCTCCTGCTCTGCGCGCTGCTACTATGTATGCTGCTGTGTCTGCTATCAGTATTATTTACCCTTCATCACAGCTGGCCCAATCAGAATACCAGCGCTGCGACATTAATTTTTTAAATGTCGAAGCATCATGCTGATCACCCATCCACGGACCAACCGCGGCAAGCGTAGCTTAACCTGATCGATCGACCCGTGCGGCTGTTGATACTTAGCCTTACAACCCAAATTGCAATAAATCTCACAAGACAAGCTGGGCCTTCCACAAAGAAGACCAATAATACATATTTAAGAATAAATTAAACAAAAGACAACAACAAGGACAAGAACAAGGAGAATGTAATCTTAGCAGGTGGCGTTCTGTAGTTTCTCCTTACCCCATGGGAAGAAGGCGTGAGTATGAGTGAGAGGTATGTATGTATGAAACAAAACGTTACAAAAAAAATATTTATTGTTTCAATTTGTAAGACAAATAAAGAAAAATAAAAATGAGCATGTGCATATACCAATTTCTCTTTCGTGTTCACTATCACAAGAAAACTTTCATTACTTCTTCTACAATATTCAGAGCAGTGAATTTTTTCACCTTGTGCAACAACACGCACATCTTCGGATCTGTAACGAATTTACAAACGTAAATGTCGCCCTCATCGGTGTCCACTTCTAAACGTTTCAACACGTCTTTTAATTCATCTGCATAAGGCGTCCTCTTCTCTTCTGGAATCAGCACAAAATGCCAAGGCAAACAAATGTGCAAAACATTCCATATAACTGACTGACTAACAGCATATGCTAAGTCAGGGTCCTCCTGGGGCTCAACTTTAGAGTCTTCCTCACTTTCCATTTCCTCAAGCGGTTTCTGTTCAGGTTCAACAACATCTTCACATGGTCGACAAATAAACGTAGTCTTTACATTCGTATCAGACTGCGCCATTTTACTTTTAGAAGTCATGCTCTTCTGCTGTTTAGGCATACGTGCGCTTTGTGTAGACTCTATTTTTTTGGAGCTTTGGCCTTTGCCTTTTCCTTTTTTAGGTCCTTTCTTATCTTCCGGCGGAGGAACGTATTTCAATTCAATAAGGCTAGTACCTTCACAATAGTTTATGACTTTTTCTAAAACAGTATCAAGAAATTCTTTTGTGCATTTATTGGCACAAGCTAAGCATTCATCTCTGTACTGTTTGAGTTTAATCAATTTTAGAACTACTTTTTCACACTCCTCTACGTCAAAGCAAGTCTTTTTACCAACAGCCATAGATAACGCTGTTGTGAAACCTTGAATAGGATCAGGATTTTTACAAAAAGCTAACAAAAATGCAGAGTAATTCATCATATTTTCCTCCGTTTCAAATAGTTCGAACAAGAAATGTTTTATCAAATTCTTTCTTAGCTCTGCATGTTTGTCTTCTGGATCAAAATCCTTTTCAAACCAAAGTTCTTCTGCGATGAAATCATCCCTTGCTATCAACTCTGTGGAGTCGAGATCGATACATCGAAATCTTTTGCGAACTTCTAATAGCTCATCCACTTCGGGATATTGAATATTCAAACTATAAATAAGAAAATCTCTCCAATCGACGTATACCGTATCGCCAAACAACAAATATACTAATTTGGGTACTTTTTCAGGATTTACACTCATCCAAGCTTCCGGGAATAGAGCCCCACTACAAGACTCTTTTCCAAAAAAAAAGAAATCTTGAAGAAGGTATATGAAAGCCTGTGTCAGAATGATTCCCGTAGGTGCAACAATCTTAAACTGGGTCCGCAGAGTAGCCAGTTGGCTGATTTTGAACTCCATAATCCCAACTTCCTCAGTTACTGGTCCCGTATCAGCTGGCGGCTCTGTTGGAGCAAATTGTAAAAGATTAGGATCAATCATAAATGTATCATGTTCAAGTACAAGCGTTTCTGGAATTCTTCGACCATCTTCAACAGCCATTTGTAAATATTTACAAAGTCTATCAACTGATTTTATCTCATTTATATAGTAATTGTCAATATCGTTTTGTATTTCCATAAATGCTCTATAAATGTGGTCGTTAAATAATTTCATATCACGGTAGCATTTGTATTGAAGAGCTAGTATTCGAAGGCTAGCTCTAAACATTTCTCCATTGATCCCCATTGTCCACTCTTCAATACATTTCAACGCGTTCACTTTAAAGATTTCATCAAGATTAATCGAGTCTTCAGAATCAATTTCTTCCTTCTTTTTTATGGATGGTTGAATTCTAGCTACTTCACCGTATTCTCTTGCTATCGTGGATCTATTAGTGTCATTCGTTTCTTTAATAAGTTTTAAAGCAAATTTAACATTATTCTCAATCACTAAATTAAAAGGATTATTGTCGAAGTCAATTTCAATATTTTTAATTTGCAATTCTTGAAATGCTGATTTTAACTGTCTATACGCCTTGTCTTCGCCTCCTCTTTTACTCCCAGATGTGTCATCAGATTCCCTGTATATTTTATTCAAATCCTTAAATGATATTTTATCCGTTGATGGCATGTGTTTGATCATAGCAAAATAAAAATCATGGAGTGCTTGAAATGTCAAAATAGATCTGAAATAAGTAAAATTGCGTAATTAAAAATGTGTTATATTAAATCACGCGTGTTTTCCCTGAAGAGGTCACTCACATGAAAACTTGCGACAAATCGAAATAGAAGGCGCAGTAATAATCATTATAAATTGACATTTCTCAAACCTAAATTCTTGAAAAAAAAATCGTGTAATTATCGCCTTAGATAGTGCAAACTACATTATTACCTTTCTTTTCCGGATGGGAAATCATCAAATGTCCCCTCCCGCTCTGGGTAGAGCGGAAGGGAGTGTCAGACTCTTACTGACTAAAACCCACCCATGTTCTTTCCTTTGCCCTTTATGTTCCGGGGTAGCGGTAACCCTTTCGGACAATCCCGCTGACCCGGCAGGCTTCGACCCTAAGGGGCCCCTCGAATCATGCTGACAACTCTTTGAGGCGCGCGTGGAACACTTACGCGCCGTCCGGCATGGGCCTGGTCTTGATCGGGCGGTGAGCTACCCATTGCTCTCCGCCCGCAGGCCCGCGCCTACGGTGGCCGGGAGTCGTCACGCGGCTCCCGACGCCCGGAGCGTCTCCCGCGGCGGCTGGGACGGGAGGCTCTCTCCCTCATCCGTCCCGCCACCTCCTTCGCTAGCATGACTGCTTCGCAGAAGGAGGCGACTGCCTCCCACTCCCTCTCGCCCCGGACCATGGCTTGCACCAGGGCCGGGCGTGAGAGGCCGCCGCCGCTGCCGATCGCCTCTACGAGGACACGGCGGTGAAATTATTACCTTCAAGTAGACACGAATTATCGCAGTCCCAGATTTATTTTTTTCAAAATTATAAAAATGAGTAAATAATTAAAGTATCAATTTTAGAGCGCACCCGATAAGCAATCCATTCAGTCGCTGAGTTCACAACATAAAGCAAGTTGGCAACGCATTGAACTAGCGGTAATTACCTAATTTTGACCGTTCCTACGAAAAAAAGGGCGCGCGGCGACTTGCCAAATGGCTCGCCTACGGGCACATTGTGCATCCCTTTCCTTAATGGCATGCTCTAAATTACTTTATATAACGTTGAAATAGATATTTTAATCGCACCTATTCAGTTTTATCCTGTATATTAAGTGCTATTCTTACTATACTGGTGGAGTTTTTGAGATGCGGCAGTAAGGGCCCTAACCGCCGTAGCTATTTTTTTATTTAGAATTTTGATCCTTATAAGCAACAGGATCGATTGGCATCAAAAAAAGTTTTTTTCTGAAAATTACCCATTTTCTTTCTGACTATACAATTCTTTCAAAATCAGATCAAAATTTAAAAAAAAAAAGTTCAGGTTAGTCTCCTAGCACCGTTTTCCTGTAGCTACAACGGTTAAGATACCTGTCCTTACTGCCCCGTCTCAAAAATCCAGCCTGTAAAAGAAATTTTGAACATGCTTTACCTGTTAAGTTCCGTTTGCATGCATGATATGTAGGTATTAACTAGGGTTAATAGTTCTTCCATAGCCCAATTATCGCATATTAGATCATGTCTTTTTTTCTCAGCATGTAATTTTCTCTCATCGCAAATACGATACAACCGATCTTGTAACTCTTTAACCCGGCAGTGCCATTCATTTTTTGTCAAGTTAATGTCTCGCCAATCATTTTCAAAGTCATTGTACTCTTTTTGAAAAGTACACACAAGGTCTTGTTTATAAGAGGGTAATGTAATTATTTGTTCCATTTTATCCTTAATGTATCTTGTGTATGGAATCAAACAGTTCAACTGTAACCTCTTTGCAAAGAACAATTCCTTCATGTCTCTAATGTAAATTTTTTCAATTGCCTGCCAACAAGTCGCCAGTGCAACTCCTATCATCTCAGCAATAGGTATCTCGCCATAATCCCAATCTTCTTCACCAGCCAATAAGTTAACTTCTTCAATAGTTACCGATTTGTTCTCAGCATCTTCCCCAGGCACCTCCTCTATTATAGTTGCAGCAGCATCCTCAAGATACTTTTCCATGGAAGGCTCTTTCACTATCGTCAGCGAAGAGATTTTACTCATTTTTGAACTATGGCGTAATTTGTCTTTTGATTTGCCATTCATAACTTCAGGTTTAATTACTTTAAGTTTTGCTCGTTTGTCGTGTTCGTCGGATAACGGGAACTCGAGATTACTTAGAACATTTTCACCAAACAGTGCATCTGATGTTTGTAGTGGCATTAAGAAATCGCCAATGATATATTTACACATTTGCGACAAAAATTCTCTATCTATGACTTCGTAGTACATACTATAATTGATACCTAGCGCAGCGTAAAAACGGTCAATCAACTCAGAATTCTCTTCTGTTAAATCCCATATGACCAGTTCTTGCAGAATATCTTCAGTCTCTCTAAGGTTTAGATAACATGTGAAATAACTCTCAAACGGTTTTTCAAGTTTGTTCTTATGGGGATCACTTACAAGTTTAGATACTCTCACTTCTTTATAAGGATCTATTTCTTTTTTACGATGCCTTGCGATGCACTCTTCGAGATAAATATCGTCCCTATCTTCTAGTAGTTCAGCTTCATTGGGTGGAGGACAACCAGAGAAAGTCTCTTCCAAAATTTGTGCTTCTCTGTAGGTATTCGGGTAGTTAATAATTACAAACCCATTAATGTCTTTTTGATCCTTAAGGTATTCAACTATCATTGCTGCCAAGAGATGATCAGTTAACGGATCACCTATACCTAAAGATTCATAGGCATATCTGCCTAGATCAGCAGAATTAGACAACTTGATTTCTTGTTCTGGTAATGTTTTTGGTGTTTGCGTTTGTTTGGTATTTGCCGGGATTACTCCTAGCATAGCACTGACGGCTAAATCACTAGTTTTGCCCGTAGCTTCATCATCTAATTTCATTAATCTTATTAGTTCCTTGTCTTCATCCTCGGGAGCAGCCGTCATAAACTTATCAAACGACAGATCAATATCAACACAACCTATCATTTCAGATTGAAATGTTCTTAGACAAAAATTAATTGCGCTTTCAAGGCGAACCACGTGTATTTTTCGCAAGTTGAGCAACGTTTGCATTGGAACTGTTAGAGATCTATCTGGGAGGCCACGCACCAAAGCTCTTGTTGAATATGGCGGCAACTCAGCGGGTGGTAATGGTAGTGGATATGGATATTTCAATCCCAGTAAAGTGTAAACCAAATGACCTAATATGCGAGTCCCCAAATATTCATATTTTCTTTCTTCAGACTCAGGGTCATAGTTAGGTAGTAATTTATCCAAAGTCCATGGATAAGAGTAATCATGATATTCTTTAAATTCATTATCGTTTTGAGCTTCTTGTCGATCTAATTCGAGCCTTATAATTTCCTCTTCTGCAGGAATAGATTCCTCTTCGATGCGTTCTTTCAAAATGTCTTCCGTAGGGTCTAAAATATCAAATATTGGTTGTTGTTTATAATATAAAATTTTCCATTCGTGAATAAAATGTTCAGGAATCTCATCATCTATCAATTTCTTAAAGTATGCATATTTCGTTGCGTAGTCCACTATTGATAACATCGTATCATAACAAATTTCATAATAATGCAGACGTTTTCTCCTCATTTTTTCGGCATATAATTTCTTGTGAAGCAACATTTGTCTCTCTTTTTCAAAATCAATTTCTACTTTTTCTAGATGTATTTGTTCTTTGACATTATCAAAGAACTGATCGAACTGCTGGTGTCTTTGATCCGCAAACTCTTTTTCGGCTTGAACTCTATTCTTGACTAAATTCCGCGCTTGTTGTTTTGTCTCCATTATTTGTGTACACATTTGCTTTTCAAATTGGGAGAGTTTCATTACTTTCTTAGCAAGTTCAGTGTCCAGCTTAGTTTCTTCCTCAGCAATAGAAAGGTCCCACATGGAACCACTTATGACATGTCTAAGTTCATTTTGGAACTCTTCGGAATCTGATTTCTTACGCATTCTGGTATGAAGATTATCCATGTATTCTTTAGTCCATTCGGACCCAGAAATTGAAGATCTTTGATCTATAGCATTTTGTTCTAAAACAAGAAGCTCATCATAAGTGTAATTTTCAAATTTACAAGGATACCTTAAAGCAAATTGTTCCATTTCTTTTCGCTCTCTGCTTGTTGATTTTGATGGCAGTACAGCCTTAAAGCACATCGGAGTGTTCGCTTCTTTTATATTTTTAAGAATTTTTGAGTATTTATGTCTTATGTAGTCATATGTGTCTTTAACTTGTTCGGCTTTCTTCTGTTGCCATTCTATAAAATGCTTCTCATTTAGTAGAGGCTTCGAGAGATTATCGACGATTGACTCTGGTTCTTCAGGAATATTTTCTACTTTAAACCTGTGTCCGATTTTCTCTACTAAAGCAGAAACCATTTTCCTTTCTCGTTTTATAAAGCTTGTGCGATCCCTTTTGTCTAAATGAAGGAACATTTGATAGAACAGACGAAGTATCGCAGAACCTTTGCCATCCATTATATTTTCAAGATCAGGAGAATTTAAATGCACGTCTAAGTCCGCTAACCATTCTGATAAATATTTCCAATTGCTTTTAATATCCTCTTGCGCATAACTAGCCTTTATTAAAAAATGTTTTTCGTCATTGATAACGTTGTAGCTGTTGAGTACATCAGCAATCACATAACCATTTTTCATCATTTTTCCGAACTCGTCGGCTTCCCATGATATTGGACGCTGCAATCTTTCCGTTAGCCACTCCTTCAGTATTTCAGCCATATTTTATTTTTGTCTGTACCTACATAAAATTAAATATTTTCGTAAATAGTTGACTTGATGCCACCTTGTTGCACAGTTTGACGTAAGTTTGACTGACAAGATTCATAGAAAAAATTCTAAAAAGTATGAAAAATGTAACCAAAATAAGACAGGCAATTATTTTCTTTTTCCTTCAATAATTAATCATGTCAAAATAATCGTAATCCTCTAAATCGTAATCTTTTTTATCATCTGGCAACTCACGGTTGAGCTTGTCATTCCTTATTATGACTTTTTTGTGATGTTTATTTTCACTGTTTTCTATGTATATTTCTTGAATTCTGCCTAGATCTAATCCAGGATGAAATGTAATGAATTTGAAAAAAGTGTATGTACCATCAGGAGATTTAAATAATAGGTAAGACGACAAATTGCGTTATTCATTTTGTCGCGTTGTTCACAGAACACTCGCCACATGAACCTGGAGAATTTGGATAAAGCCTTGAAGGACTTGGGCATGCTAAGTGCAATAACCGAAGCGCGGCGCGACTATTTACGCGAGTCGAAGTCAAACTACAGCGTGATGCGTCTCAACACGCGATACGTGTCTAACGTGACCGTGGGTTATTGTATGAAGAGAGCGACAAACAAAAACAGACTCTGCCCTTACGTATTGCCAATTAGACACAGAACTAAGAGTGAAAACTCGGATGCGATCGGTAGTGACGTGAGCGATAGCGGGTGCGAGTTCAAAAACAGTTTGTTAGAGCCATCCACGAGCGGGTACAACCACGAGTGCGCGAAGAGTCCTGCGAAGCGCTGCCAGTCGCTGGAGAACCTGGCCCTTGTGGCGGACGCGCCGGCGCGCGCCGAGCCCTCACCCGACATGGACTGCGTCTCCACGCGCATCCAGAAGCTACAAGTCGATGAATGACACCCAGTCAGGCACTTGCACACAACCACCTCAAAATCTAGTGTGATGACCTTCGAATCGTATTTACTCTAAGTTGAGTGGCGGAGGTTAGAAATATAGAAGTAGTATTCAAGTGATCTAATGAATGTTGAATAATGTATTTTTCAGTGTATTTATACTGAGTCATGGATTTAAGTGTAGAAGCTGATTCTAAATGTTCCTAGCTCCTCGGTGTACTTGGGTTAATTTTGCATGTATTATCCACCCCAACGATAATGATAGTGCAGCTGCTTTCATTAATCTTTAAGCGAATTGCTCAAAAAAATGTTTAGAATTGGTACAAATGTTTGATACATGTTGTATCTGAATTAGACAATTGTTTTGATAACGTTGATTGATGTTTAGTAAACTGTGAGAGTTTTAATGATTTTTATGGTTACCCTAAAGTTAGCGCCCCAGTGTTTGTTGTGAACAAATTAATTTTGTTTTTGTCTAAGTCACATATGCACTTCATTTTATATAATCTCTGGTCTTTTAAGTAATATTTAAGTACATATTCCATATTTTGAATGAGCATTACGTATATATTTGTGTATCATATTTAACATAGTAAAAGAAATTCAAATAAGAATAAGACTGTATGAAGATCTCATCGCATCTACAAAAATTCATGTCCTATTCAATTGTCTTAACAATACATATTATTTACTTGTCATCCACGCTTTTGTGACTTAGAAATAGATACTTATGTTTGTTAACATATTTTGTTATTTTGTTCTTATTAATTTAATAACAAATATTTGAAATAAATATTGCTTTGATTAATTCTTATTATTGTTTTATTGTACTATAGTTTCAATAATATTCAATTTTTTTTAAGAGGTTAATCTGTTCCACCCCCGTACTGTTAGTAACTAAAGTCATTGGCACAAAACTATTTATACAGCTTTTTAGCGTCCAATTTGAAATATTATCTTTGCATTTGATAACCTAATTCTTGCTATTAACATCATGCTAACATCATGCTAGGACTTTTAGGAGCCGAGTAGAAAGTCAGAAAGAACGTGAAAACGAAGTAATTCACGAAGTGACCCACCCCGTCGCATCGCATCGCCTGCTATGCGATGCGACGGGGTGGGTTATTAATATATAGCGGGCTAGTAATTAATATTGAATGGCGCCTTAACGTGGACATTGACGGTCGGGCTAGTCCACAAATTCAAGGTCGCTCAGCGCGCTATGGAGCGAGCTATACTCGGAGTCTCTTTGAAGGATAAAATCAGGAATTAAATTATCCGGAAAAGAATTACCGACATAGCTTGCAAAGTAAGCAAACTGTAGTGGCAGTGGGCTGGCCATGTTTGTCGAAGGACCGATGGCCGGTGGAGCAGACGAGTCCTGGAGTGGAGGCCGCGTATCGGCAAGCGTAGTGTGGGACGCCCCCCAGCTAGATAGACGGACGACCTTAAAAAGGTTGCTGGGACGGACTGGATGCGCAAGGCGGAGGACAGGGTGTTGTGGCGCAGCCTGGGAGAGCCCTATGTCCAGCAGTGGACTGCGATAGGCCGAGTTGATTGAATTAATATTTTTACAACTGGAGTTGTAACCGACTCGTTGTTCACCATACCATTAAAATAAATTGTCAGGGAATATCACACGATGGAACAACTGTAATTTTTGTTTATCCCAGGGGATTAATATGCCAGTATTTGTTAACACTGAGGGTGTTTAATCACTTCGCTTTTTTTATGCTACCAACGGACAACGGCCATAAGCCCGGCTTTATTTGCTCGACGAGCACATGATACGATCATGTGTCGACGCATAGATGTCCGTAATCGACCGAATGTTCGCAGACGATTGCTTGCGGAAGGGACCATATTCAATGTCCTCTGTGGTACGGACGCCAGCACATCAAGTTACTACAATCTGTCAAATTTCTATAGTAGATTTTCAACTTTATCGCTAAACATTAAGGTTCAAGGTTGATTGGGAAAATTTGACAGTTTCGGGTAGCTTGACCTGCTGGCGTCTGTACAACTTTTATAGAAATTGCGAATAACTGATAAGTTTGCCAAAAAAATAATATTATGGCAATAAAATAATCAGCCTACAATGTTCCCATTGCTGGGACGCCGGCCTCTTCTCGGTGAGGGGAAATGACCAATAATAATCCGTCACGCGGGCCCAGTACGAGTTAGTAGATGTCACGTCCTTGAATTTTTGGTTCTAGAACACGCAGATTTCCTCACGATGTTCACCGTTTCGAGAGCAGTGGTGGTGTAATAATTTACACAAAGTAAAGCGCCTGTCTGGGCTCGAACCTACAACTCGTTTCCACTAGTAGTTACACACGTAGTTATCGTGGAAGTAACTGTAAAATATGCTTCTTCTCTGAAAAGAAGCTGTTGTCCTGCAGCGTGATATGTGATGATTGACATGTTTCTTAGTATTAAGATTGGTAGCATCAAAGATCTGGGTCAGTCTGGGGTTTGCAAGCCATTAACCCTTTGTACCCAGAACGTGGATCCACGCGAGACACAATGGCTTTTTTATTTCCGTAATTATGCTATTCAACCAGTTTAAAAAAATCATTTAAAAACTGTCTTATAGGGTGGCAGGGACTTCGACGCACAACCTGTAACCATGCCTTCAGCACAATATGATTCTAGACCCCCTAGCTTAGACATTTTTCGTCGGTTATCAAAAAATAAATCAGCTCTTTCATATAAAAATGCAATAGGTACCTTCGCCGTCAAATTGTATGGAACAGCTAGTGTTTTTTAAACCGAATATCATATACTGATAACGTGGTAACAGGGTCTGTATATTACTGGTAGATTTCTAGTGAATTAAACACAGTTTGATAATTGCGAAATAACCAACAAATATATTTTATAACTTAGCCAACATATTTACAATATTATGTCCTATCCACACGCTTGGTCTGGCATTTTGCTCATTACAAAAAAGATATAACTGAAGGTAAGAATGAGTGTGTGGATCAGGCGATTAACTAACTAGCACTACGTTCGCCTCGACCAATCAGCCCGAGGCTGTGATGTAAGTAGTTGATGATTGTCGCTAGATGGCGGCACTGCGGTGCGCGTGAGTTGCCCCGTTCCTCAGTCGGCCGGCGCACGCGTTGATGCTATGGCAGCTACAACTTCAATAAAAACACATCAAATTATAACTTAAAATTCATTTATTCGCAGCCATGAGTATGTAACACTTATGATAAATAACAAAAGATTGTATATAATATTGCATGTGACTGTTTGCAGGGTAGGGACAAAGCGGCTGTGATCAAACATTCTATTCTAATATCTGATCACAGTGCTTTTACTTTTAACTGCTTCATTTTTGGTGTTTTTCTTTTCTGTTGACGTTTCTGCTCTTTGAGTTCCCAACGACGCTGCTTCTCGGGGTCGTCCTCCTGGAATATACAAATATCAAATTAATTTCAACCTAGCTGACCCGCCTGACTAATGCTGTGCACTTCTACATAACATACATAATCAGTCTATAACGTTCCCACTGCTGGGACACAGGGCTCCTTTCGGTGAGAGCTGTGCACATCTGTGAGTGACAAATTCACAATACCAGCCAACTGTGTTATTTTAGTTTGTGTATGTTTTAATGAGTAAGTCGCAGAAGTGCCATCTAATTTAATCAAACTAGCCTGTATTGTCCTACTTTCAAATGCCTCCCTCTCCCTTTTAAATAAATAAATGGTGTTTTTTTCACACAGTCAAACCTTAGCAGGTCTTTGCCACACATAAGTGTCTAACATAAATTTACAGTTACCGCCAGTATGCGTTCCTTCTCCTGCTTGCGTTTCTCCTCGCGCCGGGCCGCGGCCTGCTCCTGTCGCGCCGCGTGCGCACCTCGCAGCCACGCCTCCGCCACCTTCTGACGACGCTTTTCGCATTTCGCTAGAGCCTACAAAATAACATGTTTATATTATTACGAGTAAAATGATTCCACATGAACGGGGAAAAATATTTTCTAACAAAAACATAAAAACCGATTTTAAAAAATCTACTACAAAGTGCACAAGTGCAGTAACTAATACTGCTCCTTTTTGAAGTCTGTTAAAATTGTGGGACGCCTTTACCCAGAAGGACAAAATATGCTTGCTAAAACAGAAACATAAGCAGTTGCTAACTTACCAAATGAAAGACTTTTTTGACAGTCGATCAGATTGTCTATAGCTATATTTTTTTATTCATTTATTCATCCATCAGATATAAGCTAACAGTTTGCGCTAAATCGCTTATATCTAATTAAGCTTATAGCTAATTCTACAAAATTACGTTAAAACACCTCAAACAAACAAAAAAATAGGTATAATAATAATTACTAAATACAAAAAAAACGGAGTAGGTAACATAAAATTTGCAAACAAAACAACCACAACCATAAAATAAAATTAGAAACTAAACAATTATTTCTTCATATTTAAATAAATGTACACATGTTTAGCGATTGTCCATCGAGAGTCAAAAAATAAGTCTGCCTCAGGAATATATTTTAGAAAGTCATTTAGTGGGAGTGTTGTTGGTTCGGGGAGGACGCCATGTAGGCGAATACTGAATCTGAGGTAATCATCAAGTTTTGGAACACACAAAGTGCGCGGGCAGGCGACGCCATGGGACGGGGTGGGTCGGGGGAACAAGAAAATTCACGCAGACGAAGTTGCGCACAAAAGCTAGTCTTAGATAATCCACAAGTAGAAGTCAAGATCTCTATAATACAACTCTGACAGACGAAGGCATAGTAGTCGTAGAACTTGAGGCTCACGAGAAAACTGAGGTAACCGCGCTGGGTACCTTTGAATCTTATGAAAGAAAATTTCGAAATGAATATGCCTATGTATGTGTATGAGGAACAAGGTGTAAAGTTCATTCTATCTCCATAGAAAAAGGGAGGATTCTCCGACCAGACGGGTGTTGTGTGTGATGGGCTACTGCCCTACGATTGATGTAGGGACGTTGTATTTGTGTTTGTTGCGTGGTAAACTTCGCTTGCGCGATGCAGGATTTTGCGTTATTTCAGTGGGATGCGTAGTCCGCATGTGGAAGTCGCTGAAGAAATGAGAACTAGCTTTGCGGTAATTAAAAATACGACATTAACAGCGTCTTTATTTCGTTGCAGTAGGGACGGTTTTCGTAGTCTTAAGTGCTACCATTATATGTACTAAGTATCAAGATTATCATAACCTGCCAAGCAGTCGCCATCTAGTTTTAAAATATTGACGAACTTAACTTGTAAATGTTTTTTTTATTGCTAAATGAGCCTGATGTTGACCTCATGTAATTTCATTACAAATGTTTCAACACGATATCTCTTGGCAAGACTGGTTGCCAGACTTTCGGGCTTCTGATAACCCATACCAACTGTCAAAGATCAAAATAACAAAAATGAAAGCGAAACTAACCTCCTTGCTAAGCCTGAGCCTTTTAATCTTGTCCATGAGATGGAAGACAAGCTGCAGTAACGGCCGCACCTCGTCGCCACCGCCGTCGGGTCCCAGCGCCAGGCTGACCAGCATCACCTTCTCCGTGTCTGGCGGCTTGGTTACTGCTGACTCCCTATAAGCAAGCGTTAATATTTGCATAAAATTCGTTTTTTTTATTAACTAGCTGTCCGAACAGACGTTCTGTTCTGTCCTTTCAATCCTACTAATATTATAAACGCGAAAGTTTCTGAGGATGGATGGATGTTTGTTACTTTTTCACACAAAAACTATTGAACGGATTTTGATAAAACTTTACAGTAATATAGCTTATACATCAGAATAACACATAGGATACTTTTTATCCCGATATTCCCACGGGATCAATACTTATGCGGGTGAAACCGCGGGGCGCAGCTAGTAATTCATACAAAAAATCCGTAGAAAATTCACATCGACGCATAAACGCAGACGTCTTAAAAATGCAACCTGTACAAACAAATGAAATAATATTGGCTGTACTCACTCTATCTGCTTGGGCCCGGAGTACTTGTCGGAGATGTGTATGAACTGCACGTACTGGTGGTAGTGGCCCAGCGCGGCGCACACGCGCGCGTCCAGCAGCGCGGCCGTGGCCTCCGCGGCCTCCGACAGCACGCACAGCGCGCCCGGCAGCCCGTGCTTGTCGCCCGCGCGCCGCTCCGGGCAGAACACGCTCTGCGGACACAAGCATACGCTTCGTATTATACAACAAAGCCTGTTTATATTAGTGGCACTATATGGCGTTTGATGTTTTCATGAAGTTAAGTTCTGTCGATATGGACTGCTGAATGTAATCTAAATCATCATTCAGCGGGATTGTCCGGAAGGGTTACCGCTACCCCGGAACATAAAGGACAAAGGAAGGAACATGGGTGGGTTTTAGTCAGTAAGAGTCTGACACTCCCTTCCGCTCCACCCAGAGCGGGAGGGGTCATTTGATGATTTCCCATCCGGAAAAAAAAAAATCATATCATCATAAGTCTAGCCTTTTTCCAACTACAAGGTCAAATTAAATTAGCTAGCAAAATTTCGCAGACGTGATGTGTTATGGGTATATTTAAACACGATTTTTGAGGTCAACAACCACTGGTAGTGTGAAGTATGGATTGAAAATTAACAGTGTGTTTTTGGTTTATCGTATTAAGATACCCATCACGTCTGCGGAGTTTCGCTAAGTAATTTCATTTGACACTGTATATTGAAGACGGCTTCCAGTCTAACCAGATGCAGCTAAATATTGAACCGCTAAATAATATGACACGCACTTATTAATTTATACTTTACAGATAGGGTTTTTTTATTGCTGAATGGGCCTGCCGGTCGATTCTGTAAAAATCTCACCGTCAAAACTCAAGTGAAGTGAGCTTGATGTGAGCTGTCAGTAGTGTCAATCCCTAGCAATGGTTGGAATGACACCTCACTCCACGCTCACTTCACCTAAGTTTTCACGGTGAGATGGTTACAGAATCGCACTGCTGCTCTTGACCTCGATCACGCCTGATGGGAAGCGATGGATGAGGTCTATAATGGAACAAGCGTGCCCAGAAGGTAATAATAATAATAATAATTTATTTGTTCAAAAAATATACAATTAGATAATATGGTGATACACTATAATACAGTTTATACTATGTTCCGATATTGAACATCTGTGTCTGAACTAGATACAAAATATCTGTATTACAGACATCAGCGCTCTTCCCCTGTTGAAGGCGACACTTAGTAAATAACTTTGTTTGACCTCAAGTCACATCTATAATACAATTCTATCAAAAAGATACAATAAAATAAATTAAAATAAAAATTAACAATGTAGGAGAAACAATCTTTAATTAGTTGTGTAGTGATAAGTGTAGTGGTAACCCTTTGGCATAAAACCAGTTTGATCAATTGTTGGTGAAGGAATAAAATAACCATTATATTATTATATAATGGTATTATATTTCTGTGTGACCTAAACCCGCACTTAAGTTACCTTTTTCTGTGACTTAAGTAGTCCATTTTTACACAGAAAACCGTGACGTAAGTGCGGGTTTACGTCACACGAGCTATAAAGTAATGTACTATGACGTAACGATACATACCAAGTCCTGCATCTCCTTGGACAGCTTGGTGGCGATCTTCTTCTGCGCGACACACAGCACGAACGGATCGCTGTCGTCTTTGCCGAGTTCCACGCGGACCAGCAATGTGTCCGGAGTTGGTCTAACTACACCCAGTAGTACGTGGACTAGGTCTTGTCGCTGGAACAGAGAAATGAAATGCATTAGATGTGTGGTAAGCATGAGAGTTTGGAGGTATGAGGAACAAGGTGTAAAGTTCACTCATCCTCCATAGAAAAGGGAGGATCCTCCGACCAGACGGGTGTTGTGTCTGGCGGGCAACTGCCCAATGATTGATGTTGGGAAATTGTATCTATGCTAATTGCGCGGTAAACTCTGCTTGCGAGATGCAGGATTTGCGTGACGTCAGTATGACGCGTTGTTCGCATGTGGCGTTGTAGATACCGCTACAAGAGCAAATAAATAAATTATATGTACGAGCAGGTCTAGGTAGACAATGAAAATATAAGAACAGATAGTTGATTTGGAGATGATACAGGGTGTAAAATATAAGAACAGATAGTTGATTTGGAGATGATACAGGGTGTAAAATATAAGAACAGATAGTTGATTTGGAGATGATACAGGGTGTAAAAAGACTCATAACATAGCCGTTGTCTACGCACGATACACTTACTACTAAAACTAAGTAGTCCAGTACAAAAAAACTAAACTCAATGACGGGGAAGAGTGAACAGCCGATCTATTCTGTGAAAACCCAGGTGAAGTGAGCTGTCAATAGTGAAAATCCCAAGCAGCAGGTGGAATTATACCTCACTTGAAGCTCACTTCACCTAGGTGATCACGGTGAGATTTTTACGAATAACATGGCGGGCATATTCTGGGCGCGCTCGTTCCATCATAGACCGCATCCATTGCTTTCAATCAGGTGAGATCGAGGTCAAGATCAAGCCCATTCAGCAATAAATATACTACTACGCGTCATTAGCGACTGCCTAAAGCCAACGCTTAACGCTTTGTTAAGGGTCTTTTTACACGCTTTGTAAAAACACAGTGTTTTGTCCTTATATTAAAGTTATTGGTACACAACGAGGACACAGCATCATCTGCCTAGACTTTTCCCAACTATGTTGGAGTCGGCTTTCATTCTAACCAGATGCAGCTGAATACCAGTATTTTACATGGAGCGACTGCCTATCTGACCTCCACAACCGAGTTACTGGGTAATACGATACCCGTTGGTAAGACTGGTTGTCAGACTTTGGGGTTTCTGACGACCCGTAACGACTGTCAAAGATCCACGAATGACAGCCGGGACCAACGGCTTAGCGTACTTTCCGAGGCACGGACGGGTCTCGGTATGTAAAGATGGTCACCCATCCACAGATCAACCGCGGCAAGCGTAGCTTAACCTGATCGATCGACCTGTGCGGCTGTTAATATTTAACCACGGGCCACGACGACACAGCAAGTAGAACAAATTATATTTATGGGCTGACTAAAAAAAAATACCCGCCATGTACGAGTCGGACTCGCACACGAAGGTTTCCGTATCACAAGGCAACAAAATGCCGAAAGAAACGTTTCTTGTATGGTGGAGATTTTAATTTTTATTAACTTTATTTTATTATTATTATTTGTTGTTATAACGGCAATAGAAATACACATTCTGTAAAAATTTCAACTGTCTACCTATTACGGTTCATGAGATACAACCCGCTGACAGACAGACGGACGAACAATGGAGGCTTAGTAATAGGGGTTCTGTTGGCACCCTTTGGGTACGGAACCCTAAAAACTATGTTGGTAAGCGCAAAGCCAGTCTCCTGAGGAGCAGTTCCTGTGGTTGAAAGAACAATCGCATTCTAATGTCTCAATTTATCAAAAATACGTCTAATATTCCTACGTTTTCGTAAAATTTTTGATATTGTGATGAGATTGCGAATAATGTAGTGCATGCTGTGCTTTTCTGTAAGTGATGAGGCGTTTAGACTTAAGTTTGCAATGTACAAATTATAAAGAAATAGTGTACTCATTGTGGAAAAGCCTAATAAATAAATAAATAAATAGATTTTGAACGTTTTTATTACGAGAATTGGCGTTGAGGTATGAGGCTGCTGCAAAGTTACATAGTTAACATGTCTGATGCTATCTCTGTCATCATCTCATCTCAACTGTGTTGGGGTCGGCTTCCAGTCCAACCGGATGCAGCTGAATACCAGTATTTCTTTATGCTTAGTATTTTTCGGGCGTACTAAGTGTTTTACTAGTACTTTTTTTTGCTTATCTCTGTGTCGGTCGTTTTATCATTCCCTCTCGAGCTGGCCTCATTACGAGAGATTGAGGACATGGCTAGATACTACAGCTGTATCTTTATCCTACTAATATTATAAATGTGAAAGTTTGTATGGATGGATGTTTGTTACTCTTTCACGAAAAAACTACTGAACGGATTTGGATGAAATTTGGCACACAGATGGTTTATAACCAGGATTAACATATAGGATGTTTTTTATCCCGATATTCCCACGGGTTCGAAACTTATGCGGTGAAACCTCGGGGCGCAGCTAGTACCTTGATAAGTTTGAGTGTGAGCAGCATGCCCTCGCAGCAGAGGCGGCCGCTGCACCACATAGTAAAGCAATGTTCCGCCTCGCGCCGCCAGCCGCGCTCGTCACTCGCCGCTACCACGTCTAAGCCTGTCTCACCTGGAAACGACAAGTTAAATAGTCAGAATATTTCTTAAAATGTATTTAATAGCGTAAAATCATTATTATACCCACACTACCGACCCTGCTTCGCACGGGTTTTACGACTTGAAAAAACTTCGAGAATTCTTTATTTCATACTGGTAGAGCGCCCCGCGGTTTCACCCGCATACGTTTCGATCCCGTGGGAATATCGGGATAAAAGTATCCTATGCGTAAATCCTGGTTATCACACTAATATTATAAAGGCGAAAGTTTGTGAGTGAGTGTGTGTGTTTGTATGTTTGTTACTTCTTCACGCTTAAACGGCTGGAACGATCTTGATGAAATTTGGTATGGATGTAGCTGACACCCTGGATTAACACATAGGATACTTTTTATCCCGATATTACCACGGGATCGAAACTTATGCGGGTGAAACCGCGGGTCGCAGCTAGTAAACTACATTTGTGCTTAATTCCATCCAAATCCGTTCAGTAGTTTTTGCGTGAAAGAGTAACAAACATCCATCCTCACAAACTTTCGTGTTTATAATATTAGTAGGAAGTATGATACTATTTTAATATATTACACAAAAAAACATTCCGGAACAAGTCCTCTACGCAAACTTGAAAACTATATCAAAATCCATTGCGTAGTTTAGGAGAACAACGCAGTCATACAGACAGGCGCGAAAAGCGACTTTAAATCCAAAATATGTATGTGCGAAGCAGGGTTGGGTCACCAGTAAACAATCAACATTTCTTACCAACTAACGTAAAATTATCATCGAGCAGCGGTTTATGCAGTTTAAGGAAGTTGGTAGCAATGGAGGTGTTCTTCGCACGTCCTATCGCGTAGGCCAGCGCGTACGACGCCAGCAGGCAGCACAGGATGCCTTCCAGCCAGTACGCGTCCCAGCGCGGACGGATCATTATAGGAACCTGCAGATAAAGGAAATAATGGAATAAAGATAAAAATGAAAATAATGTCCAAATGTAGTGTATTTGATGTAAAATTATGAAAGAAAGAAAATACATTTTTTGCGGCAAATATGACGCATAAAAAGAGAAAAAAAATTAACAAGTCGGGGGAAAACATGCGTCACATCCACGCAAAACAGCAGAGACAGCCCCAGCGCTGGTTTTCAGAGGCCATTTGTTATATAGCCGATATTTTATAACTCCGGATCTTTCAGGGTTATCTTAGTTAAGAAAGAACTTAACTCTGAAATAAACTCGTTTATTTAAGAGGTACGTAAATAAGTACTCTCTAGATCTACCAAATTTAAACAAAAACCGTCTTATTAGAAAACGAGTTCTAACTTTAGACTTAGCCCAAACCTTCGAGCCAGTTTACTGTATTTTGAACTTAATTCCGACAAACGCAAAGTTCTTAATGTAAAATTGACAATTTAGACTCGGGTTTAACGTCAGTTTTTGTAAAAAGAACTTTAACGTTGTCGGATCTAAATTAAAAAATGGCTCGATGGTTTAAGCCTAGGTCTAAAGATAAACCTTGTTTCGTAATAAGGCCGTAGAAGTCCAAGTCATTTTAATACACTCATTTATATTGGATAGACAATCAGAGTAGAAGCTGTGATTCCATTTTTTTGCGTTATCTTTATCAATAGTGTCAGTTCCAGCACATACCGTCTAAACGGCGTATAGTAAAACAAATAAAACACTACTTTAGTGCCTTCTGCATAGAGTAGATTTTGCTTTATTCATAGATGTTTGACTTGTGTTTTTTACCTTAGATATAGTGATCTTTGGTTGTTCAGACGTGCGTGGAGCATTGTCCTGGAACCCTTCGAACTCCTCAGGGTCTTGGAAGTGTTCAAACTCATTGTCTTCATCCTGAGAAAAAAAAGAATATATACTTTATTGTCAATCTTATTTTTTTTTTTTATATATACTTGGATGCAATCGAGGTCATGACTTACAACAGATCCCGAAATGTAAAAATATTTTAAAATGTTAACTCATCTTGTTGGTTTTTCCTAGAACTTGTATAAAAGAAAGAATAAACCCAAGTCATTGCAAGGTTAGAAGGCCAATTCTCGTAATTTAAAACGTTCAAAATCTAGTCGCAGTCTCATCTCAGCGACAAACAAATGTCAAAAACTTGTCAAAATATAGGGAAATTAGAAGTATTTTTTGAGAGATTGAGACTGAGATCAGACTGTGAACGGTCTTAAAATTACGAGAATTGCCCCTCAGTTCTCATGGTTTTCTAAGAAAAAGTGAAAACACCTGCTTTAATTATCTACTATCATTATTATACAGACGCTGAACTTCACCACTTTCAAGAAATATAACAAAGGAATTAATTTGCAATTCAATTAGGCAATGCTAGTGACCTCTGTACCTTCTACAAATGTATATACTAGGTGAGCAGAATTTTGAATGGGTTATTTTTTTAATGTAGTTATGGGTTGTATTAAAAAGCGAAATAAGAAAACCTATCAGCCTCATAATTATAATTCAGTTAAGAAATTTTGACAGCTCTAGGAATAAGCTTCTAACCTGGGGGTCTACTACGAAGTGCAAAGGGCGAATGTTCGGATCGGACTGACACATGGCCGAACCGAATATTATTGAAAAATGCGAAAAAAGTTCGGATTAGTTCAGTTGGGTCGGGACCATAGTCAATATTCGAAAGAGTGTAGGAGTGTAGGATCGAGACCGACCGAACCAAATGGTGGATACTACTTCGTAGTAGACCCCCAGCACCCTAATTGCGTAACACACTCTGTATCTGCTCAACAACGTAAACTACGCAATGAATATTGTTGAATTGTCAAAATGAAATCCATTGCTACTGATAGTGTGTTACGCAATTACCCCGCAGAGTGATCTAAACTCAAAATCAAAATCAATATCAAAAGTCATTTATTCAAATTAGGCTGAGAATCAGCACTTTTCGAACTTCAAAATTACAAAAGACAGTCCTCCAAAAACGCCCGCCCTTCACCACTTCCTAGTGCTATCGCTGGGAAGAAGAAGTGAAGAGAAACTTATATTATAAGGAGAAAAGATTTGATTTTTTGTTTGTTATGTGATCAGATTTGGATGAAATTTGGCAAATGGGTAGACCAGAACCTGGATTAGGACAAAGGACATTTTTATCCCGATATTCCCACGTGATCGAGACTTGAGCGGATGAAACCGCGGGGGGCAGCTAGCTAGTTAGGTATGAAACAAGCATTAAGTATGCTTGTCATTTTATCTAGCACACCCTAGACACTGTTGTAGTCAGCTACTAACTTGCTACTAAGCAAGCTATTTACAAGAAAATAGGGTGTACAATAGCAAAAGAGTAGTTTCTGCAGGCAAGGTGTGGAGGTGTGGAGGTGGCGGGACGGATGAGGGAGAGAGCCTCCCGTCCCAGCCGCCGCGGGAGACGCTCCGGGCGTCGGGAGCCGCGTGACGACTCCCGGCCACCGTAGGCGCGGGCCTGCGGGCGGAGAGCAATGGGTAGCTCACCGTCCGATCAGGACCAGGCCCGTGCCGGACAGCGCGTAAGTGTTCCACGCTCTCCTCAAAGAGTTGTCAGCATAATCTGAGGGGCCCCTTAGGGCCGAAGCCTGCCGGGTCAGCGGGATTGTCCGAAAGGGTTACCGCTACCCCGGAACATAAAGGGCAAAGGAAGGAACATGGGTGGGTTTTAGTCAGTAAGAGTCTGATACGCCCTCCTGCTCCGCCCAAAGCGGGAGAAGTCATATGATGATTTCCCACCCTGAAAAAAAAAAAAAAAGTGTGGAGGTGTGGTGTGGTGGTGGAGGTGTGGTGTGGTGTGGTGTGGTGTGGTGTGGATGTGGAACTGTGTCGTAAACTATGCTCCACCTCCTATCCTACCCTCTTTGTCCTACAAAATGCAGTCAGGGACCTTTGTGCTGCCTATGGAAGAAAAGACATGTTGTGCCGACCCCAAATAAATTGGGATAACGACAGGAGAATGGTGATGATAATGAACATACCTCCACTAAGATCTCATCTTCAGTCTCGATGTTGGCTTCAAACTGATCCTTTGAAGATATCTTCTGTTTTGAAGGAGGAGGCGACTCCTTTTCTTCAGCAAAATCTGTAGACGAAAAATGTTATAGTGTTTCATTATCATTACAATTTGTACCTTATTTATATCAGCACTACAATCCACAATAGAATTTCGCGGTGTTCTAGAACAAAGAACAATTATTGCCTGATGGGATATTTGACCCAATGGCAGGTGTGTAACTTGGTTTGCAATAAAGAATTTGAATTTTTGTAACAAACGTCACAGCGTCTAGCCCAATCAGAGGCCGTCACTGGCAAGCACCCTGTCTGCGAACCCCCTACATGCCGGGCGAACTATACTTTGACAAGCTTGCCACGCATTCTGGCCACCATGATGAAATTATCCTTGTACAGTAAGCGTTGTATATTTTTGTACCCTGCAGGTATGCAGACCTTCATAAGCAACAGGATAAGTTTAAATAACTAGTAATGTACACAATTGGAATTAATGCAATGATTTTTATAACTTTCTTAACAACAAACCAGTTTATATTTGAAAATAGAGTAAGAAAATTTAGATTTTTATGGTTTAAAATCCCAAACTTGTCTCTAAATGAGTATTAAAATTGTTATAAATCCAAAATAGTGTTAAGCAAAGACCTGTGTCCCAGCAGTGGGAACATTTTAGGCTGATTATGCTATGCTAAAGACTTACCACCAGCAAGATCATCATCTTCCGCCTCAAACTGCTCGAACTCTGCAAAATCATCATCTTCCAAGGCCTGATCCTCAAAAGCCTGAGCCATGAAGGTACTGCATAGCAGCACCACTATTGATAATAGCACCCACCGCATTTTGTACCTACAAATGTAACAAAACTCCTTTAATTTGAGGTGCAGTAGGCCTCAGTTCTATCTGTTTAAATATTTTTTTTTAAAAATTGGAAAAGGATGGGTGTTAATGGGATCTGATAAGAGTTTAAAGGTTTACTCCCTCTCACAGAGAGAAGGCCTATGTCCTAGAAGTGGGAATGTTATATTTTATTTATTCACTAGGCAACTACAATAGGTAACAATCACAGTATATCACTAAGTTCACATTATAGGCAACAACAATATTAATAATGACAACTACAGTAAAAAGCTTAGTTCATAGAATTACAGTTACAAGGTCTGTATGTCTACCTTCCACTGCGTCTGCACTTCTACTTTGGGAAGGAATGTGTAGGAGACCAAATACACCAGGAAAAGTACAAAATTGACACAGAGTTACATTATCTACAGGCGGATTATGAATGAAGTTTAATGCTTTTGCAATGCATAGTAGGTCTGCCCTGAATTGACTGGCTTGTCAAACAATTATTATCAAAAGCAAATTGATCTCAATACAGCGGGGAAATCGCGTAACACACTAACAGTAGGAATGGCTTTCATTTTGGCAGTTCCACAATATTCATTGCGTTATTTACGTTGTTGAGCACACACATTTTTCGAACATATGAAGCAATGGATTAGCAATTTGTTTCAAAATGATTCAGATTGTTATTGGCAGTGTGCTACGCAATTAGGGTGCAAGTCACAGCAGAAGGATAACAGGAAAAAAACAAATGGAACCTCTAAAGTACAATGTAATCGAAAATATTTACTGTGAACAGTTTCTAACAGGAATTATGAGTTGTTTGTGTAAGTATGTACAGAATTTAAACAGTTTTCCTTGTGTAAATACTGATTTGAATATTTTTAATACTTAGTGACACAAGAAGGTAATCTTATCTCTATTCCAAGGCTGTTTTATAGTAAGTAAGGTTTCAGGTGTGGGTCATGGTATTAGTTAAGTTTATACTACTGTCCCCAATAGCCTTTACCTTCAACAAAGTTACTGAGAATCCGCTAAGAACAAATACAATAGGCATTCAAGGTAAAAGTTTTATTCGAACTTTAAAGTATCTTTTGCAATTTCGTTTGTTTTTATGAAACTTTCTACGGCGCAAATTTAGTTCAATTTAGCTCTCAAGGCAATCTAAATATATCAATTTTTATTTTTACTGCTTAAAATTGTACGGCTGACTGTGCAATTTTTAATACCTTATATCTCCTTTAATATAGAGAATCACACAGATTTTTGGTTACCTGTTATCTATTTCTTGACGATGTTATCAACTAAACTAGCTCATTAACTTATTAATTAGATTATTTTACACAAATTCAATCACATTTCACCTACTTTATTGCGAGATTGACACAGTATGTTTTCGTTGCAACAATTTCGTATATTAAAATGTTCAGCCAATAAAACACGCTTTAGACGTTAACTTTTTAATGAAAATGGAAGAAACCCGTAAAGGAAAACGTGCTGTTTAATGTCACCGATGTCACGTCACATGACATTTACAAAGTAGAGTTGCTAAAATAAAATATTTCCGTTTTTATATTTATGATTTATTTATTAACTAGCAACACTACAAAGTTTTTTTAATATTCTCAAAAAAATACATGTTTCTGAACTATAAATAGAAAAACGTCGTTCGTAGTTACACCGAGGTGAATAGTATACAGTTTTCTATGCAAAAAGTTCAAGGACAGTGAATGCAACAAATCATTCTATTATAAAAATAAGATTATAACTCAGGAACATGATGACCTCACAATCATAATGACTAGATCGAAATAATATTTCCTCTTCCTGTTTTTTTTAAATCACCGATCTTTAGTTTATCAACGAAGTAGTTTTCCGGTCAAACGATCAAGTTTCTCAAAAGACTTGATCGTTTGACCGGTAGCTTGGAACCTTGGACTGTTTTTAACCGTTTAAAAATGTTGATTCGTATGTAACACATGTACCTAAGTAACATTAAAATAACATAACATCACACTTGTATTCCGAAAAGGGTTATTCAGAGGTCTAGAGGTGGTAGCACACTTCTAGACCTCTGAATAAACCTTTTCGGACAGCACCACCTCCAAGCAGTACCTACTGTTAGTGTGCACCAACAGTATTCTCAGTGTGTTCGCAGACCGGGATTGCCCGATGTTGCGGAGATGGATGCAGCTCCACGCTGAGTTTTAATTGTTTATGTGTCTGAAAACTACTAACGAAGTTAAGTAAAATTATTACTAACCCCATGGACTTCTGTCTGAAATAAAAGTCTTCTATTCTATTTTTACTGGTAAGTACAGACGCCAGCAGGTCAAGCTACCCGAAACTGTCAAATTTTCCCAATCAATCTTGAACCTTAATGCTTTAGCGATAAAGTTGAAAATTTATTAAAGAAATTTGAGAGATTGTAGTTACTTGATGTGCTGGCGTCCGTACCTACACCCACATTTCGCCAACTATATCCCAAGTAACAGGAGCGAGCCTACTGTCAGCAACGGAATACTACAATCCTGGAGGTCTACTCCGAAGTGGTATCGGACGAATGTTCGGCCGTTTCCTGCTACGAACTTACTATTTGGTTCGGTCAGTCCCGATCCTACACTCCTACACTCTTTCGAATATTGACTATGGTCCCGACCCAACTGAGCCGATCCGAACTTTTTTCGCATTTTTCAATAATATTCGGTTCGGCCATGTGTCGGTCCGATCCGATCATTCACACTTTACACTTCGTAGTAGACCCCCAGACTTCGGGCTGCTACTGAGAAATTTCTGATGGAAAATCCAATAACACTTTATAATCTACATATACTTATCTTCCTTTCTTCTGGAACCTCGTAGGAAAAAAAAGACAAAGACAAAATTAAATTAAATTCCTTGTATGTAACGTTTATAATATTACTCAGCGCCTGGTGCCGTCATTGGCCGAAGATTACGAGGCCAACCACCGCGTAAATCCGCGCCGGAAAGCCTTATTGAATGCTGATACAATCTTGTTCAATGAATATTATTCAGGATTTATTATTGTATCTTTCTATAGAGGACGTTGACTTGTTTGAATTAGATAGGAACCGATGTAGTAAAAAAATGGTGAGGTAATATGGCCGAAGTCAGACCGGTGCAGATGGGAACCTCATCCAGCACTCTAATTGCGTAACACACTTTCAAACACAATCTGAATCATTTTGAAGTATATTGCTAATTCATTACTTCATGTGTTCGAAAAATTTGTCTGCTCAACGACGTAAACAACGCAATGAATGTTGTTGAACTGTCAAAATTGAAAGCCATTGCTACTGTTAGTGCGTTACGCAATTACCCCGCTGATCATCATCATTCAGTGGAAAGGAATGACGTCCACTGCTGGACATACAGTCCGTTCACAGTTATTTTACCCGTCATAGCAGCAAACCAACAGTAACCTTACTTATAACGAAAATAAAGATAACAATGATTTTGACAGACTTGTCAGTTGCAGCAACCCAACAGCAACCTTAGGTATATGTAAAAAATGAGAATAAGGATGACTGTGATTTGGACAGTGATGCTAAATTAGAGGTAAAATAAAACATCGCCACAAAGATCGGCACCCTAATTGCGTAACACACTTTCAAACACAATCTGAATCATTTGAAGGATATTGCTAATCCATTGCTTCATGTGTTCGAAAAATTTGTCTGCTTAACGACGTAAATGACGCAATGAATGTTGTTGACCTGTCAAAATGAAAGCCATTGCTACTGATAGTGTATTACGCAATTACCCCGCAGAGCTGCTTCGTCGGTTTCATAAGTTTTAATGTTAACAATAAAGGTCCCCCTACGGGCGGATGACCTTTACATCCTTCCTACCTTGGAATTATCTAATTAGGTACTCACAGCTACTACTCTTTCTACTTACCTACTGCCTACCGCAGCAGACGAAATCTATACTAATAATAGAGCTGAAGAGTTTGTTTCTTTGTTTGTTTGAACGCGCTAATCTCTTACTGGTGACCCGTAACTCAGGTATTTTATGACTTTTTCTGGCATCTCTCACAAACGTTAAGTCTATTGTTTAGATTAAGAACTTCCTATCCACAACATTTGTGATGAGAAATACAAGTATTTAAAAAAAAACTACACTTCCGTAACACACTATCAATCCCAATCTGAATCATTTTGAAGGATATTGCTAATCCATTGCTTTATATGTTCGTTAAATTTGTCTGCTCTACGACGTCAATAACGCAATGAATGTTGTTGAACTGTCAAAATGAAAGCCTTTGCTACTGTTAGTGTGTTACGCAATTACCCCTCTGGAACTAATCCCTTTTCTCTACTGAAATAGTAGCTCAACACCATAAAAGCGAAAGATTATAAAGAACTACGTAATTTGTTTTGTTAATGAATTAAATAAGTAGGGATCTATTTATCCAAATAGTATTTTAGTGAGCTGCCTTCAAAATATGCGCCGTTTGGTCGATAATAGTAGGAAGTTTAATTAGTAGGTACTCTTATTCTTTCAAAATAGCATCTTTTCATTTTAATTTAGATTGAAGCACAAAATATATTACTACCCGGATTCTAAATGAGTAAGTAATTAGTCTAATAATTATTAACTACTTATTAATTTGTTGCAAGGTCTTACGTTTGCGATGAGAATATGAGTGCCCGGAATCGTATTGCTTGCCTAATTTAGGTACTACACGTTTGGATCTCCCTTAAATCTATAAAATTGCTGAAGCTAACAGTTTTCATTTTGACAGTTCAACAACTTTCATTGCGTTATTTATATTGTTGAGCGGACCAAGTTTTGGAACATATGAAGCAATGGATTAGCAATATCCTTGTGTGTTACGCAATTAGGGTGCTGGTCTCGAGGTAACTGTTGCAGGTCCAAATTAATTTGGTAACCTCAACTTTTACGGAATATTTAAAATAAAAAATCCGCATCACTGTCAACAGGAAAAGTGCTCAAAAGGCTGGCAGCATTGCCACTTTGTATGGCGATGCCGATTGTTTGGCCAAAAAGTAGACCAGCCCTCTCTGCTCACGTGAAGAGTCTACCAACCGCTTGGCGATATCAATCTCGAAAAATCAAGTGGGCACTCGGACCCCATGACCCTAGTGTTTCAACCCCAAACAGCTCGAACATATAACTCTCAATAAGGTTGGAATATTTTCGCCGTTTGAGGTTTTCCGCACTTGCAGCAGCCGCCCCAGCACAGCCCGCCGTGCTAGGAAGATAGAATGGCGCAAAGGTGTCGACACATGTTGCATCCCACACCAAAAGCCTGCCTAACTTCCAAGGCATTATGGTCATTCCGTCTGGTCAATTCCCATCGTCGCTTGCCAAGCCTGGTTCTAAACCAGCTGGTGACAAAAGCACGACGGATGATGTCATTAATGCTGGCGACATTACCATGATTTCCATGAATTCCAATGGCATTTTGACATGTGCTTATTATAGAGCAAATAGATGGGTTTCTATTGAATTCGAAAACAATGAAGAAAATCATTTGCATAGAATGTGGGATAGCAAAAACCAGGCATCAACGATGATGGAATAATCACCAGGTTTCTTAACAGTTATGTAGCTAATTAGGTATCTACCTACTTCGAAGTTAGCAGAAAGAGAACTCGAACTGAAACTCAAAGCATTTATTTCAATTAAACCATTTACAGGCACTTTTGTTATTCAGGTATCAGTCAGCACCCTAATTGCGTAAAACATTATCCAACACAACTGAATCATTTTGAAGAATGCTGCCAATCCATTGCTTCATAAGTTCAAAAAATTTGCCCGCTCAACAACGTAAATAACGCAATGAATGATGTTGAACTGTCAAAATGTAAGCCATTCTCTCATATAGTACAATGTACTCTGTGGCCATTCCTACTGTTAGTGTGTTACGCAATTACTCCGCTGGTTACTTATAAATTTTTGTGACTGTACATGATTTTATATACAGGGTTATTGGTAAAACACCAACAACCTCTTAAGAGGTCATTGTACTCAACTAAAAAAAAAATCAGCTGTTCCTTACATTTTGACGAGTTAGACGAACATAAATATAGGGAACAGCTGTTTTTTTTTTCGCGATTTCTGGTTTGGTCCCATAGTAAACGTTGTTCATAATGATGAGTACAATGACCTCTTAAGAGGTTGTTTGTGTTTTACCAATAACCCTGTATGTATTATCTAATGTGGCACTAATCTCTAAGTCTCGCTTATCCGCTAGGGATCTAAATCGTGATACAAAATATCGTGCATGTTATAGAAAAATCAGCTCATAAATCTCTGTGTTGCCAGACAAAGCAGGGGCGGGCGCGTCTAATTCGAATTCAGAATTAGAATTAGAAGGCGGCCATCGAACGCGGATTTAACAATCTTGGGTAAAAAAAAAAAGAAAAATGGTTTTTGTTTTTATACAAAAATCGGCAAAAGTTAAAAGCTGATTCGTTTCATTATAACTTTATTTTGATCCTCGGTTTGGTTGTTTTTAACAAATCAATTTGATACAGTGATCAGTCGTTTAGTCCTAAGAACCTGTGTGTATGTGTGTGTTTATGGTCATCATCATCTGCCTAGCCTTTTCCCAACTATGTTGTGGTCAGCTTCCAGTCTAACCGGATGCAGCTGAATACCAGTATTTTACAAGAGCGACTGCCTATCTGACCCCCGCAGCCCAGTTACTGGGTAATACGACACCTCTTGGCTTACCAAGAGGTGTCGTAAGAAGGGTCGTCAGAAGCCCGAAACTCTGACAACGAGTCTTAACTGGTTGTCAGAGTTTCGGGCTTCTGACGACCCGTAACGACTGTCAAAGATCCGCGAATGACAACCGGGATCAACGGCTTAAGGTGCTTTCCGAGACATGGAGGGGCCTTGGTATATGAAGATGGTCACCAATCCACGGACCAACCGCGGCAAGCGTAGCTTATCCTGATCGATCGACTATTATTAATTAAAATAATGACGCCGTGAAATAGCTCTCTTGTTTAATATAATTAAGAAAAGTGGTAAAACCAGTAGGAACGCCTAGCCTAGGCTGTAGATTCTATTTTCCCACGAGAACTAGGGAAACTTGGATCAAGTCCACTTTATCTTTATTTAGAAACACATAATGTACCTAACTAATGATAGGGTTGAGACTTTCTACTTTCGCGCCTTATCTAAGGTCTGTGCCGGATGCCATAAATTAAAAACAAATGCTGTCAAAATGAGGCCTAGTAAATAGGACCTCGCTTTAGAGATTGATACTATCACGACTGTATGCCGAAGAGGTAAGCAGACGTGCTTGGTGCACCAATATTGACCACAGCGGGGTAATTGCGTAATTAATACACTAACAGTAGAAAGTCCTTTCATTTTGACAGTTCAACAAGATTCATTGCGTTATTTACGTAGTTGAACAGACAAATTTTTCGAACATATGAAGCAATGGATTAGCAATATCCTTCAAAATGATTCAGATTGTGATTGAAAAATGTGTTACGCAATTAGGGTCCTGGTCTTAGGCTGATATCACACTGGCGATTTGCGAGCGAAGCGAGTGCGTAACGAACTCGCAGCGAGTTCGCAACGAATGCGTCGAATACGCCACGAAGACGCGGCGGGCGCTTGATCCCATATAACGAGACGATTTTGAATTTCAGGTTTAAATAACTCTGTATCCATTGTATCACGTTTGAACCCCTCAACAATGTTACGTCCGCTCGTGTCTTTGATACAACTGAAGTGGGGTGGGGCGGGCTGTTGAACATGAGTGCACAAAGTGGCGTCGACGGGGCTATTCGCGGCGAGCTCGCTGCGCACTCGCCTCGCTTGCAAATCGCCAGTGTGATAAGGCCCTTCCCTTACAGAGAAGCTATGGCCACCAACCGCGCACCAGCCCTGACTCCTGGCTGCTACTGAGAAGTAACTGGGTAATGAAAAAACTGAATAACACTTTGCCTGACCTAATGACCTAACCTAGAACCTCTACGTGGACACAGTCGCGTTTACGTAGGTTAACTAGACCAACGATGCAATTGTTTTTTTTTTTTATATAATAGGTATTATAATTATATAACCAACATTTTATTGTTTTACTGCACGATAGAAAATGCGTGTGTTTAAAAGATTATAACACTTACGTTCAGTGAAAGTAAGTACAATCTATTACTTAGTTATGTTACGAGCAAAATGTAGACTAAACTTAACAAAAACGAACGAACGAACTTAACAAAAAAATAGAGTAATTTTTTTGCAACCATAGGAAATTGTGGGTAAGACTGACTAAAGCCCGGAAAAGGAAAGCAAGTAAGTGTATATAATTACTATTAATTACTCAGAAATATGTGGTTTAGTTTCAACTGAATGGGCAAAGAATCAATTTGATACTAAGACTGACTATGTATAGGAATAACATAAGAACTTGGTGTTTAAAAAGGTGTATTGTCGACCTCGTCATCGCTTTAGGCACCACCCCTTTTTTTTTTGGGTGAGAAATCATCAGATGGCTTCTCCCGCTCTGGGCGGAGCGGGAGCGCGTCTCAGACTTTTACTGACTAAAACCCAGCCGTGTTCCTTCAGTTGCCTGTGCCAGGGGCCACGGTATCTCTTTCGAACCACCCGCGGTCCTAGCAGGCATCGGCCCTAGCGGACCCCGTCACTTAGTGCTGACGTCTCTTTGTGGCGCGTTTTACGAGTAAAACGACAAGGTAGAGGTGTTTTCTTTTCTTCTTTGGCAACTGAGCCAATGTTGACTATTCTGCTGTCAAGGTGGAGGTTGAAAGACGGAATTCGTATCAAACTCCTAGGTTTAAGTTATAGATAATTTGAACTATAAGTTACGGTTTCCTAGAAAGTGTTTCCGTCATGTTTATAACGGACGTCATGAAAATCTGTCATTTTCACCCGTATTTGACATTAAGGTAAGGCAACTACTGCCGCCGCCGCATCGACAGCTGCAGTCGCATCTGTCGTTGACGCGTGCCGCTCGTGTGTATGAGCACTTAGTGACGTTTCAAATTACTGGGAATTATTGTCAAAAGTGGTCTATTGTACAAAACCCACTTCTTACCGTGCCAAAAAAATAGACGAATCTAAAACTGTGTGGTCCAATAACTACGCTAACATTAACAACAAACGAATAAACTATGCAAATAAAAAAACTTAAGTGTCTGTTTGTATCAAAATAACAGCTTTTAACTAAATGCATATGAAAGCATAAACGGTACTTATTATAACCAAAAAACAATTTTTAAAATTTTTGTCTGTCTGTCTGTTTATTCCGGCTAATCTCCTAAACGGCTGGACCGATTTTGATGAAATTTGGTATGGGGATACTTTGAACATGGGCTAGTTTTTTATCGACTTACCTACCACAAACGCCCGCCCTTCACCACTCTCCATGCGGGCGAAGCCGCGGGCAAAAGCTAAGTAAAATAAAAATAAATAAATAAATCTAAAACCATTCATTCAGGTTGATTAAAAACTGCCAATTGAAGTCATTATAAAACTCTCCGTTATTTCACATATTTCGTTAGGGCCGGCTGCCTGAGTCTATGTCTTAGCCTAGACATTATTTAAATATACTTATTTCCAGTTTTAGTTGTTTGTGGAACCAGTCCCAGGTTCATAATCTTGAACTTGAGAACAACTTGAACATAACTAAGTAGCACAGGTCCGGCTCATGGGGTCGCCATGATTTAGGGATTTTCGAGGATAATCAAATGCGTTTTAATTTATTTACTTATTAAAACTTCATCAGCCACGTATTGCACGCCATTCAACTCGATTTTCGGCAACTCTCATCCACGTTTGTATGCTGAGAGTAATCTCTGTAATTGGCAGTCGAATTTGAAAAATTATTTTAATTGCATTTGATAGCCCAATTTTTGAGGAAGGCTATAGGCTATAGGCTATTCAACATCAAGCTCAGTCAGAAAGAACACTAAGCAAAAACGAAGTTATAGCGCGGACAGGCGATGCGATGTGACGGGGTGGGTCGGGGGAACAATTATTTCATGCCGACGAAGTCGCGGGCAGAAGCTAGTATATAATTTTTAGTAGGATTGTGTTGTGGCCACAGTACGTGTCCTAAAAATAACTCAAAACATGGTAATCCTTAGCTCCATCAGTTGAGTCGGTTTCAGATATCATCGTTAATACATACAAGGGATTTGATTAGGTATTTGTATAAATATGTAGTTTTTATAACATCTGTCCATTTTTGCATATATCTAGGCACCTACGGAGATGCTTAGTACCCACTTTAGCCATAAATGATTGCAGATTCTTGAATGATTTTCCATACATTTTCCTTCACAAGAAATACTTCGAAGACAATTTGCATTTCAATGATTTGATGAAAATGAAATATAATTAAAACATTAATTTATAAATAAATACAATCTAGTACCAGGTCTTTTTATAGGTAGTCGATTCATATAAATTGTAAAAAAAAATATGTTTACATAAAAAAATATACAGGCCTACTTAAATATTTTAATTTTCAGCTTCTAATTTTAATGAAAATAATAAAATCCGACCTCCTTTTAGAGCAAGTTTTTTTTAGCTTTATTTTAGCACTGACGTCAACAGTGACCAGTCTCCTTTTATAAAAAGATTTTTAAAATATTACACACGAAAAAAAAAACTAGAAACTATTTTGAACCTTGCTGACTTTTAAACGTATCAACAAAAATAACAGCTAATTGGGCTAAAAAAAAGCTTAAAACCCTAACCTTCACCCGTTTTACAAACGTAAAGGAAAACAAAATCCTACACGGATACACTTTGACAATGTCAGCAAAACAAATCGAAATCCGAATTCGATAAATTCATGGAACGCGATGATTCAGGCCATCTACATGCCAATATAAAGTCACTAAAGGCCACGTTCAATGCCAGTCGAGTTCTGCGCGTGAGAACACACGCTACATTATTTTAGTATTTTTGTTTTAATTTTTTAAGTTCTTTTTTTTAAACCGCCAAAATGGCGTCTGCCGTGATTAAGTTAAGTGCCATATTGTTGTTAGTTGCTGTGGTCGCCGCTGATGTCTGTTAGTATTTTTTTTATTTATTTATTATTTTAAGTTACCTATTATAAGTAAGTGAGGATCTAATAATGTTTGCTGGGCCAACATGGCCAAAGATCTCATAAGACAGGGAGGTTTGGATCGAAGAAGGTCTCCCCTTTTCCGTTCCAAAGCTCCGTGTCTTTGCCCAGCAATGGGACGGGAAAACAAGCTAACATTTTTTTTAAATATATTTTATGTTTATTCAACTTTTCGTTCGCGCGATGTGTTTGCTAGGAAAATGTCGGTTGCTGAACGATTTTTGGATTCGAAAAACTGCAATGAAGCTTTATATCAAAGCTTCATTGCAGTTTTTCGAAAAAAGTAAAACTTATGAATCAAAAACGCAACTGGCTTCTAAAATATTTTATTCAGTATATTTTTAATTGTGTACCTAAGTATATACAATATAAGTAACTTTTTACACTAGTTACTAAATTAAATGACTAACTAACAGACAATACAAATTAATATAAAAACAAAAGTAATTACTTATATAGTATAATCAGCCTATAATGTTCCCACTGCTGGGACACAGGCCTCCTCTCGGGTTGGTATATAATTATATAAAATATATTATTTAACAAAAAAATAAAACAAAATGGATACTAAATAAGTAAAGAAAATACACCTAGTATCGTTATAATAACTTTTAGGTATACGAACCTAGCTTATAAGTGCTTATAACTTTAGTGTTATCATTTTATTCATTATTAGCTGTGCCCCGCGATTTCACCCGCATACGTTTCGATCCCGTAGGAATATCGTGATAAAAAGTATTATATGTGTTAATCCTGGTTATAAACTATCTGTATGCCAAATTTCATACAAATCCGTTCAGCAGTTTTTGCGTGAAAGAGTAGCAAACATCCATCTGTCCATCCATCCATCCATCCATCCATACAAACTTTCGCATTTATAATATTAGTAGGACTATACCAACCTTCACACTAAGTATAGGTTTGCTGCAAAGGAGATTATTACTACATTAAGTATCTCTTAGCACAATAATAATGTCAACGATCAAGGTAAAGTCTTTGTAAACAAATTGATACAGATAGGAACTTATAAGTTTGCTAAAGATATCTACCTACTTATTGTGGCAGGAATAATTCCGATCCAGCCTGTCCCTTGCTACCCTCTCCCTGCGACGCCCTAAGCCGAGGTCCTTATCCCACAGGTGCCCTTAGCGTGTAATCGCTTAGTTTTTAAGCCCAAGCTGGAGGCCTTAATTTATTGAGGCATCCAAAGGCAAGCCCGGTTAAGCAGACGACAATCTCATAGGTTGAACTGCGAGATTCCATTCCCAAAAAAAAAGAGGGTGGCAGGGACATCGACGCGCAACCACCACCACAACGCGAACCGTGAATTCAGCACATGATTCTGGACACCCTAGCGTAGAATTTTTTTGGTGGTTATCAGAACCAGACAAAAAAATTCTGCTGTTTCCTAGAAGAGTTAAATACCTCATCTGCCTAGCCTTTTCCCAACTATGTTGGGGTCGGCTTCCTGTCTAACCGGATTCAGCTGAATATCAGTATTTTTTTAAGAGTTTAATACCTATGTGGTCATAATTTATGGAACAGATCATCTTCTGAATCCATGGTAACAGGTTGCGCGTCGATGTGCCTCCCTCCCTGTATACCTACTTACATGAAATACACAAGTTGAGCATATCTCGCTTTCAGTTTTCAGGCATCCGACTCCATCCGATTAACATTTCAGAGGATGTTATTATTATTTTATAATAAGTAGGTAATTGTTGGAGGGGCTTGTGGCTAAGTAATAACCGCCGCACGGGTCAATCGATCAGGTTAAGCTACGCTTGCCGCGGTTGGTCCGCGGATGGGTGACCATCTTCACATATCAAGACCCCTCCGTGCCTCGGAAAGCACGTTAAGCTGTTGGTCCCGGCTGTCATTCGTGGATCTTTGACAGTCGTTACAGGTCGTCAGTAGCCCGAAAGTATGACAACCAGTTTTACCAAGGGGTATCGTATTACCCAGTAACTGGGTGGTGGAGGTCAGATAGGCAGTCGCTCTATGTAAAATACTGGTATTCAGCTGCATCCGGTTAGACTGGAAGCCGACCCCAACATAGTTGGGAAAAGGCTAGGCAGATGATGAATAAGTAATTATTGGAACCCAAAATTCGAAGACATACCTATGACATCTACCAACCCGAGCTCGGCCTGCGTGGTGGATTATGGGGAGGGAATGGGTCATATTTCACCACGTGTGCCCACACGTGGTGGATTATGACCCATTCCCTCTCACCGAGAGGAGACCTGTGTAACCGCAGTGTGCCCGCGTGGTGCATATCCACCACGCGGGCACACTGCTGTTGATAGAAACATAAATTCGAAGACCTGTGTCTTCTTTTTGGTTCTAGGAACAATCCTCGTTTCTTCACGACGTTTTCCTTAGACTAAACTTAAAACAATAATAATTATTATTAAATATCATAATATATTATTATATTATTTAGTAACAGCAATCAATTCAGTGTCGTCAAAGGTTGAAACGCCCCAATATTCACAGAATGATGTAAATATGCGTAAAAAATCTATTCAAACTACGATCCAACGATCTCGTAATTTATATGTAAAATAGTTTTTTTATCAGATTCTTAGAACTGTATCCACCTAGTTAGTTGTTAGTTCCGTGTACAATAAATAAATAATTTAGTAACGGAATGAGGTACTTTAAATTGCCTTACTGTCTGTATGACGATGTTATTCTTCTAAACGATTAAACGGATTTTGATACGGTTTTCACCATCATTTAGAGAATTTATTCTGGAAGGATTATGTGTATAAAACATTAATAAATATAATAAATAATTCTCGATGTTAGGTCAAGTCGTAAAATCGGTGCGCGCTAGCGACTAACGACCTACGCCTGCTGGGTTGGTTGCTAGTCAATAATATATCTACCTAATGTAAATAAGTTACATGCAAGTTGGTGTCACTATAATTCATTTAACAACATCGTTAAGATGAATAAATTAAAAACATAATAGGAAAGTAAATAACTGGTTTTAAGTAGTTTAGGTACCTACAGCCGGGTAGGTTTTTTTTTATGCAAAAGTAGATATCAGCAACTGACCTTTAAAAATCCACATTTTGTTTTCAATTATTGGTGATAAACATTCTGAAATAATACAAAACAGCTTCCATTTTTTTAAATCTCAATAAGAAAACTGTTACTACCTACTGTTATCGAAATATTATTGGCCATTTTTCCTATGCACAACAAAACTGTGTGGGCTACCAAATGATGACTATAAATTACCGGCGGGGTAATTGCGTAACACACAACACACTAAAACTAGCAATGGCTTTCATTTTGACAGTTCAACAATATTCATCGCTATATTCACGTTGTTTAGAAGACAAATTTTTCGACCTAAGAAACAATGGATTAGCAATATCCTTCAAAATGATTCAGATTGTGATCGAAAGTGTGTTACGCAGGTAGGGTGCTGGTTGAAGAAATAAAAGAGTGATATTAGGGAGAGTTTTGTGTATTGAGTGATATATGTGTGTGGATGTCGGGAAATATCCCACGGGAATGTAAAATCCGGGATTACAAGTACCCTATGTGTTAATCCAGGTCATAAACTATCTGTGTGCCAAATTTCATCCAAATCCGTTCAGCCGTTTTTGCGGTAATCTGGAACATACATCATGACGCGCTCTGTCCGCCCTTCAAGATAGTCTCTATTAGGTACATACTTATTTTCTAATCTTCTAAATATTAAATAGTGTTTATCATCTCATTCGACATGCCATCAATTTATAAAATAATCGCGGAGGTCGGTTATGAAAGGCAAACGTATCAAAACCTCTATAGTATTTAATCTACATAGTAAAATTTTGGCTTAAGGTAAAGGAGCCTATCTTTAGCGTTTTGTTACATAAAATATATGACTATCTTCATCATTGTGTCCAGGTGATCACATCATTAAAATGTAGCCAAGATTGCCTTTGTCACAGAACATTAACCTCTATAATGTTTTCTAAAGTACATTTTTTACATCAAAACGTTTTAAAATTACTGCATAATTTGTTGTATAATTGCATTCTTTTCTACCGTGAAGACAAAAGTACCTGACATTACGTTATTATGACAGTACCTACATAGAGTTATGTCATAATTTCCCGACCCTTGTCAGTGCTGATTTACTTACGGAGTTACGAGAACATAATTCATAATTATCATGAACGCTCTATGATAATTATGATGCTATATCATGTCGATGTCAGAAAGGAAACATCCTATATCTAAGAAGTCTTTTAATTTATAACATTGTTTTTTTTTCATTTTTTGTTATTTATTTATTCTTCTGTATTATTCCACTGCCGGGCAATAAATAACCTTAATTTGGGTAAACTTTGATTAAATTCTGGGGTATAACTTCTTGCCCGCGGAACTATGTTCAGTAGATACTTGATGAATATTTGATTATTGCTGGCCACTCTGTTTGTCTGTGGTCTAAACTAGTTTTAATTTTTATTTTTGTTCAGTTTGATTTTCATAGGCGTTTGATTGTTTTTCACCAATCGGATAGGAGTTTCGTAGCGAAAGTTATTTAACATGACGTGTAGAATCACCCCCTTGACCTTGCAGGTGACTAAACCACTCTCCTGTAAAGATCTCACCTACCTACCTGAACTCACTATCCTGTACAGAAGACAATAGATAGGTAACAAAAAGATGATAATAATTTTATAAAGTCTTACCCAAACCCTTCATTAAATTAAACCCAAATTATAATAAATTAAATTCCGGTACCGTTAATTAGCGTTAATTTTTCGATCTACCGGTGAAATCACCGATGTTTATTTTTGGAAATCGAAAACAATAAAATTGCGTTCTCTAGTACACCAATTACAATTAATTAAATAATATAGAGGAAGTGCAGCAACAATGAAGTGTATTGGAAACTAATTGAAAAAAGATCGCCATTGTTAACGATACGTATTAGCAATTAAGTGATTATTCTCTCATAGACAATTACATAGTATTTATAAACGGTTTATTGGTGTCGGAAATAAAATGATTCCCACGACATAGGAATTTGCAGTCTCTACTGCCGAGCATGAGCTCCTTGGTTCGATTCCCGGATCGGGCAGTGTTATTGGATTTTCCCATCTGGAATTTCTCAGTAACAGCCCGGACTCTGGATTTGTGCCCGGTTGATGGCAATAGGCTCGCCCCCTATTACATGGGACTTAAACATAACTGGCGAAATGTGGGTGTACTATAGGCACACCTCTGCCTAACCCAACGAGGAATACAAGCGTGATATCATGTGTTATGTTATAGAAAGTTTATGACGCTGCTTTTGTCTTTAATATAAATAATCACTTTATTTCAGGCGACTAAGGCCCATAGATTAATTACACAAAATAATCTTATACGATAATAAACTAATACATACAATAACCTTATTCTACAAATTAATTAAATACGTTGGGTCGGCGGCGGTTGTGTTGGTTGTTTAGCTACCTTCTCTTTGGTTGATTCCTCATAAAAGATGATTGTAAAGTCATCTTGACTACTTAGGTATACCCTGTCCATTAGGTTATCCGTTTTTTGACAGCTTTCTTAGAACGTACATATTCCAGATTACGTAAAAGTTAACTTTAAAATGCGTAATAAAATAAATATACAAACTGCCTTAACTAATTGAATTATCTTATTTATGGCTTCTTACAGACATTATAATACCGTACGTGTGTCAATCAATGTATTCTGTGTTGCTGCTGTAGTTCCATCTGTCAAAAAACGGTTTACCTATTGGACAGGGTATAATATAATGCATTTATCCTTTTATGAAGAGTTGAGTGGATTGAGCACGTCAGTCCAAAATTTGATTCAAGGAGAACTGGGCTTGGCGACTATCAAATCTGTATTTAGAATTAGTCTTCAAGTTATGTCGTAACAAAAAATCTTACTTACATAGGTGGATAGGTATGTACTTGACGCATTCCCAGTAACATACATAACAACTATGTCTCATTCCGCATTCCTATTAACAATGTATAGATTGATTAGTTTAATCAGCCTATAATGTTCCCACTGCTGGGACACAGGCCTCCTCTCTGTGCGAGGGTGGGGCCATAATCCACCACCCGGGCCCAATGAGGTGGGTAGCTGTCACATGTCTTCGAATTTTTGGTTCTATGACATGCCGGTTTCCTCGCGATGTTTATCTACGTAAAGGTACACCTCTACACCTATAATTTTAATTAAATTAAATGCAAATTATAATAAATTAAATTCAGTTTCCGGTAATTAACGTATACAAAATATTGTAAAAAAAAATTAAAAGAAACTACGAAACTACTTTTTGGAAGAGGCATCTAGAATCAATCCTATTTTCTTGTAAATTTTGGCGTTCAAAAGTGCTATTTAATTGTTAGGAAATAAATCATTTGACTTTGACCCTTCGGGGAAAACTGGCGTGATGCTATGAACTGAAATGTTTATTTCTGTAAGTAGATATTTTAAGACACTATTACACGTCAGTATTTTAAAACTAGATGCCACCGATATTTCCTGGCTGACTGATCCCTGGGAGGAAATGCCGAAACAAGCTCAGAGGTCATGGTCTCTTTTAAAATCCAAACATAATATTATTAGGATTTTATGTGAGTATAACAATGTAGAGCCATGTATAATGTAATGTATAGTGCCTTTTCACCTCACTATACACATTTTCTATCAGTTTTTTAGTTCTTAAATAAACTCGGCCGGTCATTTGAGACATATCTACTACATATATCGGAATTTCTTCATTCCTCGCTCTTGCAAAATGACAGATGAGCCAACTACATATTTGTGGTCAACAGTTGCATCATTCACGCAATGCCACGAAGGTTCTTGGCAGATGGGTGGTTACCGCCAATGTTTGATATTTACACATTTCTAGCGCAGTTTTTGATGGCATTATTCAATGATTTTTTTATTTATTGTGTTAAATAATCCAAAAAAAATGTCATAACTTCAATGTGATAGTAGACTTCTCCAGTCTTACCAAGGGGTATCGTGTTACCCAGTAACTGGGTTACGTAGTTCAGATAGGCAGTCGCTCCATGTATATAAAATACTGGTAGCTGCATCCGGTTAGACTGGAAGCCGACCCCAACATAGTATAGTGGGGAAAAGACTAGGCAGATTGATTGATTGGTAGACTTCTACTTTCCTATTTCAAAGTAGGTACATATTTTATCGAGCAAAAATATGCTCATGTACCCCACTACTCTGTAAGCATTCATAGGTTTGATTCAAAGGGGTTTATTTATAAACGTTGCTTCAATTTAAGTGATGTTTAAACGTCAAAAATGTATGGTTAATCAGTCTCTTATCACTTCTTAACTTAAAGCAACGTTTATGTACGTTACGTATAAAGGGTCTCTTAAAAGCAGCACAAAATTATACTTTGTCCTTTGTGGGCAAGACGTTGCTCAGAATTATAGGAACCAAAAGTATAGGACCAAAACAAGAGCTAAAAACGACGTCACAAGAGCTAAAAACTAGACCTCACGAACATAAAAATACTTTTGCTCTACCGAACTATTTTCTTTGTACCTGGCACCAACCTTGACGTTCAACAAAGGCGTCCCACCAACGCATGCACCTTAATTTGTATGCAATATCCTAGGAATATGTCGCCAGACCAGTCCAGCAGCGTAGATGAACCGGTCGTCAACCGGATCCAGTGGTACTATACTAACTTGCGATATAGTTTCCAAACATGTAAACAAGTATTTGTTTTTGGAAAAAAAAAACTTTAATGCCCACGCATAAAGTTCAGTTTGCACTACAACTAAAAAAACGTTGTTACTTTTTCTTTTTGTAATAGTACTGGTCATTTTGAAATCAGCTTAATTTAAAGTAGCATAAAGATGTTATTTCTTTTACTGGAAATAACATCAATTGGAAACAAGGTTTTGAATAGACTTTACATAAACAGAAACGAATCGTTCACGCATTGCTGCCCGAGTCCTTCGATGAGCAGGTTTTATAAGATCTGATTAATTAAAACTGCCTCTTGTTTTTACAATGTTTTGGATTTTTTTGCAGCTGTTTTATGATGCGTAGGTCTATGATTTAAGTAACGGTCGTAAAACAAAGAAGTGGGTCAGAAAATCCTTAGGCTAGTTACCGTTTGGGAGCGGTGAATGCGAATCCCGCACCCCCGGCCATAGGCAGAGGTGGAACACCGCGGTGGTTTTAGCCGGTAAGAGTCCGGCATGCCCCTCCGTCACCCCCACAATGGAGGAAGTCCATGAGGATTTCCACCGCGAAACCAAAAAAAAGGCTAGTTACCGTTTGAGTTTTCGAGATTTGTGAAGATTCCATCCTCCATCAAACAAATTGAAGGCAGTAGATTCAAGGCTTCTGCCCTGACATCATACGCTTTACGACTTAAAAGCTAATTTAATTCTCATTGCCTTAACATCAATTCTATAAATAACCACGCCATGTAACACAATGAGAGAATTAAAAGCAGAAATGAAAATTGTAAATAATGTGTTGTTAATCGCGTCGTGCCCTCCATATGTATGACATCACTGATATCCGTGTGCTGAATGGCAAACGACCATAATAGGTCAGACTGTGACGTCAGACTATAATATAAATATTGCAACGTGGTTAGCATCAATATCTAATGGTTCTATTTTGCCCTATTATTTATTTATTCTTGATTTATTGGACGTAATTTAGACGTAAGACGTGGGACGTGTTTTTATTGCGTTATCGATCTACGGACATGTTAATTTGCGGTTTTCTCGTTAGGTAGACTAAGTACCTACTAACTGCTTGATGTTTTAGCATATTCAAAGAAAAGCATTCAAAGTGAAGGAAGCTTTTATTGCTGTGAAGAAATGAATAGGGCCATTTGGCACACATGCAGCAGGTACCCATATGTATCACTGCTTGGAGAGAGTTTCTGTTCTACTTAGTTTTTTTTACACACTATTAATAAAAGCACTGCAAAGACTTTCAATATTTACAGACCAAAATGATTGGTGCCAAAAGCCCTCGGCCATGCATCTTTCAACCATTTCGTATATCAGGATATTAATTCCTTTATATTCTATTGCAACTTGTCCTACAGGAGATTGTTTTATATCCTCAACATATAAGTATACTTGTGATACTTTTACTCCAAGTATCGTGATAACCACACCCACAATCTTGAAATGGTTCTATTGCTCACCTTATTACATATCAACATAGGAATTAAGACATACTCATTCGATCTTGAACTTTAAATACGGATTTTCCCAGAGTATTTCCTTTCTCTCCTTCACAAATCACGAGTAATGTCTATTAGATATGTCTTAGGTGTTTCTCATACGTAATTACTTCCGTGGTATGTACTATATACCTGTTTATTATTAATAGGTCATTGTCAAAGATGTTTTATAATAGATATGTTTCCGCATCAATGTTAATATTAATCCATTACTTTAATATTTATTTATTCTATGTTTGTTCTTTAAATTCATGTGCTGTTATGTAGATTTGTTGATTAGAGGGTAACACAAGGCATTTAATTATTTCGCAGCCGCGGCCGAGAAGTTTAGAGACGGTGTTCTAAGTAACAAATACTCTCTGGAAAGTTTAAAAAAACCGGCACAAAAAATTACCGAAAACCCAAAATCTCTCATAATATCCAAGTCGTTTTAAACTTAGACGTCGCTTTTCCGGATTCTAGGCTGGACCCTATAGTGGTGTCTAAATTGGACCATGTAGCGGGAACTAAAGCGGGACCCGTCTCTTATTAAAAAAAAATCGGCTGTTCCATACATTTTGATCGTGTAGATATTCCACTTTTGTATGAAATAGCTAATTTTAATAACCAATGAAAAATGTATATGCTGGGAAATCTAAAATTAGGTGCCAAATAGGTACATGGTGACTGCGTATTCTGTAAAAAATCTCACCGTGAAAATTTCTTAAGTGATATGAGCTGTCAATAGTGTCAATTCTTAGCATCAGTTGGAATGACAGCTCACTCCTAGCTCACTTCACGTAAGTTGTCACGGTGAGATTTTTACAGAATAGACTGGCAGTTTGTGTGTCGATATACATACACGGCGTAAGGGGTCCCCCCTTTAGTATATTCGATTAAAATTCCCCTATAATAAACCGTCTCATCGAATTTAAGATCACATTAAAGTCAATGAGCTCATAAAACACATCGTGTGTTGTTTAAACCCAACAGAATAACATTCAACAACCTTAACCTCGACATTTAAGTCCATAAAGTTTGGACAAAAAATAATTTGCATCTCTCGATGACTCGACAGTGACGTATTCTGAGAACAATGGTAACTATGTAATAGACAATCATAATTTTATATAATAAAATAGTTTAACAAGCGGAAAATCTGAGAAGTGAGAAAAAATATAAGTCATATGTATGATAAACCCACACGGATCTTCCTTCAAGTGCAAGGATTGAGGGTATTTGGGAAAACCGAGCGTAAAAATTTAGTGATTTAACAAAAGTTCTCGGTAACAATTTAACACCTTACAGGCATGTCTAAAATATGAATGCTTAGTTAATTATGCATGACTTGCACCACGCTAAACTTCATTCGGTCTCTGCCAACACAAAACAATTGACAGAAATAGAACGATGTTTTGAATGCGTTTAGCCCTAAACGCATTTAGTAATTTGGTGCAATTGGGCCTTATTTAACTAAACTAAATTATTTCATCACCACTGCTCTCAAAACGGTAAAGGAAAACATCGTGAGGAAACGGTTATGTCCTTGCCCCAAAAATTCGAATACGTGACATTTAAGTACTAACCCGCACCGGACGTGCGCGGTGGATTACGGCCCACTTCTATGTCCCAGGAATGGGAAAATTATAGGCTGATTATAATGGTTCTATGTCTATATTCCTATTCCAGTCCTTTTCTTACTTATTTCGCGTTTTTTATACCCAGGTACATTTTTGTATGTACAAGAGTCGAGCCAAGTTCAGCAAAGATTAGTGTAAATATCTCTAATCTGTCTACGTTAAGTTTTCTTCATTAGCAATCGTAGTTTTACTAACAAAAAATAAAGGGCCAGGCAATATAAACAAATCGTACATCTTCGTACATTACAAGGCCCAGCTATGGCCACAAAAAGCACCTTGACCTTAAACAGGACTTATCACTTTACATACTGTGGTCACATTTACATAATTATATATTTCGTCATCACATACAAAGGTATGTCACCTTGGAACTGGGATTTTCACACCACTATTAAAAACCTTTATTGATTTAAGTTTGTATTCTAATTTTTTTTTAAAAGTTCGCATGTCCAACCTAAAACTTTATGGTTGTTGGACTCTTTTGTGCAAGTTTTTTTACTACGTTCTTTTTTTTAATGCGGTTTAAACTTTCGTGATGGATGCGTTCATAATTTTATTATGTTAAAAACACCAAAAAGAGTATGTAATAAACTAACAAATTCAAAGAATACGCTTATCCTGAAGTGGGTAATTCCCGTATTTAAAAGAATGTTCGCATTCTAATTTCAGTCGCAATCTGTCAAAAATACAATCAATTTCCATACATTTTTGACAAGTTTTTGGCATTGATTGTCGCTGAGATGAGATTGCGACTTGAATTTTAACGTTTTTTTAAGTACGAGAATTGGCGTTCTGATCCTTATAATGCGTTATTGAATTAGTAAATTTTAATTCATATTATCATTCGTACAATTTTTAATCGTTGCTGGTTTAAAAACCCAAGTGACTAAGTTACCTATAAATATTACAAAATCTTAAAAATAAGCAGTACTTACCTTTGTGCTCTTATATCTTTATACAGGTCAAATTAAATTAGCTAGCGAAACTCCGCAGACGTGATGGGTTTCGATATCTAAACATGATAAAACAAAAAAGAAACTAATTTGATGATTTTTTCTGGGGTCTATGTGTAGTCATTTGAAATATCAGTTTAAAAAAAACTGCTTTTTGGGTGTAATCTTGACTACATAGATCCCACAAAAAAATCATCAATTTTATTTATTTTTAGTTTTATTATTAACGTCTGCAGAGTTTCGCTAGCTAATTTCATTTGACCCTGTATATTTTTCTCTGTTATGTATTGTGTGTACTTATACATAGGTAATTAAATTAATTATTTTTTCTCAATTTTCCAGCTCACTTGCCAGGCTCGAAGCAGCCGGTGACAGAGGTGTGCCTCGGCTGCATCTGCCAGGCGGTGTCCGGGTGCAAACGCGGCATCCAGTGCGAGGGTGACCACTGTGGAATGTTCCACATCACCTGGGCGTACTGGGCTGATGCTGGCAAACCTACCCTGAACGGACAGTCGCCTGATGCTCCTGATGGTAAGAAGATTCTGCACATGTTTCTCACACAAGCCACGCGACGGGGCGCAGATTTTTTACATAGGCACGACGACACTTCGAGCTATACATTTCCAGTATAAGCCGACTTCTCATTGTACATAAAAACCTATACAATACGAGGTCAGCTAAAACTGGAAATGTTGAATGAATAAATTGATGTGTTGCGTGTACACTACAAATTCAATAAAAACGCGCTTCCCCGGGTAAATTGGCTCGCCCCGTCACGTTGAGCGTTGTAGTGTGTGATCCGCCTTAGACTTGCTGAAACAATGTTGTGCAACACATTTGTGTTGCACAACATTAACACAACAAAACCCAGTGTGAGAGGTCCAGGAATTCATGGATACTGTGTAACAAACGAGTCCCTCAAATTATGAATATTACGTGGTTGTAATCCATTGCTATGCCCCTACCTACCTACCTATCCTCCTCCCCTCCCTCCTCCTATCCTATCTATGTTCCAAAAATGTATATGCTCAACAACGTAAATAACGCAATGAATGTTGTTGAACTGTCAAAATGAAAGCCATTGTTACTGTTAATAGTGTGTTACAGCTTTTATGCGTTTTTTGGTAAACTTAGTACATTTACACCGCTGGCCCACATAAAGTATATCAACACTGTGGAAGTCATAAATACCAGTCTTAATCATTAAAATCGTTCTAAAAAATATACCTACATAAGTACTTACATGTTATTAATTTGTATGACATCGTTTTCCAGCGTTCGCTAGCTGCACGAATGACCCGTACTGCGCTGCTCTCACAGTCCAAGGATACATGACCAAGTTCGCTCAGGTAAGACAACCACATGCGTCCATATTGGTCAGACCATCTCAATTAATAAGATAATTTTCCTCTTAATAATAAAAAAAAACAAACGAAATGCGAATGAGGTAGGTACATATAAACATTACTAAAAAATACGAAACAAGGACCTCCTCCTTTTTTGGTTGTTTACTCGTAAAAAATTACCAAAAACCTCAGGAAAAAAACCAATCACAATGACATTCAAATTCTTGCGCTAGTTTTTGTAATCTTTCCTATAAAGCTGTGACACAAAGTCGTGGGCGGTACATGTCACATGCAAACCTGTTGTCATTGTGCACTGAATAACATATAGAGACGAAATGACATCACCCAAAATACTTGGAGCACTACCACAAACAATAATAATTTTAAAATTAACATTAGTTTAAGAACTAATGTTCAATGCAATCATTGAACATTATGTTAGATCTTAAAATATCTTAAAGTCGTGACTAAACTTTGATGACTCCTAAATAACTAGTTAATAAATAGTTAACAATAATCAGCCTATAATGTTCCCACTGCTGGGACTCAGGCCTCCTCTCATCTAGATGGAATGGGTTGTAATCTACCACGCGGGCCCAGTGTGGGTTGGTAACTTCGAATTTATGGTTCTAGAACATGCCGGTTTCCTCACGATGTTTTCCTTCACCGTTTTGAGGGTGGTGGTGATGAAATTATGTACACAAATAAAGCGCCTGCCTGGGTTCGAACCTACGACCTGCAACTTGTAAGTCGGGGCCGTTATCACTGGGCCTCCACTTCTCCTGACTCCTAGATGCAACAGACCATTCAAATAATCTTTCAGTCAGAAGTTGTTCTACTGGAGTAACTAGGTTACAGTCCGGGCATCCAGACAATGGGTTCCTGACACCAGCCTGTCAGGGCGACAATTCTAGTAACTAATAAAGATCAAATTCGCAAAACACGTATTCGTTTATATGAAACTGACGGCCAGGACTGACGGACGGACTGTAGACGCTTAGCCTGGATGTACACTAAACCAATTCTACCAAGATTTTTAATCAGAAGGTCAATTCCCGTAATTATAAACGTTCAAAATCTAGTCGCACTCTCATCTCAGCGACAATCAATGTCAAAAACTTGTTTTGTATTTTTGAGACTGAGATCGGACTGTGAATGTTCTTAAAATTACAAGAATTGCCCCTCTGGTCAAAATTCAAAGTAGTGGAGTAGAGCAAAGTGGTCAGGGTTAGAGACTCAATTTTTTAGAAATGTAAAAACAACATGTTTCATTGTTTGAAACAAGGCGCTTGGTAAATTTAAAAGAAAATCGTTTCTTTAGGAAAGTTGTTTAATATCATCAGCCTACAGCAGTCCACTGCTGGACATAGGCCTCTCCTATTGCACGCCATTCAACTCGATTTTCGGCAAGTCTCATCCAGCTGCTACCAGCCATCCTGCGAAGATCGTCGCTCCACCTAGCCTGAGGACGTCCCACCTTACTTTTACCGATTCGCGGTCTCCACTCAAGAACACATCTACCCCAACGGTTATCGGTTCTACGGCTAATATGGCCTGCCCATTGCCACTTCAGCTTACTTATTCTGTGAGCTATCGACTGTTGTTTATTACGATGAATACAATCATGTGCTTAAGTATCAGTCACTAATTATCAGCCACCTATTTATACATATAGGTCTTTAGATAACTGAGGACGCAAAAGTGTTATTTATTTCATAAGTACCTAGAGGTTTATACAATAACTATGCCAGAGTGAGCTGTTGGCAAAGAAGCTCATTTAAACGTCAAGTGATAATTAAGTTATGTCCATTGTAACATTGTTACTGTAATAACTAGCCAGTGATGAAGAGGCACTGACAACGTCTCACAGTGTCGGTGACCTACAATAATAGGAGGTGGAAGTACACCTAGCATTTGATGGCATAAGTACCTAAATACACACAAACATACATAAACATACACTATAGATACGTGTGGTATCACTACATAATTATTATAAAACATATAGTCCCCCCGCCGCGCGCCGTGTCTATCTGTCTGTCTGAACGCGATACCGAAAGGATTTTTATACGGGTTTCACTAATGGATGGAGTGATTCATGAGGAAGGTTTAGGTGTATAATTCATTAAGGTTTTGTGATAATTGGCTGAAATATGACGATGATGCTGCTGACTGCCGACTAGGAGCTTTCGTGGTGTGCGCCGCGTAAATCAATAGAGTAATATGAAAACAATGGGGGGGATATTCTCCGACATCCACGTGAGCGAAGCCGCGGGCAAAAGCTAGCAGGTTATAAGCAAAGATTGGTCGGAGAATAACATCAAATTGGTCAACTGAGTGAACAAAATCAAATTTCGGTTTCAAATCAAAGGAATTCCATAGAGACTCAATCAACCAATCAACTCAGCCTATCGCAGCCCACTGCTAGCAACATAGGCGTCGTCGAGGCTACGCCAAAACACCCTGTCTTCCGCGTTCTGCATCGAGTCAGTGTCTCTGTGCCACCTTTTTGAGGTCTTCGGCCCATCTAGCTGAGGGCGTCCACACTTCGCTTGCCAATACGCGGTCTCCACTACAGGACGCGTCTGCTCTACCGGCCATCGGCCCTTCAACAAACATGGCCAACCCGCTGCCACTTCAACTTGGTTACTTTGCATGTGTATAAAGACTCCATAAAATGTTAAAAAGGAAGTCCCGAGTCCTACGGGATTATCCCTAATATCCGGACTCAATAACCCATGTTCATAGACTAGTCCACGCAACATAACTCTTAAAAGTAATCTCTCGTACGTACTGCAGTCTGGTGTGGACCCCACAGGACTTACCCGATTAATTTATCAGACTGAAACAGACCGCTGGAGCCCAGAAACATCCATTAGCCACTAGCAAACCTTACTCTTACATAACTACACAGTAGATTCATCATCATCATCCACAGCCAGATTTCACCCACTGTTGAGCAGATGCCTCACTTTTCTTGTGCCAATCTCCACGCTTCTGTTCCAACCTCGTCCAGGGTATACCCGCGATGGCAGCAATTCAACAGGTTACTCTTCTATAATCGCTGTATATCTGTTTTCCCCAGGACTGCAACGGAGACGGCCGCGTCGACTGCTACGATTACATGGCGATCCACAAGAAAGGAGGGTACGGGTGCGTTGGAGAACTGCCCTTCAACTACGTCAATGTATTCAACCAGTGCGTCGCCGCAGTCGCTGGGGCCCAGGGCCAACACTACGGACGTTAAGGAAGTCTAGCGAGAGATGGCAAGGCTGGCGGCGTATATGATGCGAGAGATTTAAGCTACCATTAAACTGTCAATCTTTAGCACGATTCATTTTCTGTCGAAAATTTGATCGCCGTTGCTTTTAAACTGGTAGTACCTTGATGACCTAGTGTTGCCTACAACCCTGGATTACCGATGTGTGAATAAACAAACGACATTATCAGCAAATTCTGGCAACAGCACTAGAAGACAATACAACTAGACATATCAACGCATTTTAATAAAGTGTCCAAAAATTGTGATCTTGATTGACTATGGTAGCTTTAGCCTAGTGCATTTGGCAAGTTGGTCTAACCAGTTCTAAACCATACATCTTTTAAGATACCGTAGTTGCCAAGTGCGCTAACTGCCTCGAAGACTTCAGATATCTTCCAAATCCTCGTAGCCTATACGGCATGCCACCTCATGATCCTCTATAAAAATAGCGTATTCGTTCGTAAATGTTTGGAATCCCTTTAATTTTAATCAACGATAAGGAACACAAATTATATTTATATTTTTCTAAAAAACATTTAATAAAATCGAACTAGTCTTTAGGATTACATATTTTGTTATTTTTTCCTCCTGAATCCCACAATCTGAAGGATATTCACGGACACGAAGAACCAACCCGCATGGTTCTACATCCTGCTCATCATCTGACTATCCTTTTCCCAACTATGTTGGGGTCGGCTTCCAGTCTAACCAGATGCAGCTGAATACCAGTATTTTACATGGAGCGACTGCCTATCTGACCTCCACAACCCAGTTACTGGGTAATACCATACCCCTTGATAAGACTGGTTGTCAGACTTTCGGGCTACTGACTACCCGTAACGACTGTCAAAGATCCATGAATGACAGCCGGGACCAACGGCTTAACGTGCTTTCCGAGACACGGAGGGATCTTGGTATGTGAAGATGGTCACCCATCCACGGACGAAGCGTAGCTTAACCCGATCGATCGACCCGTGTGGCTGAAATTAAGATACTCCATAGAAAGTTTAGACGTGATTAAAGCATGGCTACTAAAAATACGTCAATTTACGTCAGGCGCTGACTAATTTGTCAGGACTAAACTAATGTTTATCTTCTGTCCTTTTCTTAATGAAATAGAAAGAAAAAGATGCAATGAACTTAAATTTAGTTTAGTTTGTGAACAAGGGAATCGGCGCCATTGTATTTGCTCCGGCCTGGAGCGAAAATTTACGCCTAACGCGAACCTCCGAGTTACAAACTCGATCTTTCAACTGTATGCCTCACATAGCCATTTGTGCAACTTAGACTTTGAAAAAGTCACAAAATTAAAGGTATTACTGAAGGTACAGACGCCAGCACACCAATCTACTACAATCTGTCAAATTTCTTTATTAGATTTTCAACTTTATCGCTAAAACATTAGTTTCAAGTTTGATTGGGAAAATTTGACAGTTTCGGGTAGCTTGATGTGCTGGCGTCTGTACTAAGAAGAGTTTCTGGTTTGCGAGAAGATAAAAGAATAACATAAACCAGTTAATACTTTATTTCCAAGTAAATGAAATAATGTATCTTATATGTATATATTATTATACAAGTATATAATAAAAAAAAAATAAGAAAAAGGCAGGAGCTCATTGGACATCAAAAAATTCATCCGCATCGCTAAAGGCTGGCAACATTACCACGTTGGATGGCAATGCTGATGTTTCAATAATTTGCAATGTTTCAATAATTTCGATCTTTGCCAGCATTATCGACTGTTTCATCGGCATCTCTAAATATGTTTTTAATCTTTGTACAGACGCCAGCACATGAAGCTACTACAATCTGTCAAATTTCTTTAATAGATTTTCAACTTTATCGCTAAAGCTTTAAGGTTCAAGGTTGATTGGGAAAATTTGACAGTTTCGGGTAGCTTGACCTGCTGGCGTCTGTACCTCGTTAGATAGCTGATTAAATGAAGACGTCTTGCCCGTTACTTGTAAGCTTAATGTCATAGGAATGTTTTGAGATAACTGGTGTTAAAGTTCATGTATTAAGATGATTTTTGGAAATGGTTAATAAACTTCTTCCTTTAACTTTTAACTATTTGATATTTTAGAACATTTGGTTACATCTAAAGATTTGTTAAAGTATAAGATAACCAATCGAATAGTAATGAAGGTCACTCAATGCGAGATTAAATTGGGACACTTAAATGTTGCAAATATAAACCTGGAATTTGACGTATTCCTTCGGAGGAATACGTCAAATTCCAGGTTAACCCGTATACTACTACCGTGAATTTTTTCATATATTAAAAAACAACCCATTTAGCTGGCGGGGGCTACACTTGACTCTAATAAAAATTAGCACTTTAAAGCATAATATTTCACAAACGTTTCCCTGAATCAAAAAATTGTTTTGACAAACCCGCAATATTTTTGAAAGACCTATCCAACGATACCCCACGCCATGGAATAGACGAGAAAAAAAAATCATCCCTATGAGGATGTTCTTTTTTACCCTAGAAAAATATTTTTTTCCTGATTTTATTTTACCACTTTGTCTCACTATGCCAAATTACAACTTTCTAGTACAAACGGGTCTCTGAGCTAACTGCGGACGGACGAACATGACGAAACTATAAGGGTTCCTTGTTGGCAACGGAACCCTAAAAACTGGTATCTAGTTGCATCCGGGTTCACAGGGAGCTGACCCCAAAATAGTTGAATAACATTACACAATGATAAGTAATAAATATCTATTTAGAACATCCCATTGCTATTTCTTCCCAATGCGTCCCAAAGTCTATTACTGATGTTTTAGTAACCAATTGCGTACTAAAATGACATGCTGTGGGTTAATGCGGGCATCCTGTTGTCGTCCAATGAGGAAGGAAGAAATTATCAGACGTATTTAAACGATGCTCCCAATTTATGGAGACAGTATTTGTGCGTAAGTTGTGTTGGTAAGTCGTTTCGTTTTCTTTTATATATTCTCTCTTGATTTAATCTTTTGTCTAGCAAAGCATACAATCATATTTTATTTGGGTCATCTGTTCATAAATAATAACATAATTTAATAATAATGAAGATACTTTTAATAATTTCATAATAATTACCTGCACTTTTCTTACGCAATACATAAAATAACTAATACACTATACGTATATACACAAACCTAATAATATATATATGTATACATAATTATACACCCAATTAAGCACATCTAATAATATTTAATTGTTTGAATTGCCACTTAGCTATCTTCCTCACTCCTAATTTTTGCTGTGCCCGACAGGGTCCATATTGATCTTTTACCTTATATATACCATCTATGTAACACTTATGGAATGCAATAAGGATTTGAGTATTGAGTACAAATCTATATTTATACTCTGGGTCTGTTCGTAATGTCAAAATAACAGCTATTTACTAAATGCATATGAAAGTACTATTTCTCAACGGTAATATTTTCTCATTATTCGTCTTATTTCTTTTTAGTTTATTCGTGTATATTTATTTGTACTTATATATGTAATTAGATATAATATAATATGCGTATCTTTATATTTAAAATATTTATTCCTCAATTTTCATGATTGCACCTACCGCTGTTTGTCTCTGCATCACCCAAAGGTTGACTGGTAGAGAATGCCTGCGCCATTAAGTCCGCCTCTGTACATTTATGTACTTGAAGTATTAAATAAATAAATAAAAAGTATAACAAAAAAAACTTTTTTTTTCAATTTGTCGGTGTGTTTGGTCTGGCTTATCTCTGAAACAGCTGGATCTATTTCGACGGGACTATCACTGGTAGCTGATTATAAGGAGTAACTTAGGCTACTTTTATTATATAAAAAGAATAAGGGCTCCGCACAAAAAAATTAAAACTCATGAAATCCAATATGTACAAAGCAAACAAAGTCACGGGAACAGCTAGCCAATAATAAAATTTATGCTGGCCGCCACCAAAAATCATTTATTCAAATTAGGCTGAGAATTAGCACTTTTCGAACGTCAAATCCGAACTCGTCCTTATAAACCACCTCAAAGGCTGCAGTTTCAGCGGGATTGTCCGAAAGGGTTACCGCTACCCCGGAACATAAAGGGCGAAGGAAGGAACATGGGTGGGTTTTAGTCAGTAAGAGTCTGACACTCCCTTCCGCTCCACCCAGAGCGGGAGGGGTCATTAGATGATTTCCCACCAGAAAAAAAAAAAAAAAGGCTGCAGTTACATTTTGTAAAAGGATAGATGATTGGAAAGTATTTAGGAGTTTCTTATCAACATGGTAGAGATTTTCTTTACTAGTAGTTCTTGAAGGAGCCAATTTTTTCAGAACAAGTTTATTAATGTTACCAGTGGCACTGACTCTCCAAATCTTGTCTGTATGGGCATCAGCGGGGCAATTTCGTAACACACTATCAGCAGCAAATGGCTTTAAGTTCAAAGATAAAGATGCATTTATTTGTATAAACATGTGTAACATGATACATAGATATCCACATATGGATGGAAACGAGTTTAATACGGCTGGTTCAACATGTTTTGCCATATTCAGCGTACAAAATAGTTTATAATATTTAATTGTAATTACAAGTTAGGAAATAATTAAATTAGAATCAAAATTCAATCAATTCAAATACATAATTACAGTCAATACAAAAATACAGTCAACAAATAGTAATAATAAAAACAATAAAATGAATAAAACTAATTAAATTATCTAAATTTAAAAATTGTCATTCAAAAACTCCGTAACATTATAGTACCTATCCCTTACTAATTAGCAATTTTTTTAGTTCTCCCTTGAATGAATTAATATTCATTTTTTAAAGGAATTAGGAATTTTATTTTATATTAATGGGGCCATGCATATTTACATACACACACACACACTACACATACACACACCCTCACACGCACCCTTACACACACACACACACTCACACACACACACTACATTACACTTTTTCTTAGAAATACTGTTTTGGCGGAGGGTGATTGCAAATCTGTACTTCTCACGTCTATTTCTACCTGTATTATTAATCCGAAGGGGAAACAAATGAGGATTGGTTTTTACAAACAGCGATATTTCTAATATGTAAACTTTGGTTTGCAACTGTCAGTAGTTTGCAACCCAAACATAGCCCGTATACAAGGCTTTTGGGCTTTGAACGCAGTGTCCTTCTGAGTTGAATTGCCCCAGAATATTATTCCAAATCTTAACACTGATTGATTTAAGTAAAGTATCTTTGTTGACAGTCGGTGCCAACTTCTATTAAGAGCATATGACGAAACACTATTTTTTTTATAAATTTTGCAATTTAATTGCTGTAAATGATTAATCCCAAAAACCGGGCTGTTTCAGTTTCTTGTATACTAAGGGCTAA